>OY992534.1:41960567-42395567 GCA_963921185.1 Dasysyrphus tricinctus
GATATAATAATGAAGACATTGTTATCAAACTCTTTCCCATAAAAAATTATCAAATCATTAATTAATAACTATTTCAATTTTGTTAAAAATTCAAACGTTACTATAAATGTACCACAAATAACATATAAAAGTGCTTTATATGTTCCAAACTTTTCAAACCGTTTGCTGAACGCACCAATAAGAAATAAAGATACAACTCGAATAGCTTTTAAACCAACTAAAACCCTTCATAATTCAGTGTTTTCAAATCTCAAAGACAAAATATCTAAAGAAGACAGATCAGATATTGTGTACAAGATTAAATGTTTAGGTGATGGATCGACATCTTGTTCATCAGTTTATGTAGGAACATCCAAACAAAAACTTCGTAATCGAATAACTGGTCATAGATCAGATATAAATAGCGGTAGCTCACAAAAGACTGCATTAGCTTTACATTGTATCGAAGAAGGACATAGACCAGATTTTCAAAATGTTCAAATTTTACAAACAGAGAAAAATTATAATAAGAGAATGCTTCTTGAAATGTTACATATTAAAAATACAGCAAATAGTGTAAATAGACGTTCTGATTGTGATAGACTTAGTGACATTTATGGTCAATTCATAAATAGGCATAAGTAGATACATATCTGTTATATAGATTATACTGAAGTTTTTAAACTCCAATACATAAGTATGTATGTAGATATTTTGAAAAAGCTTTCAAACAAATACATTTGAATTTAAATATTCGAATTGATTGATCGTTTTTTGAATTGTCTTTTTAAAGATTTTCAAAAAACTATAAAAAAGCAAAACAAAACAAATATAACTGTTATTTGTGGATATTACTCTTTTAAAATTGTAAGTATCTTCAATTTTATGTTTAGATATCCAATAGGCTAGATTTTTAATAAAATTTTTTTGAATATATAGGTCTGAAGAAGGGTGTAACCACGCCCGAAACGTCACAATTTTATAAAAATAAAAACAAAAACTGACCTCCAGCTCACATAGGAATTCATTATATAGTTGTTAATGCATTTAATTTTTTTTAAATGCATATAATGTTCATTAAAAATTATCACATACGCACCCATTACACCCATTACCTATTTAACTCTAGCGCACTGCAATGGTGGTATTAAAAAATGTCCATTACATAAAAAACTCTTGTTATGTTTGTGCACCTGCTTCTCAAAACCTGATGCTTTTAGGAAAAAAGTTAATATTTTTGTGTCGAATTTTATGAGCTTCATACGATATTTATTGTAATTATTTTTGTCCTTTCCTTTCCTTAATAGACTAAATTTGACCCGCTGTAATTTCAATAGTACATACATAGGTACCTATAGGTTTAGATAATTTTACTGCCTAAAAGTTAATTTTCTTCATTTTGTTGTAAAATGAAATTCCGGTTATTAAATATATTGAAACCACTCCTTTTTCCATATATTGGCCTTACTTAGCCTGGACACCACAATAACTTGGTTTATAATGAGAAAACGTAGCCAAACGCATTGTACAAAAAATATTGCTGATCGATTAATGCTATTTTAATAAAGTTTTTGACTAAATTTGCTCCATAAAAATCCTGCATGATTTACTTTTAATCTATTGGTTGCATGAAGAAAAAGCATGGTAATTTTTTTTGTATATAATTGAATAAGCTACAATTTTACTTCAATATTTCATTCCAAAAAGTTGATAGTTTTCGTGAAATAAGCAAACAACTGAATTTTACACTCCTTTACTTCTGCAAAAAATCTTTCTTCAGCCAAAATTTAGGGTGGTTTTGCAAATTGCTCAGGAAGTCAAAACAAATATTCAGCTTTGAAGGAGTTTTGTGGAAGTACATAAAAGTCAAAATTTCCTCAGCTAGAGATCCATTAATATAATTTAATATTGCTTGACAGAACTATGCACTCGTAAAAAATGTAACGCGAGATTCTGTTCAATAAATCTTCGACTTTTTTAATTTATTTATTTTAAAGCTTTTTGGATAGGATTATGATTTGCAAATGTTCTGTGAACAAATTTTCAAAAAAGCAGTACTTTAGTCGTATTAGCAGTACGGCAGTACGGAGTTTCAAAAAGCAGTACAAATACTTCAATTGCAGTACTTCGACAGCCCTGCCGGGGAGATTCTGTTCGCCCCTCTTTCCTCCTGCCCTTCTCACCCAGGAACTAAAAGTTGCTGGCAACTCAGTTTCCTCGTGTGAAAGGGCACTTGGCAATATGTCAGAATTTAATACATGGAAATCCATGTTTAAAGACGAACACTAAATAAAAAGTGTTGTCCTAGTGCTGTTTTATGGTATTTTAATTTGTATTTAATACTTAAATCTATTCCCAAGTTATCAGGTAGATTTCAATAGGTATTTTCATGAGTTGGTTTCAATCTTCAAATCATTGTTTTACAGTGAAAAAGAAGAACTTTATCTAGAAGTACTTTATTTATTGTTTATATATTTATGTATTGCAACAGGAACAGATTTTTTTTTTTTTTTCATACGTACGTCTGCATTTACGTTGAATATGAGCATAATTTTTTGATTCCGTTGTTTATATTATTTGCATACCAAATCCGTATATCTAAAAGTAATTTTTTTGTGTTGAACGGGAAATGATTTGTTTGGAGCCTTTAGAATTTGTTTCATAGTTTTTATTTATTTAACATTATATAAGTTAATCAAATCCAAACTTCAAAATGATTGTCAATCATGTCGTTTTTCTTTGGTCACTACTTGTAGTCCTTTTTAACTCCTTCTGTTTTCCAAAAGTCTTCCAGTGGCTTCGTTCATTACAGTTATGTTTTGGGATTGTTTTTGTCAGAGAGCACACCTATACCCGTAAACATACGTAGTCATTCTTAGGGGCCAGTTATAGCGATCAGGAAAATCCATCAGGAAAAGTTGAAACAGTATTAAATTGAATACTTTTTCATGATGGTCGTTTATAGCGAACAGGAAAAATATGTCAGTTGGCAAGCTGAAAACATGTGAATATATGCACACATACAACCTACGGCAAAATTTTCCTGATTGAAAAGCATACGAAAAATTTTTTCGTCCACAATTCTGTCGGTGGAACAGGAAAAAATTGGAACTCAAATCATTGGAACGATTTGTTCCATTTTGTTTGATATGTCAATCAGCTGGCACGAAAAATGAATTTACATCAGGAAAATAGATGAATTCATTTTAAACAAAAAATAATTAATCAATTGAAAATATTTTTAGCGAAAAAAATTCTTTGAGTTAATTGCCATTGATTAGTGTAGCATTTGTGTTTCAAATCGAATGACAACATCGTAAATAATCCATTCGAACATTTTTCCTGTTTCGTTTTCCTGATCGCTATAACTGGCCCCTTAGGATTACTTGTCAGAGAAATTAATGTATGAAGAATCGTTTCGCATAAAATAGCGTCATTTGGTATAGTTTGTATGAATTCAGAAAGTCGGTCGTTTCATATTTCATTGGAATTAAAAAGGATACCTTTTCTGAAAAAAACAATGAAAACAACAGTACTCTGATCCCTCAAAAAAAATATCTTCTAAGTTGGCGAGAGCAGAAATATCACTGTAAAAATCCCAACAGAAAATAATTTTGTCGGTAGCAATTTCATGTTGGTATATACATATGTATGTCAGAAAACTATGAAGTTTACTCAAAATATGCATGTTCTTGCATTATGTTTATAACTATGTACATAAAATCAAAATCGTCCAAACCCTTTGAACGAATTACATACTATAGTACTGAAAAAGTTACTGTTAAAAAAGAATACGGCAATACTTATATCTTCACTCCTTGAACAATAAAAATAAAATGCACGACTGGATCGCACGTACTTGCTCTTATGTTCAAGTTGTGTGGGACTTAAGAACTTTAAAAAATATTCAAGTTATTATAGAAAAAGTATAAAAAGCATTTAAATCGTTCTTTTAATTGTATAAACAGTCTGATAAATAACTTAGAGCTCAAAAAAAAAGTATGCCATCTGATTACTTGAAAAAATATGAATAAATGCAAAAAAAAAAATTTAGAATCGTTGGAGCCGTTTTCTTAAAAATTATTTTTTATTATATATAATTTTTGTAACATTTTTGAAAAAAAGTTTTGGTATGCCAATTTTGAGTATATATTAACATACATTTGAAACTGAAATTTCAAAACAATTCATCAACCGGTTTTTGAAATATTGAATTTTCAAAAAAAAATTTTGAATCTTTTTTTAAAAATCCAAAATTAATTTATTCCAAAATTTTGGTATATAGTATTATTTATATTTTAGCAAAGCTTTTGCACAAAAATTTATTGAAATCGGATGAGCGGTTAATGAGAAAACCGAAAGTCAAAAAAACCGTTATATGGCAGGTACCGTTAATAAATGTTTTTGGTAATTTTTTTTCTTACCAAAAAGTACACCATGTCTGCAATAATACACTGATTTTTTTTATCAAAATTGCTGGAGCCGTTTTTGAGATAAATAAGCTTTTCCTTAACGGTTGTATGGCAAGTACCGTTATTTTATTTACAAATGTAAATTATTATTTTCTTTTCTTATTTTCTTTTTGGGTCACCCCACCCATCTCAATTCAATTTATAATGTTTTTATTATTTGCCTAGTAGTGACAATAACTCTATTTTTATTATATAAAAAATAACTTTGTCACTTATATTTCTTATATCGTTCTTATATACAAAGTAAATACCTACTATTTGTACTTATCTCTATTTGGATTTTAAGAATTAAATTAAGAATTCATTCATTCATTCAAAATAACGCAATTTTTATTAAATTCACGAAACAAGTAAATTTGTATATGTGTTTACAAATTTGGCTCTGATGATTCTGCTTAATTATGTACATAGGTAGTTATTTCAATTTTATCAAGTAAATTCAAAATTTCATCATCATTGTTGTTGTTTTTTATCCTGAAACCCAATCTTTTAGTGCCTTGAATATAGCTTTGTATGTCAGCATTTACACCACACGATTTTTCCACAGACGATCTTTTGTAATGGTGAAGGGGGTAGAAAGTGAGGGGTAAGGACCAAATCGTCCGTTCCTGGCAAACTCACACGATTTTTCCAGTATGTTTGCGTTCTCTTTTATACTTTTCCCAGAGTATTGTGTGTTCAGCGTTGCCACCAATCGGAGAATTTTCCGAAGCTGATCCAAAAACAAAATGCAGTAACTAGATTTTTTTTCGCAGTAGATATGCATTTCCAAATTTGTATTTGTATTTTCGAAGAAGAAATTAATAATACATATATGTAAGTGATTGAAAATACATACATAGTTTGCTACACAGCTCATATGCAAGGCACTTAAAGGTTGGGTTTCAGGAGAAAAAACAACAACAATGATGATGAAATTATTTGTGCGTTTAATTTTGTTGAATTAATTTTTCTTTTCGTAAAACCAAACAGTATTTGATTGCCAGTAGATGTGTGTTACGAAAAAAAAATTCAAAATGAAAGAGACAGCAATAAAGTATGAAGAGGACAGGAATAGAATTCTGACTGGAAAAATTGTATCATGTCGTTTCATGTAAACATTTCGCATGATTTTGGGAAAAATCGTACTGGAAAAATCGGGTAATGTAACTGCCGACAAAGTCAGCATTGGGCACGTTCCGATTATAATTTTCAATTATCTGTGCCTAAGTTCTGTAATTCTCGCATCGAGAAATTTCTCGCATGGAACACGTGAATCAAAACAAATATGACGTGAATTGGCGAATTGTTTTCTCACACTCGCCTGGTTCTGTTACTTGATTTTCTCGACTTGAAACTTTTCGGAATAATATTTCTGTGAGAGTCTGGAAAAATATGAATAAATCTGTGAGAGCCTGGAAAAATGTGAGTTAAACTGTTTCTGTAAGAAAAAGGTCGAGATAATTTCTCGATTTACCTGCTAAAATTACTCGACAAGTAAAACGCATGTGAGAAGAAAATTAAAGCGATTAAAAGTAGAGAAATGATAAATATTTTGTATTTGTAGTTTGTATTATTTCAAAACAAAAACAAAAGAACACTCTCCCTTTGGATTTAGCAAAGAGGGTAGTTTGGAAATGTAAATGTAAGCGTTAAAAACAAATATAGAAATACCTACTTATCAATCATTTTCTTCTTTAGTACAACTTAAGTGAGGTGCGCTTGAGAACTCTCCTCACTTCAGAAGCAAAATTGAATGAAAGAAGATACGTAACAGACCCTAAATAGGGGCGATCATACCTATAATTCACTTAAGTGAAGTTAGGAATTTTGTCCATTTTGTGCTTCAGTATTGTCAGTTTCACTTAAGTGAGGTTTACCTAAGATTTTTCATTTTCACTTAAGTTCACTTAAGTGAGGTGCACTCGAGAGCCCTCATAACTTCTGAAGCAAGAGTAAATTCAACTAGACTAAAAGTAAATGTGTTTCCCCAAAACTAATGGCAACCATCATTCTCGAGCGAATAAAGGATAGAATCGAGTCTACACTCAAGAGGCATCAAGCTGGCTTCCGCAGTGGTCGATCGTGTGTCGACCATATCAACACCCTGCGTATCGTCCTCGAGCAGTCGATGGAATTTCAATCACCGCTTTACCTCATGTTCGTGGATTTTAAGAAGGCCTTTGATCGAGTTAACCGAGAATGTATATGGAGATCGTTGCTTGGTAGAGGAATTCCACCAAAAATTGTTGCCATTATAAAAAAGTTGATTGAAAAGTTATATGACCAATTTGATATATGTTGTAGGTATGTGAGAAATTTTAATTTTCTTCTTCGGCTGTTTGGTCGTAATAATATTAATTAATGAAACAAAAATTCCATTTTATTTCCCGACGTTTCGAGACGGTGGTTGCCATCTTCTTCAGGGGATCTTTTATTTACAAAAAGAAATTGAACATTTTAACATGATAAAACATTTGAGGCAGAACATGATGACAACAAACTTACATTGAGTGGGAGTTTTTTATATAAATTAATATGAAAATAAATACATTAGAATGTAATTGTTGTTATACTGTAACTAATAAAATTTTTAAATTAGAATTAGAATTTAAAGAAAAAACAATTTAAATTACTTTAAAACTTCCAAAAAGATTTTTTTGTTTAATTTTAAAAAATTAAAAACACTTCGAATGAAGTTTAGTCAGTTTGAAACTGTTATAATTTATGTCCAGTCACCAAAGAGCAATAAACCGATGAGATGTTCTGGGTGTCTTGTTTGCGGTTCATATTATTTTTGTTGTTAATGATATGAAGAGTTTCCAAAGTATACCGCTTGGAAACATGTTTCTCCGTTTCCAGAATCTCCACACCATCAAAATCTGGCTTTTATAAAAAACAAAAACACTGATATCAATCTAGCGTTCAAGTCAAGCAAGACGCTAGCACCTCTCTTCACCAACATGAAAACCAAAATGGGGAAAGATAAGCGCAATGACGTCGTATATAAAATAAACTGTCTTGGCAACACAGAAGAAAAGTGCAACCTTTGCTATATCGGAACTACGAAACAACTTCTTCGTCAACGAATTTCCAACCACCGATCCGACATCAATCAAAAAAGCACCGGGAAGACAGCACTGGCTTTACACAGCGTAGAATGTGGACATAAGCCAGATTTTGATGGTGTGGAGATTCTGGAAACGGAGAAACATGTTTCCAAGCGGTATACTTTGGAAACTCTTCATATCATTAACAACAAAAATAATATGAACCGCAAACAAGACACCCAGAACATCTCATCGGTTTATTGCTCTTTGGTGACTGGACATAAATTATAACAGTTTCAAACTGACTAAACTTCATTCGAAGTGTTTTTAATTTTTTAAAATTAAACAAAAAAATCTTTTTGGAAGTTTTAAAGTAATTTAAATTGTTTTTTCTTTAAATTCTAATTCTAATTTAAAAATTTTATTAGTTACAGTATAACAACAATTACATTCTAATGTATTTATTTTCATATTAATTTATATAAAAAACTCCCACTCAATGTAAGTTTGTTGTCATCATGTTCTGCCTCAAATGTTTTATCATGTTAAAATGTTCAATTTCTTTTTGTAAATAAAAGATCCCCTGAAGAAGATGGCAACCACCGTCGAAACGTCGGGAAATAAAATGGAATTTTTGTTTCATTAATTAATATTATTACGACCAAACAGCCGAAGAAGAAAATTAAAATTTCTCACATACCTACAATTATTAAAAAGTCCTACAACAACGGAAGATTTTTTGTTTTGCACAATGGGCAGCTATCCGACTCCTTCGTAGTGCAACAGGGTGTGAGACAAGGGGATGTTTTATCGCCAATTCTCTTCCTGCTGGCGATGGACGACGTATTGACGGCCAGTGTTGGTACAGCTGAGCGACAGGGCATTCAGTGGAGACCGTTCGAAACGCTCAGTCATTAAGACTATGCCGATGACATATGTCTACTGGCAAATAACATCATTGGGCTGAACGGGATGTGCCAAACGCTGCAAGTGAAGGGAGAGTCGAGTGGTCTAAGAATAAACAGCAAAAAGACAAAAATAATGCTCACAGGCCGCTCCACACAGCAGCGTTTTATTCTACAGGAGACGCCAGTTGAAGTAGTGGAACAGTTCAACTACCTTGGCAGTATTGTTTCTGCAAACGGTGGTACGGATCTGGACGTTAAAAGTAGAATGAATAAAGCTCGTGCTGCCTTCGGTACCCTGTCCCCAATTTGGAAATGCAGTCAAATATCCTTACGCACTAAGTTGAGATTCTTCGAATCCAATGTCAAATCCGTGCTGTTATATGCTTGTGAAACCTGGAAAGTCACGTCTACTATTTCGAAGAAATTGCAGGCTTTTGTGAATCGCTGTCTTCGCCACATCCTAAAGATTCGCTGGCCACAAATAATATCAAATGAGGAATTGTGGCGCAGGACAAGTTAAGAGCGGCTGGACGTCAACATTAGAAAGCGTACCTAAGTGGCGTTGGATTGGTCACACACTGAGGAAACCAAACGATGAAATTGCAAAGCAGTCCTTTGAATGGAATCCTCAGGGTGCACGGCGGGTTGGAAGACCAAGAACAACATGGAAATCAACTGTCTTAGCGGAAGCAGAATCCCAGAGAAAGACGTGGCCACAGCTTAAGTACCTTGCAGCAGACCGTGAAGGATGGAGACGTTTTGTTGACGCCCTATGCCCCAGCCGGGGTTACAGGACACGATGATGAAAAGTAAATTAATTAATAATCTTTCTTTTTTTGTGCTCAGTGTTTTCAGTTTCAATTAAGTGTTTACGTTTACTTCAGATTCTTCAGTTTCATTTAAGTGATGTATGCTTTTGAAAGCCTACAAATTTCAAACTAGACCAAAAGTATCGAATCAAAATTATGGAAACGTCATTATATAGATTATATTTGCATAATTGTATGGTTATACATATACATGCATAGATATTATCCATATACGTATATTATCAATGTGTTTAGATTGTTTTTTTTTCAATAAATGCATTAATAACCCTCAAAAAAAAAAACAAATGTATATAGTAATACGTAAACACTTTTCTATATCTCCCTTTTAAACTGACTTAATGGCAATTTATTGTCATATTTTTTTATTTGAAAGGTAGGTATAGCCAATCGCTCGGGCAGAATCTAGTTTTTATATTTATGTGTTGCCGTTAAGACATTAATAGAGTCAGGTCGAATTTCGACTACTTGGCGATACTAGCTTATATTTATGCGTATTTACTTATTGCATTAAGGCGGCATACCCACATAAGAAATTTGATAAGAAAACAAATATTTTTAAATATTTGAATTTTAACTGCCAATAACATAGTTTCCGGTAGATATTCCAATGGAAAGACAAATCAAGAGAGATGTTTCTCACATTGAGATACAGACACAGTTAATTTTTCCAAGTCGAGAAACGTTGGGATTTTGTGTTCCATGTTTTCTCGATGCGAGAAGTTCTCGCCTAAGTTACAGAACGTAGGCACTGGATAGCTTTGTGTTGTTGTAATCCCATTTTAAAAACAGCTGATGACCGCTGACGCAACAACAACTCAAGTTATCACGACATTTTTGGGATAACTAGATAAGTCGGCATTCACACAACACAATTCTTCCACACACAATCTTTTGTTCATGGGTGAAGGGAGAAGAAAGAGAGGGGTAAGGACCAAATCGTCCGTTCCTGGCAAACTCACACGATTTTTCCAGTATGTTTGCGTTCTCTTTTATACTTTTTCCAGAGTCTTGTGTGTTCAGTGTTGACCAGCTTTGCCACTAATCGGAAAATTTTCCGAAGTTGATCGAAAAACAGAATGCAGCAAGTAGATTTATTTTTTTCGCAGTAGATATGCATTCTCAAATTCGTATTTGTATTTTCGTAAAAGAAATTAATAAATAACATATAATTGATTAAAAATACATATACCTGCTGCGACTGCGAATAAATTTGTTTAGGCAATTTCAAACGCAAATATCAACTAATTCCGGCTTAAATTTTTGGACAAAGTAGATAAACGATGCTATCAACAATTTTAAAAAGAAAATATGGCCTTAAATTTGTTTAAATTTTAAAATTATGCATTTTATATTTTCTACGCGACCAATAAGCTACTTTCTGAGAACCGTCAAACGCTAATTATTCGCAGTCCCCAGCATCAGGATGCATTTCACAAAGCAGACAATGACAAAATTCGCTCAAATTTAACTACTTTTAGCACCCATTCACTGGTTAATTTTTATGAAAATTCACATCATTCGACAACCAAACAAATTACTCATTTGAAAGAATAGTGGCAGAATTCGCGACCATTTGCAATTTTCAGTTTGCTCATATGCAAGGCACTTAAAAGGGTGGTTTTATTAGAAATAATAAAAATGATGATGAAATTATTTGATTGGCAGCATTGTATATAAAAACTATAGTACTACTATGAAATAGCTTCTTGTAGTACGCGTAGTATGCGTTGTGGCGCTAAGATAGCCACAAATTTTGACTACGAATGGTAGGATAGGAGGATCATAAGGAATAAGGAACAAGTAGTAAGAATGAGAGGAGAATATTATTTTGATATACACTATAAAAATGGGAGTAAAGGAGATAAGTGAGTCAGCTGTTTTTGTCTTTTGATAATAAATAGAATAAGAGAGAAAATGGAAAAATATTTGCCATGGCCTATTTCTGTTGACCATAATACATACACACATACATCGCATATTTTGTTTTGAATTTACGAATTGCTTTGTTTATTTCGAATAGGGATGGATATATGTATGTGTATGTCTGTAAAGAGATGTTTGTATGTACTATCGTATGCTATAATTTTTTTTTGCTGAGGCATTTGATTTGAAAATTTTCAATTTTTGTGAAAAAATCAAATAAATAATCCGCAACGTTGTTCGTTTCCACTATCTTTTTGTGGGAATCTGGGAATCCTCGAGCAGTGTTGCGATATTTTGGGATATATTTCATGTAATGCCATTTTGTCTCGTTGAGTAGAATATTTAAATATTAAAGTTTTAATAAATATTTTTTTGGAATTTTAATAAAAATAACGTGGCTAGCTTTATTTTTCAATGGTTTTGAAGAATTGATCGGTTTAATATTGTGGCTCCAAGCAGTAATGATTTTCCTCACAATCATCCTTAACAACTGCATCAACAACTGCTACTTCCCCCAGACGTGGAAAACAGCGAAAATTGTGGCTATCCCGAAGAAAGGTGCTTCCAACCTAATATCCAACTACAGGCCAATATCACTTCTCAACAATATCAGCAAATTACTGGAAGAAGTAATCCTCCGGAGGCTGAAGAAATTCTGCAATGAAAACTCAATCATCCCTGACATGCAGTTTGGCTTTCGAGAAAAGCACTCAACGCTGCATCCGCTGCTGAAGTTCCAACATGATATCACCACCTCCCTCAACAGTCATCGTGTCACCGTCGGATGCTTTCTGGATGTCGAGAAAGCATTTGATAGCGTTTGGATAGAAGCCCTAATACATAAACTTCATCTATTACAGGTACCACTGCCACTAACAAAAATTCTTTTTTCTTTTCTTTCTTTCAGGAAATGTTTCGTACAACTAGACAATTGTAAGTCAAACATGAAGAATATCAGAGCCGGAGTCGCCCAAGGTTCAAAACTTGGCCCCTTCCTCTACAGCCTTATGACATCCGACCAACCTGCCCCAATTGGATGCGAGAACCTGCTATATGCCGACGACTCGCTCACCTATGCATCATCAATGTCACCGTTTATCGCCGTCCGACAAGTAGAGGCCCACATCAACAGACTCTTCAATTTCTACACGAAATGGGGCATCCGAATCAACACTTCCAAGTCGGAACTTGTCTGCTTCAGGAGGCCTTCAACTGGTAGAGGTCTTCGCACCGCAGCCAACTGCAGAAATCTGGTCTTGAGACTCCCTGACGGATCCATCATAGCTGCCAAAAAGAATGTGAAGTACCTGGGAGTCCAGTTCAATGAGTTGCTAAGGTTCAACCCACACTCAAGAAATGAACTCAAAAAAGCCAGTTGGGCCTTTCACCGTCTACATCCATTGATGAAGAAAAGAAAAGGACTAAGCCAACCAACGAAGTTACTGATCTACAAGCAGCTCTTACGACCTATCATCAGCTACTCCTTCCCAGTCTGGTTTTCAATCTCCAAGACAGCCATGAAGGAGCTTCAAGTATTCGAAAGGAAGATTCTCAGAATTTGCACCGGACTGTACTTCGACCGGCAGCGGCGGAAACACTACAGGAACGAACATCTCTACTCCGAAGCCAACATAATCCCGCTGGACAAATACCTAGTCCTTTCAGCGAAGAGACTAGTACGGAACATCATCGACCACCCGAATCAGCTAATGAGAAGGATGACCACTGAACAACGACATCCGGAGCCAAGGTACCTCAGTGTAATGGAAACACTTGATGACAACATAATCATGGACAACGAGGAAGCAGTCTCGTTCTACGCTGACATTGGGTCAGCCTTCTACCGTGGCTAAACGCCAAAACTTCCCCCAACCTACACCAAAAACACCATTGACAACCGGGAATGAACACCCTGGGGACGATTAAGTCAGCCGACTTTTAATTTAAATTTTTTGACATGTAATTTATATATCTATAATTTGTTAAACTTAAGACATTGTGTAACGTTAGGCCCCCTATGTGCCAACAAATGTAAATTTATCATAGTATCATATTAGTTATAAGCCAGATTGTATATATTATGTTCAATAAAAGAAATTGAATTGAATTGAATAATATTGTGGCTCTATCTAAACCTACCTTTTTGTAGAAAAACTTTTTTTTCCAAGGAAACAAGATGGTTTCCTAAATAGATAAGTTTTCTAAATCTTTGACTTTTTGATAAAACTATATAGGTGTACGAGTATGTAATGTAGGTAGCTCAATACGTACGGCTAATTTGCACGTAATTTAAATAGAATGGTCTGTTTCCTTACCTTAATTCTTCAAGATTAGATAAATTAAATCACTGCCATTCAATTCTTGATTTAGCAAATAGTGTTCGTTCCCAGAAGTTTTTAGAAAAATGTTTTAAATTCTGAAATTAATAAATAATAAAGTTTAACTTTAATAAATATTTATCCAGATATTTTCAAAGTTTTGGAACTTCTTCCTCCCCCTTAAAAGTGGTCAAAGTAAATAAGCAAAATTATGTCCCAAATTTGATTGAAATCAGTTAACGTTAACGTGCTGACCCGTGCCGGCAAGCACTTTAAATTTCTCATACGAAATACATGAGTTTTCTGAGTTTCTTGCTCAAAATTTCGTTATAAATGTAAAAGCGGATAGAATATCTGCAAACTTTACAGTGGGTATCTTAAAAAATTATTTTTAATTCTTTTGAACAATATGTATTTCGTCGGCCTAGTGTGAAAAGAAGGTAACTCCTAGTTTACATTTCTTACAAACAAATATTTAAAAAAAAGTGTTCGCATTATTGGAATATTTTTTTTTTTTTTTACAATTTGGGTCGAGTGTGGTCAAAATTGCTTATAATGTTATATTTTGACTTTCTTTTCTCAATTGCATCGACTGAATATCAATTAAAGTACCTACGCTATATAATGTAAAGAAAACAAGTTTAAATAAGTTTAGAATGCGAGCATTCCATTAAGAAAAAATAATCGAAATAGCTAGAAAATCGATCGATTTTTTGGGGGCTTTCATGAAGATTTAAGGTAGGTAGGTACCTACAAAATTATTTCTTAAAATTTTAAGGAGCAGTTTTTTACGCTATTTTCTTATCACCAGGTTACAAAAGCAAAACAAATCATTATAAGTAACTGTGACCACATATCGACGCAAATTTGAGTGGTTTTCTTGACCACTTTTTCGTATTGTGGTTTTTTACATAAAATTTTTGGAAAATATCCCAGAACTAAAATTACTTCTTCTTTCTAAAACCTAATGTACATAGGTAGGTATAGCAGAACAGCCATCCTAACACTTCTTCCTCAGCAAACCTAAATCAATCTTACTAGGTCAAGGTCAAGAAAAACATAATGGGCCTTACTAATAATCAAATTTAGTGTTAAGCTTTAAAGAAAATCTCCCGATTTTAGAAAATCTCCCGATTTTAGAAAATCCGCATACCAACAACGAATTTAATCTCCAGTTTAGTCGTTAGTCCCCTTTAACACGAAGAAACAAGTTGCTGGAGATTTTTTTGGCGTTTTCTTTTAATCTCCTTAAACATCTCTTGTACCTTTCATACGAGGAAACAAATCTCCCGGCAATTTTTGAAATTTCCTTTGAAAGTCTATTGGCTGAACACACCTAAACCTAAATGTGAAAGGATATGTCAAAAAATCTCCTCAAATACTCGACCGGGGAGCAGGGCTGTCGTTTCACTTTTTCAGAAAGCAGTACTTTGAGGAAAAGAATAGCAGTACACAGCAGTACGGCAGTAAAATATATATTTACAAAACATAGTTGTTAATGAATTATATCCTTATTCCTGACCTTTTTAGTAATATAATGAATTCCTATGTGAGCTGAAGGTCAGTTTTTGTTTTAATTTTTATAAAATTGTGACGTTTCGGGCGTGGTTACACCCTTCTTCAGACCTATATATTCAAAAAAAATTTATTAAAAATCTAGCCTATTGGATATCTAAACATAAAATTGAAGATACTTACAATTTTAAAAGAGTAATATCCACAAATAACAGTTATATTTGTTTTGTTTTGCTTTTTTATAGTTTTTTGAAAATCTTTAAAAAGACAATTCAAAAAACGATCAGTCAATTCGAATATTTAAATTCAAATGTATTTGTTTGAAAGCTTTTTCAAAATATCTACATACATACTTATGTATTGGAGTTTAAAAACTTCAGTATAATCTATATAACAGATATGTATCTACTAATGCCTATTTATGAATTGACCATAAATGTCACTAAGTCTATCACAATCAGAACGTCTATTTACACTATTTACAATTTACAATTTACAATTTATTTATTTATGAAGTGCTTATATACATTAAGACAAAGTGTCTTATAACTTAGATATAAGCTATTATTAATTACAACAATTTGTATGAAAGCTAGAAATTTACATTTTTCTTAGCAGAGAATAAAAGGAAAAATTATATAATGCAAAAAAAGAAGAATTTATAAACTATTGCTAATATTTGAAAGAAAAATAAAAAAAAAAAAGTACCTTAAGCAAGAAAAAAAAGCGTAAGTTAGGGGAAGATCAGAAAATATTGCAAGTAAAGTTGTCTATAAGTCGTTTTGTAATTTATAATTGAGAAAAATGAATTCTTAGTTTGTCCTTTAATTTCGCAGAGTCATTCATTTCTCTAAAACTGCGCGGTAGGGAATTCCATAAGCGAGTAGAATATATAAAAAATTGACGCTCGGATGTAAGGGAAGCATAGCGTGGATGAACCATCATTCTTGTTCTTTGCGAAGATGCCATACTTATCATTTCGCTGAGATACTGGGGTTGGTTGTTCAAGAAAATGTTAGCGAGCATAGTTAGGGCGCGATACTTTAAATAGTTCTCGAAACTCATATTTAAAACACACTTCGAAAAATTTGAAATACTATCGTATTTGCGTAGTCCATAAATGTAACGAACTATATTATTGAAAGTGACTTTTAGTTTTCGCTTACTCACAGAGTCACAATGTGAATAAATTTCACACCCGTAAATCAGAGTAGGCACGACCAGTGTTTTCGCTAGTAGCATCCGAACTCTTAGAGGGGTGAAGTACTGCGTTGCCCACAAAGTGCGAAGAATACCATACGTTCTACCCACAACATTGTTTATGTGATTACTCCATGTTAAAGTCCGATTAAAAATCACTCCAAGATTTCTAGCAGTTTCAACATACGGGACTAGGGTGTTTTGCAAGATCACAGGGGGAAAGTAGGAAACATCGACCTGTTTTTTAGAAATCACAATGGAAGTTGATTTCTTGGGATTCAGCACAAGACCATTTTGCTGAGACCAATGCGAAATCCTTTCGAGATCTTCGTTAACTCTACACACACCGTCTTCCATTAGCCCTATTGGGAAGCTAAAATACAGTTGCACGTCATCGGCATACATCTTTAAATGACAATGTTTAACTATAGATGGCAATTCATTAACGTAAAGCGAGAACAAAAGAGGACCCAGAATAGAACCTTGCGGCACACCACGTAGTGTTGGAAGAAGATCAGACGATTCGTTATTTAAATGAACAGACTGCTTTCGGTCAGTTAAGTAGGAGAACAAAAGCTTAACAGCGCAAGTCGAAAAATTGAAAAAACGAAAAAGTTTTTCACATAAAACGGAATGATCAACCAAATTAAAGGCCTTGGAGTAATCTAAGAGTATTAGTAAACTAACGTTTTCCTGGTCCAAGGCCATACGAATATCTTCCGTAACTTTAAGCAAAGCTGTTATACAGCTACATCCTTTTCGAAATCCAGATTGCTTCGGTGTTAAAAAATTTGAGGCATTAAGGAATGAGATCATTTGATTTTGCAAGATTCTTTCAAAGACTTTAGATAAAAAAGGCAAAATAGCAATGGGTCTATACTCATCATTCTTTGAATTTTTGGGCACCGGTATTATTTTTGCCAATTTCCACTGCTTGGGATATTCTCCTGTAGTTAAAATCGTGTTAAAAATATAAGAAATATACGGTAGAACAAAAGGTAGAATTATCTTGAGAAATCTAGGGTTCATTTCATCGAGGCCAACAGCATTCGAATTAATGGAAAGAATACTTTCGACTACTTCGGAGCTATCAACTGACCTAAAGCAAAAACCGAGATTAGAAAAATCGTTTCTCATGCTAAGACTTAAAGTTGCGTTAATTGTAGCTGAATGGGTTGACGGCAGAGAAATGAATTTTTTGTTGAGCTTGTTGCTGTCCATTTCATCAATACAATTAAGTTTGCTTTTTGCAATTCCTATTTGGCGAAGATTATTCCAGAGGTCTCGCCCACTAAGGGATGGATTTAATTTGTTAAAGTACATTTGTCGTTTTTCGGTGCGTACAGCCATGACAACTTTGTTACGAAGGAGGCGATAGATGTTATAATGCTCCTGTAACCGAAACCGTTTCCAGCGTCTGAATGCTTGTTCACGTTGGAGAATAAGATGACGAACACGATGTGAAAACCATGGTTTTGTAAGTGGTGTGATATTTCTTGTAATAAGAGGAACATGTCTATTGAAAAGCGTCAAAGTGCCTTCATTAAAAAAATGTAATTGTTGATGAGAAGTGGGTAGGTAATGAATTACGTTCCAACTAAAATTTCGGACATCTTCTTCTAATAAGGCATAATCAATACGTCTAAAGCCCCTATATTGAATATTCTGCATGACAGGAGTTACTTTATAATCAAAAGTCATGTAAAGTAAATCATGTTTTGAGAAGGCAGGAGCAGAAAGCTGATCATATAATTTAACTTTTCCCAAATTACTAACCCAAAAAATATCTAGTAAAGTAGATGTATAATTTGAAAAATGTGTTGCGTTGGTGGTGTTTACAGCGTTTAAATCATACGTGGCCATTTCATTTAGTAGTGAATGATCTACCAGTATATTTGAATTAAAATCACCACACACAATAATATTGGGGCTATATAAGCACACTTCTGCCATTAAAGATATGAAAGGCGATATATCAATATTTCTATTTGGCCTGTATACATTACCCAGTAGAAGCTTATCCTCCTCTCCTAAAATTTCTATAAAGACATATTCGATTTCACTTCCAGGTGTTGAAGTACACTTAAGCTTACACTTTATACTATTCTTGACAAAAATTGCAACTCCACCACCCACACGGCCTTTCCTATCGACGCGAAAAATTTTATATCCCTTCAAGCTACACAAACTGTCTCTCAAACATTCAACCAGCCATGTTTCCGTCACGCATATGACATCAAGATTTGACCCCTCAAATAAATCACGGAACTCGTCGATTTTAGGCAATAAGCTCTGTGCATTTAAGAGACAAATTCTAAGGCCATCTCTTTGAGAACTCAAGACTCGGATCATAGCACGCAATGCTCCACTAATGCCCATTATATTACAAGTTATAATATAATTTATATATATATAGAAAAAAAATGAATAACTAAAAAAGAGAAAACGTTTAATTGAGGAATGAAAAACACTGCAGCAGGACAAAAAAAAAAAAAAAAAATAGCAAATCAACAATGCAAATTGATTTGTATTAAATTGCAATTACTATTCTTCTCCCCGACTTATCCTCTTTTGGGTGAAATAAGTAAGTGAATAATAAAAGGATATACAAAAAGAGAAAAGAAAAATCAAAAGAAATATTAAAATTAAAGGTTGAAAAAATAAGAATTGTTTTCTTTAATTAATTGAAAAGTTAAAAAAAAAGAAAATATATATATTTATAAAAACAAAAAATAAAAAAAAAAAGTGAATAGTTTAATAGAGAATTTACGATTGATTATTAACAATATTATCATTTCCTGATCTGGCAACTCCTTCTAATTTTTCAATGCAGTCTATTAAAACAGCTGGCTCATCTTGATGACGTTTTACATAGACACATCCCCTTGCCGTGTGTACAGAAACGAGTCTCTTGCCTTTTTTCATATCCAGTGCATTTCGTAACAAGACTTGGTTGTTTGATGATAAGCTTTCTCTTAAGTAGATCGAGACGTCAGAAGCAAGTCCAGCATCGCGTAAACAAAGTTGTCGATTCGTTGTTTTTCGGAAAGCCGCAATAGAAGTCAGCAAAAAATTTCGGTCGTACGCTGAGAAGAATTTTATCATAATTGCAGTATCCCTAGACGAATTTTTAGGACGAGTGCGAAAAATGTTCTGTAGATTTGGCGGTGTAATTCGGATGGTATTACAAAGTGTGTTGAAAACGGAGATCAAATTTTCTTCGGGTGAATACGGGATTTGCTGTATTTTTAGTATGTAACATTTCAAGAAGCATTCTCTTATTATAATTTTTCTCTGTTTGTAAAATTTGAACATTTTGAAAATCTGGTCTATGTCCTTCTTCGATACAATGTAAAGCTAATGCAGTCTTTTGTGAGCTACCGCTATTTATATCTGATCTATGACCAGTTATTCGATTACGAAGTTTTTGTTTGGATGTTCCTACATAAACTGATGAACAAGATGTCGATCCATCACCTAAACATTTAATCTTGTACACAATATCTGATCTGTCTTCTTTAGATATTTTGTCTTTGAGATTTGAAAACACTGAATTATGAAGGGTTTTAGTTGGTTTAAAAGCTATTCGAGTTGTATCTTTATTTCTTATTGGTGCGTTCAGCAAACGGTTTGAAAAGTTTGGAACATATAAAGCACTTTTATATGTTATTTGTGGTACATTTATAGTGACGTTTGAATTTTTAACAAAATTGAAATAGTTATTAATTAATGATTTGATAATTTTTTGTGGGAAAGAGTTTGATAACAATGTCTTCATTATTATATCTATGTTTTTTTGTCGGAATATAGTATCACTATGATCCAAGACTCTACTTATAAAATTTGTGGCTGTATTAATAATCATTTGTCTTGGTTGTTTTGAATTAAAATTAATTAGACGTCCTGAGGATGTTGGTTTTTTATACCAATCAAAAATTATCTGTCTATAACTTCTAATAACTTTAACATCAAGATAAGGAAGTATCCCTTCTTTTTCAATTTCGAATGTAAATTGAAGTTTAGGATGGAAAGAATTAAGAGCTGTTAGAGTAGAGGTAACTTCGTTTGATTTTATAATCAAAAATAAATCGTCAACATATTTTGTAACTATTTTTGGTTTAAATGTTAATTTATCTAAAACGTTATCGAGTAATGATTCCATAACTATATCTGCTATGATAGGGGACAAAGGACTACCCATAGGAACACCTTGTTTTTGTTGATAAGTAATTTGATTAAACTCTAAATAATTATTATCGATTATACAAAAACGTAATAATTCTAAAAATTGCTTCTTGGTGATTTTTGTGTTTTCTTTGATGATATTCCAACTTTTTTCTATTAATTGTAATGCTAATTCAATTGGAATATTTGTAAACAAAGAAACTACGTCAAAAGAAATAAGTATATCATTTTCTTCTAAAATAATTGGTGCAACTCGTTCAATAAAGTTTGTTGTGTTTTTAACGTTATACTTAGATCTTTCAGTTATTTTACTAAGGATTTTCGTACTCTATAAGTGTTCCTTGTTACCACCTTTCCAAATATATTACGAAAATCCTTAGTAAAATAACTGAAAGATATAAGTATAACGTTAAAAACACAACAAACTTTATTGAACGAGTTGCACCAATTATTTCAGAAGAAAATGATATACTTATTTCTTTTGACGTAGTTTCTTTGTTTACAAATATTCCAATTGAATTAGCATTACAATTAATAGAAAAAAGTTGGAATATCATCAAAGAAAACACAAAAATCACCAAGAAGCAATTTTTAGAATTATTACGTTTTTGTATAATCGATAATAATTATTTAGAGTTTAATCAAATTACTTATCAACAAAAACAAGGTGTTCCTATGGGTAGTCCTTTGTCCCCTATCATAGCAGATATAGTTATGGAATCATTACTCGATAACGTTTTAGATAAATTAACATTTAAACCAAAAATAGTTACAAAATATGTTGACGATTTATTTTTGATTATAAAATCAAACGAAGTTACCTCTACTCTAACAGCTCTTAATTCTTTCCATCCTAAAATTCAATTTACATTCGAAATTGAAAAAGAAGGGATACTTCCTTATCTTGATGTGAAAGTTATTAGAAGTTATAGACAGATAATTTTTGATTGGTATAAAAAACCAACATCCTCAGGACGTCTAATTAATTTTAATTCAAAACAACCAAGACAAATGATTATTAATACAGCCACAAATTTTATAAGTAGAGTCTTGGATCATAGTGATACTATATTCCGACAAAAAAACATAGATATAATAATGAAGACATTGTTATCAAACTCTTTCCCATAAAAAATTATCAAATCATTAATTAATAACTATTTCAATTTTGTTAAAAATTCAAACGTTACTATAAATGTACCACAAATAACATATAAAAGTGCTTTATATGTTCCAAACTTTTCAAACCGTTTGCTGAACGCACCAATAAGAAATAAAGATACAACTCGAATAGCTTTTAAACCAACTAAAACCCTTCATAATTCAGTGTTTTCAAATCTCAAAGACAAAATATCTAAAGAAGACAGATCAGATATTGTGTACAAGATTAAATGTTTAGGTGATGGATCGACATCTTGTTCATCAGTTTATGTAGGAACATCCAAACAAAAACTTCGTAATCGAATAACTGGTCATAGATCAGATATAAATAGCGGTAGCTCACAAAAGACTGCATTAGCTTTACATTGTATCGAAGAAGGACATAGACCAGATTTTCAAAATGTTCAAATTTTACAAACAGAGAAAAATTATAATAAGAGAATGCTTCTTGAAATGTTACATATTAAAAATACAGCAAATAGTGTAAATAGACGTTCTGATTGTGATAGACTTAGTGACATTTATGGTCAATTCATAAATAGGCATAAGTAGATACATATCTGTTATATAGATTATACTGAAGTTTTTAAACTCCAATACATAAGTATGTATGTAGATATTTTGAAAAAGCTTTCAAACAAATACATTTGAATTTAAATATTCGAATTGATTGATCGTTTTTTGAATTGTCTTTTTAAAGATTTTCAAAAAACTATAAAAAAGCAAAACAAAACAAATATAACTGTTATTTGTGGATATTACTCTTTTAAAATTGTAAGTATCTTCAATTTTATGTTTAGATATCCAATAGGCTAGATTTTTAATAAATTTTTTTTGAATATATAGGTCTGAAGAAGGGTGTAACCACGCCCGAAACGTCACAATTTTATAAAAATAAAAACAAAAACTGACCTCCAGCTCACATAGGAATTCATTATATAGTTGTTAATGCATTTAATTTTTTTTAAATGCATATAATGTTCATTAAAAATTATCACATACGCACCCATTACTTACTTACTTACTTATCCGGCTCCCGATCCATGAAGGGTCTCTGCCTGAGATATTGCGGTCTTCCATCGGTTGCGGTCCCTCGCACGCTCCCTCCAGTCGTCGAGACCAAGCGCTCTTGCGTCCGTGACCGCCTGGTCCCTATAGCGGAGGTTCGGTCTTCCTGGTCGTCTCGAACCTGGGGGCTGGGATTCGAAGATTTTCTTGGCTGGAGCGTTGTTGTCCATTCGCTCAATGTGGCCGAGCCAGTGTAGTCGACGTGTTTTGGCTCTTTGGACTACATCCACATCTTGGTACAGCTCGTACAGTTCACGATTGAATCTTCTCCTCCAATCGCCCTCTTCGCATATAGGACCAAATATCCGCCGAAGAATTTTTCTCTCGAAAGTGCCCAGTATCAATTCCCCTCTTTTACTTATCGTCCAGCACTCGGCGCCGTAGAGTAGAACTGGTAAAATTAGCGTTTTGTATAGCGTGCACTTTGTCTTTCGGGAAAGGAGTTTTGAACCCATTTGTTTGGCCAAACCGAAGTAGCAGCGGTTCGCTAGGGTAATTCTTCGTCGGATTTCCACTAAGGTGTCGTTCGTGGAATTGATGTTTGTTCCGAGGTAGGTGAACTCCTTGACTACCTCGAAATTACTGCTACCAACAGTGACGTTTTGTCCTAGGCGATGGACAGATGAGGCTTTGTTTGTTGATAGCATATACTTTGTTTTGTCCTCATTCACTTCAAGACCAACGCGTTTCGCCTGTTCATCAATAGCTGTGAATGCTTCAAGTACAGCTCTTTTGGAGCGGCCGATGATGTCGATGTCGTCCGCATAGCCAAGCAGTTGAGAAGACCTGTTGAAGATAGTGCCTTCCATGTTAACACCACTCTTGCGCACTATCTGCTCCAGGACTAAGTTGAAGAAATCACATGATAGCGCATCTCCTTGTCTGAACCCTGTACACGTCTGGAATAACTCGGATGAGCTGTTACCCATTTGCACGTTGCACCGCGTATTTTGTAACGTCATGCGGCATAGCTGGATCAGTTTTTTCGGGATCCCGAGTTCCGACATCGCCAATAGAAGCTCTTGGCGACTTATGCTATCATATGCGGCTTTAAAGTCGATGAATAGGTGGTGGGTCTCGACTTGAAATTCGTTGGTCTTTTCCAGGATTTGCCTCAATGTGAAGATTTGGTCTATCGTTGATCTGCCTGGCCTGAAGCCACACTGGTACGTGCCGATCATAGTGTTGCAGAAAGGTTTTAGACGCTCACATAGTACGTTGGATAGGATCTTGTATGCAACATTAAGCAGGGATATGCCTCTGTAGTTCTTGCAGGACATAGGATCGCCTTTTTTGTAGATTGGGCATATGGAGCTATTTGACCAGTCGTCGGGCATACTTTCCTCCTCCCAAACTTGGTTGATGAGCTGGTGCATGCACCCTACCAGGACATCTCCTCCATACTTAAAGAGTTCCGCAGGTAGGCCATCCGAGCCGGCGGATTTGTTGTTCTTAAGCTTGTGGATGGCTTTCTTAACCTCTTCAGTACTGGGCGCTGGGACTGGATCTTCATTGACTGGTCTTATGCTTCTTTGTTCCTCTATTGCCTCCTCTACATTATGCCCATTAAGCAGCTGCTGGAAATGCTGCTTAAACACGTCTACAATTCCCTGTGCTTCGGTGACTAGGTTTCCTTCGCTGTTTCGAAGAGCTTGCGTGCCAGTCCTATAACCAGATGCCAGTTGCTTGGCTGTTTTGTAGAACCGGCGGGTGTTGGTGGCGGTGCTAGACTCTTCGAGATACTTGAGCTGAGAGGCTGCGGATGCTCTTTTCTTTCTACGCAGGGTTTTTTTCTCTTTCCTTCTCTTTTCACGGTACTCCTCTCTTGCTGCTCTTGTTTTCCGTTGCAGCATTTGCATTCGTGCATTTTCCGTCTCCTGCTTCAATACCGCGCATTCATCGTCATACCACGGGTTCTTTTTTCTGGGTGGTTGATAGCCTATGGTGGTCTCGGCTGTCTCCTTAATGATGTCGCGATATTGGTTCCACTGGTTGTTGACGCTTGTGGCTGGGTTTACGGCAGAGAGTTTCCCGGTCAATTGCTCACTGTAGTCTTTGGCTTTCTCAGATGTGCTAAGGCATGCAATGTTGAATTTCTTCCTTTGGGCGGTCTTCGTTTTCTTTTCGTTGGACAGTCGGGCTCTGAACTTTGTCACAACAAGAAAGTGGTCAGAGTCCACGTTTGCGCCTCGGAAAGTTCGCACGTCCAAGATGTTCGATGCATACCTTGCGCCAATAAGCACGTGGTCGATTTGGTTGGCGGTTCGACCATCTGGAGATCGCCAGGTTGCTGTGTGTATCCTTCGCCTGGGGAACCTAGTGCTACTTATCACCGTATTACGAGCTGCAGCAAAGTCGATTAGTCGGAA
Source organism: Dasysyrphus tricinctus (assembly GCA_963921185.1). Lineage (NCBI taxonomy): Eukaryota > Metazoa > Arthropoda > Insecta > Diptera > Syrphidae > Dasysyrphus > Dasysyrphus tricinctus. The sequence goes on from OY992534.1 coordinate 41,985,525, forward strand.
GCCGTTATCTGTTGTCGTTTCGTGGAGGCTGTGCTTTCCAACTAATCCGCCAAAAATGTTTTCCTTTCCGACTTTAGCATTGAAGTCTCCGAGCACGACTTTGACATCGTACTCCGGACAGGCTCCGTAGGCTCCGTCCAGGAGGTCGTAAAACTCCTCCTTGTTAGACTCCTCAGCTTCATCGGTAGGGGCGTGTGCACATATTAGGCTGATGTTTTGGAAGGTAGCTTTGATGCGGATCACAGCCAGGCGATCACTAATCGGCTTAAAATCGATGACTTTCGATCTGAGTCGATTTCCCACGACGAATCCGCATCCTAACATGTGCAGTCTTTGATGGCAGCTGTAATAAATGTCGCAATCTTTTCTTTTCGTTATACCTGATCCTATCCATCGTATCTCCTGGATCGCGGTAATATCTGCTTTGTACCGCGAGAGGACAGATTCAAGTTTTTGAGTAGCACCTGGTGTATAGAGTGTCCTTACATTCCAGGTGCATACTCGTAGGTCATAGTCCATTTTCATTCCGGGTCTGGTTGCCATTTGAGGGGGGTCGTTATCCGAGGCTTCTCGCGTCTCTCTCATAACAATTGGCTTTTTTACTGTGGTCGGGTCGTTAGCCCAACGCACTAACCTCCAATCTGTAGGGCCATGGGTTTAATGTTGCAATTCTTTCCTTGGTCAACATTCGCACTTACAAGTTTAGCAAGTCAAGGCATAAAGCCAAGACCAGTATCCGGCGGCTACCAAACGTGGAGGTATTGTAAGCACTTGATGTGTTGGAAAAGATACAGCTCGAGGCCCCCAGTTCCTACAACATCCAACCACCACCCATTACACCCATTACCTATTTAACTCTAGCGCACTGCAATGGTGGTATTAAAAAATGTCCATTACATAAAAAACTCTTGTTATGTTTGTGCACCTGCTTCTCAAAACCTGATGCTTTTAGGAAAAAAGTTAATATTTTTGTGTCGAATTTTATGAGCTTCATACGATATTTATTGTAATTATTTTTGTCCTTTCCTTTCCTTAATAGACTAAATTTGACCCGCTGTAATTTCAATAGTACATACATAGGTACCTATAGGTTTAGATAATTTTACTGCCTAAAAGTTAATTTTCTTCATTTTGTTGTAAAATGAAATTCCGGTTATTAAATATATTGAAACCACTCCTTTTTCCATATATTGGCCTTACTTAGCCTGGACACCACAATAACTTGGTTTATAATGAGAAAACGTAGCCAAACGCATTGTACAAAAAATATTGCTGATCGATTAATGCTATTTTAATAAAGTTTTTGACTAAATTTGCTCCATAAAAATCCTGCATGATTTACTTTTAATCTATTGGTTGCATGAAGAAAAAGCATGGTAATTTTTTTTGTATATAATTGAATAAGCTACAATTTTACTTCAATATTTCATTCCAAAAAGTTGATAGTTTTCGTGAAATAAGCAAACAACTGAATTTTACACTCCTTTACTTCTGCAAAAAATCTTTCTTCAGCCAAAATTTAGGGTGGTTTTGCAAATTGCTCAGGAAGTCAAAACAAATATTCAGCTTTGAAGGAGTTTTGTGGAAGTACATAAAAGTCAAAATTTCCTGAGCTAGAGATCCATTAATATAATTTAATATTGCTTGACAGAACTATGCACTCGTAAAAAATGTAACGCGAGATTCTGTTCAATAAATCTTCGACTTTTTTAATTTATTTATTTTAAAGCTTTTTGGATAGGATTATGATTTGCAAATGTTCTGTGAACAAATTTTCAAAAAAGCAGTACTTTAGTCGTATTAGCAGTACGGCAGTACGGAGTTTCAAAAAGCAGTACAAATACTTCAATTGCAGTACTTCGACAGCCCTGCCGGGGAGATTCTGTTCGCCCCTCTTTCCTCCTGCCCTTCTCACCCAGGAACTAAAAGTTGCTGGCAACTCAGTTTCCTCGTGTGAAAGGGCACTTGGCAATATGTCAGAATTTAATACATGGAAATCCATGTTTAAAGACGAACACTAAATAAAAAGTGTTGTCCTAGTGCTGTTTTATGGTATTTTAATTGGTATTTAATACTTAAATCTATTCCCAAGTTATCAAGTAGATTTCAATAGGTATTTTCATGAGTTGGTTTCAATCTTCAAATCATTGTTTTACAGTGAAAAAGAAGAACTTTATCTAGAAGTACTTTATTTATTGTTTATATATTTATGTATTGCAACAGGAACAGATTTTTTTTTTTTTCATACGTACGTCTGCATTTACGTTGAATATGAGCATAATTTTTTGATTCCGTTGTTTATATTATTTGCATACCAAATCCGTATATCTAAAAGTAATTTTTTTGTGTTGAACGGGAAATGATTTGTTTGGAGCCTTTAGAATTTGTTTCATAGTTTTTATTTATTTAACATTATATAAGTTAATCAAATCCAAACTTCAAAATGATTGTCAATCATGTCGTTTTTCTTTGGTCACTACTTGTAGTCCTTTTTAACTCCTTCTGTTTTCCAAAAGTCTTCCAGTGGCTTCGTTCATTACAGTTATGTTTTGGGATTGTTTTTGTCAGAGAGCACACCTATACCCGTAAACATACGTAGTCATTCTTAGGGGCCAGTTATAGCGATCAGGAAAATCCATCAGGAAAAGTTGAAACAGTATTAAATTGAATACTTTTTCATGATGGTCGTTTATAGCGAACAGGAAAAATATGTCAGTTGGCAAGCTGAAAACATGTGAATATATGCACACATACAACCTACGGCAAAATTTTCCTGATTGAAAAGCATACGAAAAATTTTTTCGTCCACAATTCTGTCGGTGGAACAGGAAAAAATTGGAACTCAAATCATTGGAACGATTTGTTCCATTTTGTTTGATATGTCAATCAGCTGGCACGAAAAATGAATTTACATCAGGAAAATAGATGAATTCATTTTAAACAAAAAATAATTAATCAATTGAAAATATTTTTAGCGAAAAAAATTCTTTGAGTTAATTGCCATTGATTAGTGTAGCATTTGTGTTTCAAATCGAATGACAACATCGTAAATAATCCATTCGAACATTTTTCCTGTTTCGTTTTCCTGATCGCTATAACTGGCCCCTTAGGATTACTTGTCAGAGAAATTAATGTATGAAGAATCGTTTCGCATAAAATAGCGTCATTTGGTATAGTTTGTATGAATTCAGAAAGTCGGTCGTTTCATATTTCATTGGAATTAAAAAGGATACCTTTTCTGAAAAAAACAATGAAAACAACAGTACTCTGATCCCTCAAAAAAAATATCTTCTAAGTTGGCGAGAGCAGAAATATCACTGTAAAAATCCCAACAGAAAATAATTTTGTCGGTAGCAATTTCATGTTGGTATATACATATGTATGTCAGAAAACTATGAAGTTTACTCAAAATATGCATGTTCTTGCATTATGTTTATCAACTATGTACATAAAATCAAAATCGTCCAAACCCTTTGAACGAATTACATACTATAGTACTGAAAAAGTTACTGTTAAAAAAGAATACGGCAATACTTATATCTTCACTCCTTGAACAATAAAAATAAAATGCACGACTGGATCGCACGTACTTGCTCTTATGTTCAAGTTGTGTGGGACTTAAGAACTTTAAAAAATATTCAAGTTATTATAGAAAAAGTATAAAAAGCATTTAAATCGTTCTTTTAATTGTATAAACAGTCTGATAAATAACTTAGAGCTCAAAAAAAAGTATGCCATCTGATTACTTGAAAAAATATGAATATATGCAAAAAAAAAATTTAGAATCGTTGGAGCCGTTTTCTTAAAAATTATTTTTTATTATATATAATTTTTGTAACATTTTTGAAAAAAAGTTTTGGTATGCCAATTTTGAGTATATATTAACATACATTTGAAACTGAAATTTCAAAACAATTCATCAACCGGTTTTTGAAATATTGAATTTTCAAAAAAAAATTTTGAATCTTTTTTTAAAAATCCAAAATTAATTTATTCCAAAATTTTGGTATATAGTATTATTAATATTTTAACAAAGCTTTTGCACAAAAATTTATTGAAATCGGATGAGCGGTTAATGAGAAAACCGAAAGTAAAAAAAACCGTTATATGGCAGGTACCGTTAATAAATGTTTTTGGTAATTTTTTTTCTTACCAAAAAGTACACCATGTCTGCAATAATACACTGATTTTTTTTATCAAAATTGCTGGAGCCGTTTTTGAGATAAATAAGCTTTTCCTTAACGGTTGTATGGCAAGTACCGTTATTTTTTGAGCTAACAAAAAAATTTCAATTTCCCCTCTGGAGAGTTACAAAAAAACCTTATGTTCAAAATTTGGAGAAAATCGCTTCAGTGGTTTAGGCTGTAGGTTGAGGTACGGACAGACAGACAGACAGACATACAGAATTTTGCCACCCACTTTTTTCGTGTTCTCATCGTAATGTCATGTTTGATTGTTATCTCGAAATTTTTTTTTTGCACGAATCCAAAACTTGCCCTATAGTACCTATATCGCAAGTAAAAATGAAAGTCATCTGGCATTTTGCCGAGCTAGAAAAGTGTTTTGAGATTTCGAATAGTTTAACAAGTGATAAAAACTTAATCAAACGAAATAGAAAAGTGTAATATAATTAGTGTAATGAACACTTGCAATACTTTTTTAAATAAAATATAAAAAACACGCGGTGCTACCTTAAATCCTAAAAACGCCTATAATAAAGAGTGTGCAAATATTTCATTTCAAAAGTGAGTTTTGTCTGATATTTCCACATAAAGTAATGTGTTGTGATGTTTTTTAGGTTAATAAACTATCGTAGAATACTTTTCAATTGATATTTCGTGATATTTTGCTATGATAAATCTAATTTGTTGTAAATACAAATATTCTTCAATCAAGTGATTTAGTAGAGATTCATCTGTCAAATGAGAAATTCTCGTCCAGAAGGGACGGCCTCATTTTTGTTGGTGATGGCAAGGCGCTCAAATCCATTTAGTGTCTGAAGCGCAGTTATTTTCAACGTTTTGAATGATATATTCTCTAAGGTCTTTTTGCTGTTGGCCCTAGGTTAGGTTAGGTTTTAGGTGTTCTTACATTATTTAAAGCCGCGTGTTGTCTTATACATATATATTTTTTAGATATAAATATTGCAAGTATTCACTGTATTTACTTTTGTTTCACTTTTTTATTTAGTTTGAATAGCTTTTTTTACTTTTTTAACATTTTAAAATCTCTATACACTTTCCTTTAGCTCGGCAAAATTGACAGAAGCACCTCAATGATTTTTTTTTATATCTTGCTTTCCTTGGGCGCCCCAGAATTTAGCCGTGTAACTGCGCGCTGACCATGTGTCAATGCATTTGTGTTTGTGTACTTCTTCTTCTATGTTTTCACTTGTGTTATTGTAGTGTGCGGTTTTGTTTGATGGAATTTGATGCAAATTGTAGTAGAAGTCTGAGGATTTTGTTAGCAAAAGGGTAAAATTCTTTATTGGTAGCATTCCGTTTAAGCTCCATATTTTATTTTTACCTCTCAGTTAGCTAATAGTCGACATTAGTGTTTGGTTATTAGTAAGGCCCAATGAAAATAAAAATATAATAATATCCCATAAAAATTAAACTTATCTATAGATATGCATATGCATATGTCGTCTTTTCTGACAAAGCCAAAAGCGATATAACCCCTTCCTCTTGAACAAAATCAAATACCTACAAAAAAACATATACAAACAAAATTCATAAAAAGTTTCGAAGAGCAAATGAATGAAAATGCAGAAATATAAACAAAATAAAACGAATTCATCAACGAACATACAACCAACATACAACAACTACATCCATAGAAGTTCATGAAGATGAAGGGACACAAAATTCAAATTTGTTCTTTTCTCAATAACTACCTACATACAAACATACATACATAATTAAATGCGCAGTGTACCTATGCGTACATTTATAAAATACAGTACATAACGCTTATAAGATACACCGAAATGCCACAAACTTTGTTTCTTTTTACAGAGTTTTCCCTATATCCTAACCACGGATACAAAAAAACAATTTTCTAATCAAAAATACGGATATTAGAAAAGAGTTTCTTATAGAAAAGTTTCTTTCTTATGCTAAAGGTACACGACATGTAAAATCTGTCCCAAAAGCCGCATGTTTGCATGCGGCAACATTGGTTACATGTACTGTCGCCGCATGCACATGCGAAGGAAAAATATGCCGAGTACACGCCATGTGACAAATTGCTTGCATGTTACAAGCACATAAGCAAAACCTGACATGTGCATGTCGCTTTCGAGTACACGAAATGTGAAAAAGCCGCATATTGACGCATATGCTTGAAATATTCTGTATTCCTGCATTGGACTTTTGGACTTTTGTATATCATCTTCTATTGAAAGGAGGTTTCAGGGCAATTGGGTGACATTTGGATCTTAATACACATTTTTCGTCAAAATATTAAGCCTTATTATGAGTTTCACGTGAACAACATTCCACCCGGAAAAATTGAAATTTCGATTTTCGCCTACTGTGTGTTTCACCCGAAAAATGAAAATTCCTCTTTTTTGTGAGTACTCAATTCGGGCAAAATGTATCGTAAATAAGATCTTAAACTATCACATATTTTTCGAAGACGAACCCAAGATAAACAAGGGGTTTTAGGTCAAGAGAAGTTCTGGCGAAACTCATAACAGCTTTAAAAATTCCGGGAAAAAAAACTTTCAGGCGAAACTTATAATAGGGCTGATTGTTCGTCCTCCATCTGTCAAGTCATCAATTCTCAAATTCCATTGAAGGATGGCTACGATGTCAATGGACTAAAAAACACCTAAGAAATCTGAAATATGTTAAGATTTTTTACTGCTGTGATTTTAGGGCAAGTGGGTAACATTTGAATTGAAATATATATCTACTTTTTCCGCAAAATATAGTTCGTGACTTTTTCAGCTATACACTGGGTCACTGAGTGGCACGAAATCAACATTATTCCCGACATCACCCCTCTGCCCTCTCCGAATCGTTAAACAATACTCAAAATGTTCTTTATTCATAATTCACTGCATGGTGCACACAACATGAATGAATTAATAGAAATTAAAAAAAAAAATCGATTGAAACAGTAAATAATATATAAAAAAAAATGTAGTACCTCGTGGCATGATGATTAGTGCGTAGGACTGTCATGCCGAAGGTGTGGGTTCGATTCCCAGCCGTGCCCCTAAAAACAGAAGTGTTTTATTCGAGGTACTGCCTCTTGCGAGGAACTGACAAATCCTCCAAGAGTATACTTGTCATGAAAAAGTGCTTCTCATTAAGCCCTTCGGACTCGGCAAATAGGTCCCCTCCATTCCTGCCAACAAACACGCACACAGGAATGGTTGTGAGTTGTTAGTTACTAGGCCCTGGTTCTCCACGAGCTGTTGTACACCCAATTTATTTATTTAATATATAAAAATACAAAATACGGTCTCCGTCTTATACCAGAATTCGTTCTACATGCAAAAACATGCGACAGCAGAAACTCGCGCTGGCGCATGTTTGGGACATGCCGCATATGCATGCGGCAATTGAAAAAATGTCGCATGTATTAACAATCTGCATGTGCCAAGCGAGTACATGACATGCGAAAATTCCACATGTTAACATGCAGCATTGTTGTCGCATGTGCAGAGAATATGAAATAAAGAAGTCAGCTGCCAATTTGATTTGCCTACAAGCTGGAAGCGAACAGCTGATGTATTAGATTTGCAAAGTATTAGTGAAAAGCAGTGCAAAACGCACACATAGAATCAACTAGTCATTCAGCACATCATTCAGCACAGGTCTTGTTGTTGTTGCAATTTACATCTATTTCTTCGACACGAAATGAAATTACAAATACAACAATGTAAACAAATGGGTTTTGGGGGGTGAAACGTACGAAGGATTGGCTTCCTTATTTGATATTCTCTGCGCATGTGCATGTCCATTACATGCGGCTGTCACAAACATGCCGATTACACGGCATACGGCAATTGGGACGCATATCTGACGTAATAATGATGTCACTGCGCATGTACATGTGGCATTTTATATGCCGTGTACTCTTAGCATTAGAAAAAAGAAATATTAAATTTTGTATTAAACAAATAAATATGTTTCTAGCTAAATTGTCGATCGTCTCTAATGGAGATGGCAGAGCAGTTCAACATTCACCTTTTCTGGGTGCCGGGACACAGAGATATTCCAGGAAACTGTAAAGCCGATGAACTCGCCAGGAAGGGAACTATTACACCAATATTACCTGACAGGGTGAATATTGGAATACCAATCGCTACTTGTAAACTTATGCTTAAGCAAGATGCAATGTTGATGACAAACAGCAGATGGACAGGTATCACTACTTGTCTGGCTACAAAACGGATCTGGCCAACACTGGATCCGAAGCGATCGAAATGTTTGTTATCTCTTAGTAGATTGCATATTAGCTCCACAATTGGTGTCATAACTGGACACTGCCTAATAGGCAAACACGCCAATAGACTAGGCGTTCTTTCAAATGACTTCTGCAGAAGCTGCATGGACGAGGAGGAGGAAGAAACTATCCCACACCTTCTTTGTTCATGCCCTGCTCTTTCTCAAAGACGTAAAATATACCTAGGACGATCCCAGTGATTTAAATAAAATCGACATTCACAGTCTCCATCGCTTTATTAAAAGCTCCAATTGGTTTAATTAGCAAGGGTCATCTTGCAATCTTTATGTGGTATCACAATGGGCCTATTCTGGCCTAAGTGCGTCAGTAGTTTTCCTGGCAGCCACCTTAACCTAACCTAAAGCATAGTTTACAGTTCCGATGCAAAAAAAAAAATCAAAATTTTCAAAACGATTTTCCACTTATTCTGCGCACCAAGTTGAATAATATGGATGGCGAAAAACGTTTGTCTTGGCCTAAACCACCCATTGAGTCATTAATTAACCCTTAATTGACAAACTATAGGCCTAAAAATGGAAAATAATTATTTTTGGATGCGAAAACCATTTGCATGCAAATAATGCCTTGAGGTGAATATTTTTTTTTTTATGGTTGGTTTATACTTCAAAAAAAAAAAAAATATTCACCTCAAGGCATTATTTGCATGCAAATGGTTTTCGCATCCAAAAATAATTATTTTCCATTTTTAGGCCTATAGTTTGTCAATTAAGGGTTAATTAATGACTCAATGGGTGGTTTAGGCCAAGACAAACGTTTTTCGCCATCCATATTATTCAACTTGGTGCGCAGAATAAGTGGAAAATCGTTTTGAAAATTTTGATTTTTTTTTTTGCATCGGAACTGTAAACTATGCTTTAGGTTAGGTTAAGGTGGCTGCCAGGAAAACTACTGACGCACTTAGGCCAGAATAGGCCCATTGTGATACCACATAAAGATTGCAAGATGACCCTTGCTAATTAAACCAATTGGAGCTTTTAATAAAGCGATGGAGACTGTGAATGTCGATTTTATTTAAATCACTGGGATCGTCCTAGGTATATTTTACGTCTTTGAGAAAGAGCAGGGCATGAACAAAGAAGGTGTGGGATAGTTTCTTCCTCCTCCTCGTCCATGCAGCTTCTGCAGAAGTCATTTGAAAGAACGCCTAGTCTATTGGCGTGTTTGCCTATTAGGCAGTGTCCAGTTATGACACCAATTGTGGAGCTAATATGCAATCTACTAAGAGATAACAAACATTTCGATCGCTTCGGATCCAGTGTTGGCCAGATCCGTTTTGTAGCCAGACAAGTAGTGATACCTGTCCATCTGCTGTTTGTCATCAACATTGCATCTTGCTTAAGCATAAGTTTACAAGTAGCGATTGGTATTCCAATATTCACCCTGTCAGGTAATATTGGTGTAATAGTTCCCTTCCTGGCGAGTTCATCGGCTTTACAGTTTCCTGGAATATCTCTGTGTCCCGGCACCCAGAAAAGGTGAATGTTGAACTGCTCTGCCATCTCCATTAGAGACGATCGACAATTTAGCTAGAAACATATTTATTTGTTTAATACAAAATTTAATATTTCTTTTTTCTAATGCTAAGAGTACACGGCATATAAAATGCCACATGTACATGCGCAGTGACATCATTATTACGTCAGATATGCGTCCCAATTGCCGTATGCCGTGTAATCGGCATGTTTGTGACAGCCGCATGTAATGGACATGCACATGCGCAGAGAATATCAAATAAGGAAGCCAATCCTTCGTACGTTTCACCCCCCAAAACCCATTTGTTTACATTGTTGTATTTGTAATTTCATTTCGTGTCGAAGAAATAGATGTAAATTGCAACAACAACAAGACCTGTGCTGAATGATGTGCTGAATGACTAGTTGATTCTATGTGTGCGTTTTGCACTGCTTTTCACTAATACTTTGCAAATCTAATACATCAGCTGTTCGCTTCCAGCTTGTAGGCAAATCAAATTGGCAGCTGACTTCTTTATTTCATATTCTCTGCACATGCGACAACAATGCTGCATGTTAACATGTGGAATTTTCGCATGTCATGTACTCGCTTGGCACATGCAGATTGTTAATACATGCGACATTTTTTCAATTGCCGCATGCATATGCGGCATGTCCCAAACATGCGCCAGCGCGAGTTTCTGCTGTCGCATGTTTTTGCATGTAGAACGAATTCTGGTATAAGACGGAGCCCGTATTTTGTATTTTTATATATTAAATAAATAAATTGGGTGTACAACAGCTCGTGGAGAACCAGGGCCTAGTAACTAACAACTCACAACCATTCCTGTGTGCGTGTTTGTTGGCAGGAATGGAGGGGACCTATTTGCCGAGTCCGAAGGGCTTAATGAGAAGCACTTTTTCATGACAAGTATACTCTTGGAGGATTTGTCAGTTCCTCGCAAGAGGCAGTACCTCGAATAAAACACTTCTGTTTTTAGGGGCACGGCTGGGAATCGAACCCACACCTTCGGCATGACAGTCCTACGCACTAATCATCATGCCACGAGGTACTACATTTTTTTTTATATATTATTTACTGTTTCAATCGATTTTTTTTTTTAATTTCTATTAATTCATTCATGTTGTGTGCACCATGCAGTGAATTATGAATAAAGAACATTTTGAGTATTGTTTAACGATTCGGAGAGGGCAGAGGGGTGATGTCGGGAATAATGTTGATTTCGTGCCACTCAGTGACCCAGTGTATAGCTGAAAAAGTCACGAACTATATTTTGCGGAAAAAGTAGATATATATTTCAATTCAAATGTTACCCACTTGCCCTAAAATCACAGCAGTAAAAAATCTTAACATATTTCAGATTTCTTAGGTGTTTTTTAGTCCATTGACATCGTAGCCATCCTTCAATGGAATTTGAGAATTGATGACTTGACAGATGGAGGACGAACAATCAGCCCTATTATAAGTTTCGCCTGAAAGTTTTTTTTCCCGGAATTTTTAAAGCTGTTATGAGTTTCGCCAGAACTTCTCTTGACCTAAAACCCCTTGTTTATCTTGGGTTCGTCTTCGAAAAATATGTGATAGTTTAAGATCTTATTTACGATACATTTTGCCCGAATTGAGTACTCACAAAAAAGAGGAATTTTCATTTTTCGGGTGAAACACACAGTAGGCGAAAATCGAAATTTCAATTTTTCCGGGTGGAATGTTGTTCACGTGAAACTCATAATAAGGCTTAATATTTTGACGAAAAATGTGTATTAAGATCCAAATGTCACCCAATTGCCCTGAAACCTCCTTTCAATAGAAGATGATATACAAAAGTCCAAAAGTCCAATGCAGGAATACAGAATATTTCAAGCATATGCGTCAATATGCGGCTTTTTCACATTTCGTGTACTCGAAAGCGACATGCACATGTCAGGTTTTGCTTATGTGCTTGTAACATGCAAGCAATTTGTCACATGGCGTGTACTCGGCATATTTTTCCTTCGCATGTGCATGCGGCGACAGTACATGTAACCAATGTTGCCGCATGCAAACATGCGGCTTTTGGGACAGATTTTACATGTCGTGTACCTTTAGCATAAGAAAGAAACTTTTCTATAAGAAACTCTTTTCTAATATCCGTATTTTTGATTAGAAAATTGTTTTTTTGTATCCGTGGTTAGGATATAGGGAAAACTCTGTAAAAAGAAACAAAGTTTGTGGCATTTCGGTGTATCTTATAAGCGTTATGTACTGTATTTTATAAATGTACGCATAGGTACACTGCGCATTTAATTATGTATGTATGTTTGTATGTAGGTAGTTATTGAGAAAAGAACAAATTTGAATTTTGTGTCCCTTCATCTTCATGAACTTCTATGGATGTAGTTGTTGTATGTTGGTTGTATGTTGATGATGCGTCAGTAGTTTTCCTGGCAGCCACCTTAACCTAACCTAAAGCATAGTTTACAGTTCCGATGCAAAAAAAAAAATCAAAATTTTCAAAACGATTTTCCACTTATTCTGCGCACCAAGTTGAATAATATGGATGGCGAAAAACGTTTGTCTTGGCCTAAACCACCCATTGAGTCATTAATTAACCCTTAATTGACAAACTATAGGCCTAAAAATGGAAAATAATTATTTTTGGATGCGAAAACCATTTGCATGCAAATAATGCCTTGAGGTGAATATTTTTTTTTTTTTTGAAGTATAAACCAACCATAAAAAAAAAAATATTTTATTCACCACACTTTTTTTTCGCATGCAAATCAATTGCCGGTCCATTGTTTTGCATGACATTCCATGACTGCAATGTTTTTTTTTTTTTGCATGAAACTGTAAACTAATCATGCAAACATTAATTTTGCCTTTCACCTCAGTTATTTTTTGACATGCGAGAATATTTGCGTAGGTTTTTTTTGCACAAGGGAACTGTAAACTAGGCTTAACCTAACCTAGCTAAATTGGGTGGATTAGTTTTGCATTTTCTTCTGTTATCTTTAAAAACCATTTGTTCATTGATTTATCTAAAACATTATATTAATTGCTTTAAGAGGCCTCTACCCAAAATGTCGAACTCAGATTCGAAAATCAGAACTTCGAATGAAAATAAAAACGAAAAAAGTCACTCCGCATGAGAGAAGGAAAAAGATACACAGACAGAGTTATAGAAGGTACACATACACACATACTTTTCTTTTATTTTCTTGTTTTTTTTTGCATGCATTGTCTGCTGTATGTGGTATGTGTTTACTTATTGGCGTGTACATGTACGTTCTACGTTTACCTTGTGTATGAATGAAGTATTGGGTTGTATTTTTGTTCACTCGTAGTGAGATCGGTGGAACATTTGAAAAACGAAAAAATGATTTTCTCTACCTAAATGGAAAATTGGTGATGTTGACCTCGACTCAGATTTATCTAACGTTATTGTCGTAGTAGGTAGATCGTAGATGTATTATGCTTCCCTGTTTTTATTGAAGTTTCAATGTTAGTTAGTAACACATTGTATTTTATCTTGTTATTTCACATTTTGATAAAATTAAGAAAAAGAAAACTCTTTTGGTGCAAAAAAATAAAGTTTTTTTAAGTTTAGTTCTTAATGCAATATACCTAATTCACTGCAATTTTGTATGTCAAAATGTAATGAAGTTTTGGTTACTAGGTACCTGACCTACATAGTAACTTTGATTTTTTTCGTTGCCAATGGAATGTGATTTGAAATAGATTTTTTTTTTAATCTATTTGTATAATTTTACGTGTATGTATTTCATTATTCGTAACAATTAGCATTGGTCCACTTTCCGTAGAGTAAAACCTATTAGCTTCATGAATTAAAGTCTCCTTTTTCTGTTAATAAATATTTTCCTCATGTTTTGAGCACAATTTTTACAACCGACATAAAATAAAAATAAAAACCTATATTTGTAAACTAACAGCTCAAAATTGTTTTGGTTGGTATTAGTACAAGGAGGATTTTTTCGCCCAAAGAAATGCACAAATTGATTTGGATCCACCAAAAAGCTGATTTTGGCAGATCCAAATCAATAATTTAATGTACCTAGCATAAACTATAAGAACTTTTGGTTTACTATTATATGAAATAAGGACCTATTCGGAACCTACCTAGTTCTTTTAATGTTTTGATTTTGTTTTGTCCAATAAAATACGTGACTATGTAGGTAGATGATTTTTTGAAATCCCCCCACAACCAAGCCCACTTTTATCATGTCTCTATATCTAGTAAAAAGCTGTTATGAATGACCTGTGCTGAGATTCAGCTAATTCAAAACCGCAGGGAGTGAGTGAGATGAGTCACTTTTCGTCGAAAATCGATTCAGTTAGCAAAAGGGAGTGAGTTAGCGAGTGAAATGAAATGTCAGATTGCTCGCCAGATATTTCCGCAGTGACTTGGTGTATGTGTTGGTAAATTTCTAGTTTTGGATAGGTACATATATGTGCTTTTCTCAAGAATTCCTATTCATGGATAGGAAACGAAATAAGAAACAACAACGTAGATAAAAACAACTTCCCTTTTATTGATTCTTTAATTTTATTTTATTATCATATGCACATTAGGGGTGTCGGAATTTTTTTTTATTTTTTGTATTCAAAATGGGTATTGTGGATCTTGTAAAGGGATTAGAAAGAAATAATTTTTGTTCTGGGACATTTTCCAAAATGGAATTTTGAGACCCCGCGGCCATTTTTAGGTTGAAAAACCTCAACTCGAATCAACTCGAATAAGCGGACCGAAAAACTAATATTATATAAAGTCACAGTAACCTACAATGATTTTATTTTGCTTTTGTAACCTTTTGCTAAGAAGATAGCGTTAAAATCTGCTTGTCAAAATATCATAAAATAACTTTTTACATTAAATCCCCCCGAAGAATAGATCGATTTTCTAGATGTTTTCGATTATTTCTTCTAAATGGAATGCCTTAATTGGTTGAAACTTGCTTTCTTAATACTATACAGCATTTTTAAATTGAAGTTCGGTCAATACAAATGAGAAAAGGAGCCAAAATGAAACATTTAAAGTAATTTTGACAACATATCGACGAAAATTTAATTGGTTTTCCTGACCATTTTTTCGAAATGTTTTGTTTTTTTTTGAAAACGGCCGCGGGGTCTCAAAACTCGATTTTGGAAAATGTCCTAGAACAAAAATTTCATCTTTCTAAACCCTATACATGATCCACCGCTGATCCATCAGCGATGAAAGATCTCCAAGTCTTCGAGAGGAAGATGCTAAGAATCTGCACCGGGCTCCACTTTGACCGGCAGCGAAGAAAGCATTACAGGAACGAGGATCTTTACAGAGAAGCAAAGATTATACCGCTGGACAAATACATAGCAAATTCGGCGAAGAAGCTAGTGCAGAACACCGTCAATCACCCGAATCAACTAATGAGAAGGATGGCCACCCAGCAATGACATCCCGAGCCGAGGTACCTCAGTGTAATGGAGACCCTGGATACCAATATTTTCACCGACAACGACGAAGCAGCCGTTTCCTTTTACGCTGACACAGGGTCAGCCTACAGCCGTGGCTAAACGCCAACCCTTTCCACCAAACCACACCCAAACCACCAATGGACAACCGGGACGGAACACCCCGAGAGCATCAAAGTCAACCGACCTTTAATTTTAAGTTGACATGTATAATATATATTTATATTTCCTATTAAATCTAAGCCAATGTATAACAATAGGCCCCCTATGTGCCATAAGATTTATATTCTTCAATGTATTTAATAGTCGTAAGTTAACTCAAATTGTATATAAATGTTCAATAAAAAATCGTTAAATCGTTACATGATCCACCATACCCATTTTGAATATAAAAAATAAAAAAAAAATTCCGACACCCCTAATGCACATATATATATGTATATTGAATAAATGTATATTCTATTCACTTTCAGCACTTTTAAACTTTTTATTTCTCAAGGGTAAAACTCACATTAAACTTTAATTATGACAAAAAAAATAATTGAAACAAAAGATACTCCAAACTCGATTATTAAAGATTCCAGTGTTTACATTGTTGTATTTGTTGTTTCATTTCGTTTTGCGTAACGAGTGTGACAAGGACGTAGAATTTAGCTCTTTTATATTTATTCTTTGTCTCATGTTCGAAACTAAATTCGAACTTACTCATTTCACTTAAATTTCTGAATCACTTTTGCGAGTGAAGTGAGATGAGTCGGCGAGTAAGGCGAGTCATCTCATCTCACTCGCTGAAATAGCTGAATCTCGGCACTGGATGAAATTTTCAGAGTTGATTCCTGTGAGCAAGAAAACATAAGAATCTTGTTTACTAAAATCTACCCACTTTTATATCTTAATTTCTCAAAACTGGCTCTAAAGATAATTGTAGGAATAACAAATTGTTTCTATGAGTATAGGGGTCCAGTTAAATTAATTTTACAGATACGAAAATCTTTTTTTTTTTTTTTTTTTTTTCCGTGGGTAGGTGCAAAACCTGCATCAGGCTCTATAAGGACCGAAAAACGCGTGCTCATAGAAGTGTGAGATTCTTACTACACTAAAACCACCTCCACTTCCCGATTGCAACTAAGATGAAACTTATCTAGCAATTTATTTTTAACGAAGTTAAGTAACGTGTTACAGGTAACTTTCCGGTGAAAGTTCCTGCTTATTCCGCGATTTTAAAGTGGTTTTCCGTTCACCGCACCAAGTCGGAAAGTTTTGTTCCTTGCAGACGGCGTATTAAATTCGACTCGTCAAGAATGTCAATAATCGTTCCCGAGATCCATGTGAAGATCTTCGTTTCTTATATACCATGGTGCATTTACAAATGACCTAAGCAATTTATTTTCAAACGTTTGTAAGTTATTTAAATTTGTATCGCAGGTACAACCCCAGAGTTGTATACCGTAAGTCCAGACAGGTTTAAGTACCTGCCTGTATAAAATCAACTTATTATCAATACTAAGCTTAGAATATTTACCGAGTAGCCAGTTCATATCTCTTAATTTACTTTTCAGTTCTTCGCATTTCTTTTTTACGTGCGGCTTCCATTTTAATTTCGCGTCTAGAGTCATTCCCAGATATTTTGCCTCATTCGCAAATGGTACACGACCGGTATTAAGAAAGATGGGCAATCTATTTATTTTTGTATACGTTAAGTCCACGTGGACTGACTTTTGTTCATTGAGCGCTATTCGCCATGTTTTTGTCCACTCATTAACATTATTAAGAGCATTTTGTAATTTAATCGTAGCTTCGTTAATCGTTTTGCCTACTGCTAGTATTGCAGTATCATCAGCAAACGTTGCTACGATAGTGTCTTCTGTTTGAGGTATATCACGTGTAAATAGAAGATACAGAACTGGACCTAAAACACTACCTTGTGGTACCCCAGCCACTATTTCTTTGAAATTAGAATATTCATTTCCGTGTCTTACACGAAAAAGTCTGTTTTCTAGATATTCGTTAAGAATTTTATAAAGTCCTTCAGGCAGAACTTGTCTTAATTTGAATTTGAGGCCTTCGTGCCACACCTTGTCAAACGCTTGCGACACATCCAAAAAGACCGTCGAACAAATTTTCTTTTCTTCAAGAGCTCTCTCAATTACATCAGTTATTCTATGCACTTGATCAATTGTTGAATGCTTGCTTCTAAATCCGAACTGATATTCAGGTATTAATCGTTTCTCTTCTATTATAGGCTGCAGTCGCAGGAGAAGTATTCTTTCAAAAACTTTCGATATTATTGGAAGAAGCGAAATCGGTCTGTAAGAATTCTTTTCATGAGATGGTTTGCCAGGTTTCAAAACCATTATGACTTCCGCAACTTTCCATTGGCTTGGAACATATTCTAGCCTTAGAGCGGCATTTATTATATAAAGGAGGTTAATTAATCCTTTATGAGGAAGCATTTTTAATATTTCCGCTGTTATTAAGTCATACCCCGGAGCTTTATTAGACTTTAGCTTCTTTATTTCTCTGTTCAATTCAGCGAGCGTAGCATTTCTGGTTGTGTAGTTCTCACTTGAGCTAAAACTCATATTAATATTTTCATTGAGTGCTTGCCCATCAGAAGGTTTAAATGTTTCTTCCAGGTTGTACAAACTCATAAATGTTTGCACACGATATCATTGTTATTTTATTGTTATTTTGCGTAACTTGCATTATTAAGTTTTCTATTTCTTAGTTGTTCTATTCTTCTTTTTTTTTGTAACGAGAGCTCCTGTGTGAACGATTAATTCTAATGATTCACCAGACAAAATACGAACTTTCGTCATTTTAATTAGTTTGCATATTCCCACGGGAATACGAAAATATATCACACAGTACCTCATCGAATAATATGCTTTGTAGATAATTTAATGTGTAAAATAAATCATTACAATTTCACCTCTCAACCACAGCAGTTGTCTTTTTGATTTAATTGGTATACTCCGTTTCATCTTTTCTAAGAGAAAGAATTTATATTGAACATTTGGCGACCGTGACAGGACTCTACTAAAAGAATTTAGTGTGCCTGAATTTTACTAACATTAATTGTGTTTTATTATCAAGAATATTGTGTGTGTTCAGTTTGCATTTGAACCAATACTAAGTGTCGGTTAGTATTGAAACCAAGTACGAGTGTCGTCTGTTAAATCGAAACTGTGATTGTAATCAAAAATAAACCAACTTTATTTCAACAAATAAATTAAAATAAAAAAAAATCATGTCCCAGTCTCTAAAGGAACTAACTGACCTTCAAGAACAAATCGGAACCGAGATCTGCGTCCTTTACCGCAACTATGGGAAGGATAGTGACGATCGGAAAACGGTTACGAAACTGCAGCAAAGGAAGGAAAAGTTAGAGAATCTTTGGGATTATTTCGATACCAATGACAGCGAGATTCGGGATAAATACTCAGGCCATCTTCAACATGAGTACTTCACCAAGGAGTACTATGAAGAGATTCGAAAGGTTTATGAAGCCATGAAAATGGACATTATAAGTCGTTTGACAAAACTGCAAGGACGGGACGTTAATCAGATCCAGGAAGAGCCACCAGCAGCACTGCCATCAGGATTTGGATTATCGATGACACCGCCAGCAGCAATACCAACCAGGATGAATCCACCTGAGCATAAACAAAGGCTTGAGCTTAAAGTTTCTAAGCCAAGCACGCTTTCACCAAGAGAAAGATTCATGGTGCTCTCAAAGCATCTCCAAGCATCATTGGACAAATGCTCAATAGATTTAAAGGGCACCGAACCCCAAATGTTTCAAGTTAAAGTTGCAAACATAAAAGAAAACTTTGAGCAAATCAAAGTTTTATATCAGCGACTGGATGGTGACTTAGACGAAGAAAATATCGAACAATATTTTCATCTACAGCAGCAGTTGGAGTTAAGGCTGATTGGGCTTCAAACAAAAGCAATTGATACATCTGGTATACAGGATCCACCTATTTCAAGTACATCATTGAAACTGCCAAAAATTGAGTTGCCAAAATTTGACGGAAACTATCTAAAGTGGCGTCAATTTTATGATCTTTTCAAGCCAATGATCCTGGAACAACCAATATCACTTGCTCAAAAGCTCTATTTTCGCTCGGTTTAATCCAAGGATTTCCAGCAACAGACAACAACTTTGAAGCAGCCTGGCAGACGCTTATGGATAGATACGACAATAAACGGCTCCTCTTGTCGGCTCAGTTAGAAAAACTTTTGAGTCAACCAGCTGCATCAGGAACTGCCTCCAGTTTAAGGAAACTGCACGATAACACCAAGGAAGGAATCCAGGCACTCATAAATCTGGGATTCCGCGCTCATGACTGGGATCCCATAGTTGTTCATCTGATGCTTAAGAAAGTGGACAAGGAAAGCAGGACACTTTTTGAGCAATCGTTAGCTGATCCAAGAAGCAGTCCTTCCCTGAAAGAGCTACTAAAGTTTATGGAATCCCGGTTTCAAACCCTTGAAACAATAAACAACACAGACGAGAGAAGGAAGCCAACAACCGTAGTAGCAGCCAAAGTTGATGGCTGCCCAATGTGCAGTTCAGGTAGCCATAAGATATTTAATTGCAAAGCATTTCTTTCTCTTTCAGGTAGTGATCGTGAGAGAACTGTTCAAAGGCTTGGAATTTGCCGTAACTGCCTTAAGCCAGGGCATGCCCCCAACACATGCCACGCCAGAGGATGCTTTAGTTGTAATGGCAAACATAATACCTTCCTACACCATAAGAAGGATTCAAGGCAATCTTTTAAAACAAAACAAATAAATAATCAAATGCATTCCATAGGTAGCCAGCAGCAGCAACCAGCTCAAAGGGGGGAAGTCCAATCAAATAGCTGTTTTACACATTCCACAGGTAGCCAGCAGCAGCAACCAACTCAAAGGGGGGAAGGTCAATCAACATCAACCAACCACTATACGCATTCCAATGCAGCTACTTGTTGTAAATCAAAACCACGACCTACCAATTGAAAGAGTAACACCATCACGCCCATTATACTACACTGGGGTTGACTTTGCTGGTCCTATAAAATCACACTACAAAATCAGAGGTAAGACTCCTTCAAAATCGTATTTAGCAATTTTCGTATGCTTTTCCACAAAAGCAATTCATATCGAAGTTGTTGGAGACCTCTCCACCGAGTCGTTCATCAATTGCCTTAAAAGGTTCATAGGCAGACGTGGATTGTGTCACACTATTTTCTGCGATAATGCGACCAATTTCGTCGGTGCTAGTAACAAACTCAAGGAGCTTAAAGGAGTTATGCAATCAAAGAGAATGGAATCAGCCATTCAATCAACATGTATTCAGACGGGAATTAATTGGCAATTTATTCCCCCTCGTTCTCCGCACTTTGGGGGACTCTGGGAGTCAGCTGTAAAATCAGCTAAAGGGTTGTTGGTTCGACACCTGGGCGAGGCTTCGTTAACATACGAGGAGCTAACCACAATCGCAATTCAGATAGAAGCAATACTTAATTCGAGGCCGTTGATGCCAATTTCATCGGACCCAAATGATCTAGAAGCTCTTACCCCCGGCCATTTTTTGATAGGAGCACCACTTCTTTCCATAGCTGAGCCCGATGTCACTGACAAAAAAGTAAGTTCTCTTAATAAATATCGACAAATCCAGCATGTACAGCAATCATTTTGGAAGAGATGGTCTGGTGAGTACTTACATCTCTTACAACAACGAGCTAAGTGGAAAACTGAATCCCAAAACTTAAAGCCAAATACTCTTGTTTTATTAAAGGAACCCAATATGCCACCAACAAAATGGAAGTTGGGGCGTGTTGTAGAAGTAATCAAAGGAAATGATGGATTGGTTCGTGTTGCCAACATAAAGACCCATGGAGGAATTCTCCAGCGAGCTATTCATAATTTGTGTCCCTTACCGGTAGAAGAAGCAGACAAAACAGATCATCCACCAGATCATACAAAGAAGCCACCTCTTAAAAACGATGGAGAACCAAATATATATTCAACATCACGGAAACTGAGAAGCGGCAGAGTTACAACGGGATCTTTATTTGTATCCCTTTTCATCGCATTGTTGATTGCGCCAGTTACCACCGCGAACACAGACAACCACGTCATTATCAACCAGCTCGATAACGCAGTCGGAATCTACTTTGAAGACATAGGAACACTGCGGGTAGTTAACAATTTCTGGAGCGTTTATGTCTATTACAATCTAACCAATTATTGGTTAGAATTAACCGAAATCAAAACCTACTTAAATGAACTGGAAAGCGCTTGCGCGGCAGATAAATTGGACAAGATTTACTACTGTCATCAGACTATCGATATTTTTCGACAAAGAGTCGCTGTCATTGACCAAAACAACGAGTTCATTAATGGGTTTAACACTTCAAGTCGGACAGCCATTCGGCATCGCAGATCTCCATTCGATTTTGTTGGTAGTGTGGCTCATAGTTTGTTCGGTGTCCTCGATCAAGAAGAGGCTCAGCATATTCAAAATCAGATTGACCTAGCAAATAAACATGAACTTCACTTATCGGCTCTTATTAAAAAACAAAGTTCTATTTCAGATTCAACCACAAATATTCTGAGACGCAATACAATGGAAGTCAAAGAGCAATTCCAGACATTGAACACATACCTGGCTAGAACGTTTAATGCAATTGAAAAACAACAAGATGGCATTAGCACGAATCAACACTTTGTTTCCCTAACTTCATATTTAATTATGATTTTAATAAATTTTCAGAGCACTCAAGACACTCTACTTGATGTCATACTGGATTTGAATCATGCCAAAATTAATCCTCAGCTCATCACACCAAAGCAACTTAACGATCAGCTGCAGCTTGTTCAAGGAAATCTCCCATCGTCTTTGAGATTACCAAATGTTTCAATATTGGATATGTTCAAAATCATTACAGTCAAGGGACGAACACTTAAGGATTCAATCGTTTTTGAAATGCTGATACCACTAGCTCAAGATCAAGAATTCCAGGTGTTCAATCTAATCCCATTGCCTATCACTCACAACAATATGAGCCTTCTAGTGGATATATCTAAGCCATACCTAGCAGTTACATTAGCTAGAGACAAATTTTTTGGAACGGAATATGAGTTTTCATCCTGCAAACCTATAGCCACGAGAACCCATCTCTGTACTCAGGTTGTCCCGACAAATATCCATCAACACAATTTGCAAGTTTGTGAAATGGCCCTACTGAATCATGAAGATAATGCATTGAGCGATTGCATCTTGAATGAAATACCACCTCAAAATCGGTGGCTCGCACTCAAGCAGACTAATAGTTGGTTATTTTCATTGATTACTAATTCAACAGGTCTTCTCATTTGTAATGGAGTAACAAGCAGCATAGCCCTGGCAGCCAATGGAGTGGTTGAGTTCAAAGATATGTGCACTCTCAAAATAGGAAATATCATCATAAACGGACGCTCAAACTTCAAAACTACTATAGCCAAGTCGTTCATACCGAGTGTAAGAATCCACAACTGGATTGGAACCCGTAACCTTTCAAAAGACCTTGTCCCCCCATTGAAGGTAAGCACTATTGATTATGACCAATTTAAGAATCTTACACAGGAAATAGAAGACCTGAAGAAAGACATAGCATCACCTGAAGAACCCCAATTGAACATCCATGATTATCATCATTATGGTTTGAGCTCCTTGCTGCTGATGACTACTATTGGAATGATTATCTTTTATTGCCTGCGGCAGAGAAGGCCAATTCCAACACCAAGAAGAACAGTTCCTCGCTTTGAAGCCACCTTATAAATTGAAGGTTAGGAACCTCCAAGGAGGGGTGTATGTACAAACTCATAAATGTTTGCACACGATATCATTGTTATTTTATTGTTATTTTGCGTAACTTGCATTATTAAGTTTTCTATTTCTTAGTTGTTCTATTCTTCTTTTTTTTTGTAACGAGAGCTCCTGTGTGAACGATTAATTCTAATGGTTCACCAGACGAAATACGAACTTTCGTCATTTTAATTAGTTTGCATATTCCCACGGGAATACGAAAATATATCACACAGTAGCTCATCGAATAATATGCTTTGTAGATAATTTAATGTGTAAAATAAATCATTACAATTTCACCTCTCAACCACAGCAGTTGTCTTTTTGATTTAATTGGTATACTCCGTTTCATCTTTTCTAAGAGAAAGAATTTATATTGAACACAGGTAATCGGCGAATACCGCCGCTTTCTCTTTGTCACTTTTAGCCCATTCGTTTTGGCTTTTCTTAATCGGGGCCACTTGAAGCTTTGGTTTTTTCGTTGTTTTTATAGCTTTCCAAAGTGAGTAGTTGGATTCTTTCCCAGCTGACAAGCTTTCAAGGTAATTTTCAACTTCACGGTTTTTGAAATCTGATATCGCTGTTTTTAGCATATTACACAAGCGATTTAAATGAACTTTGTGTTGAGGAGCACGGGATCGCTGCCATTTCTTACGTGCTTTTCGTTTATCTTTTATTAAGTCTTTTATTTCCTGCGGATATTTTATATCTTTATAGCGTGGCGTAACCTTTTGATAAGGTGTGTTATTCCACGCTGCCTTTTGTATTATATCAACAAAGGTATCTACTGCGTCTTCAAGCTCAAGAGGCGTTTGTAATGATACCCTCAATTCAACGTTGTCCTCAATATCTTTCTTAAATCCTTCCCAGTTGGTTTTACCGTTTGTTAACCTGGGTGGTTTTTCAATTTTGACAAGGCTTTCGCTCATAGTGAGTATGACTGCAGAATGATCTGAGAAGAGATCATGGCCTCCTGAGATTTCAATACGGTTAGAGGGTATTCCTTTTACCATAAACAAATCGATTAAGTCAGGTATTTTTGCCGGATCAGTTGGCCAGTAAGTTGGCTTTCCGGTCGAATAAAAATCGCAATTATTTTCCATTCCTGCCTCATATAGCATTCGACCCTTTTGAGATATGCATCTTGACGCCCAAAAGGTGTGCTTTGCATTAAAGTCGCCACCAACAATTAAGTTTGGGCTTAGCGACTTTATCAATGTCGTAAATTCACTTTTATCGATTTTGCAACGTGGAGGGCAATATATCGAAGAGAAATTGAGAAGAATGTTTTAGTTCTAACCTGAACACTACTCAATTGCATCGATTCTACCTCTATTTTCAGGCCTATTGAGTGTTCAATGCACTCTTTTATATATAACGATGATCCACCCTTGCTTTATTTGAAGGATGAACAGCGTGGTAGTCAAGAAACCCGTGGATTTTAAGATTTGATTCATTTTTGGCATGCGTTTCTGATATCAAACATATGTCGATATCATTTTCCACTTAAACAGAAGAATTTCTTTTCAAATTTTCTTCATATTCAATTATGATATCATTTTCCTGCATATACATCTCTAATTCTCCAAGTTTTTGCCATAATCCGTTGGCATTCCACGTAAGAATTTTAAACTTTTCCATCATAAATTTTTTGAGAGAGATTTGGGTCTAAAACAATTTTCGAGCTTACTTAACCTATCAAAGATAAGTTTATTTGTGTCACATTGTTCCTCAAGTTTCGACAGAATTATTGAAAATACTTTTGAAACCGGGTCGGTTTCAGTGTCGTTGTTTACGGGTATTTTTTTGGCCGCTATTTGGGCATATGTTTCTGCATTTCCTTGCTTTGATATATTCTCCGAAGGTATTGGCACTGTTTTCTTTTCCTTACGGATACTAGGCTTTGGAGCTTTACTAGATTTGGAAGTCTTGGGAACTACGGTTTCTATTTGCCTTTGTGGGTTTCTTTGTGTTTTGGCAGATTTTGATCGCCGCTTTTGTAATTCTTTAGCTACTTCGCAGCCTCTATAGTTTGCCGGGTGATTTCCATTACAATTAATGCACGTCGGTGGACTTTCACTTTTCCCGATGCAGTCAATGGTTAAATGCTTTCCGGCGCATTTTACACACCTTGGCTCTTTTTTGCAATAAGTTTGGGTGTGATTGAATTCTTGACAGCGTTTACACTGAGGGACTAACCTTGTGCTCTTTCTTAGAGGTTCGATCTTAACAACGATGTTTAGAATTGTTTTGATTTTATAAAATTTCATCTAGTTTTTCATTCTTATCGAATGAAAGTATAAAAAGTGGAAGACCACGTTGTACCACTTTTGTTTCACCCTCTTTTGTCTGTTTCTCTCTTTTGACGATGTTCATAGTACTAAGATTTTGAAGTTGCGCTCTTTTAGATCACTAATGATATCGTCTTTTGAACATGATGCGTGTAAAACTCTCGCCACAACACGTAAGGGTCTTTCCGACTTATTTTCATAGGTATATCGCAAGTAAAAATAAAATAAATTGGGTGGGTAACAGCTCGTGGAGTCGTGGATAACCAGGGCCTAGTGACTTACAACTCTCAACCATTAATGTGTGCGTGTTGATGGCAAGAATGTTTAAATGTAGGCACCTACCCGTTAATTATTGTCCTAAAATTGGGAAGAACGTTCCTCCTAGAAACAAATTCTTATCTATAAAAACAAATCTATGTACCTACTAAATCTGGCTTTCTCGCAAATACAAATACCATCCTACCTACATAAATTAATCTAGATTCTAGACAAATAGGTACATAGGTAGGAAGGTAGGTAGGAATGGCGGCCACGAGCATTACTCTCACTCGGTGACCCAATTAGCGAGGGACATATGCATAAATAAATTTCTGAAATTTATTTATTATTTATACCAACATTATCATAGAATTAAAAATCCGTACGTACCTAATTGGTAACGTAAATATTCCTTATCATTATTATACATAATACATTGTCCTTTGAGCGGGAGCTCGAAATTAAATATTGCTTTCGTTTGTATGTACAATATTACAATATTTTATTTCTGAAATTACATGAATATATAAAATTACAAATAAATGACTTTATACAATTTCTTACCGCAGTTTGCACTCCTCTTGGCTTCGACCACTCGCTCCAAAGGTTAGAATAGTTTTAAAATGGCGATGGCAAAAAATTATTGAAAATCATTATACGGCGTTAAGAAAGAGAGCAAACTACGGCACGAAGACAGTGACAGCTATAGTTGTTTTTCTAGTTGATTGTTGAATCGTCGGCTAGGTGGTGAAGTTCTGTTTCCTTCAATCTTCCTGAGGGAACTTAAGGGCGTTCTTCCACATCCCCGCCCCGTGAATCAACCCGATTCACTATCTACACTGAGAACGGCCAATTTAGATACGGGATGACGCAGAGCTCCAGACTTAGTGCGAACGTCAGCTCGCCTCACGACTCCATCTGCACCTTGAAAAACTCGTTCAACTCTTCCTCGGCACCATTGTTTTCTGGGCATGTTCCTGTCACAAATGAATACTAGGTCTCCCTCTTTCAGTGGCTCTGATATTTGACACCACTTGGATCGGCGTATTAGTGTTGGCAAGTATTCAGAAATCCAGCGCTTCCAAAATCTGTCTCGCAGTTGACGGACAATTCGCCATTGTTTCCGAAGAGTACACAGCTTCTCAAATGGCTCACATCCACTTGGCGTTTGGGCAGTGTTAGCCGTTCCTAGTAGGAAATGATTCGGCGTGAGCGGCTCCTCCTGATCAATGGAAATTGGCAAATGACTCAAAGGCCTCGAATTGACAACATTCTCCGCTTCAATCATCAGACACTGTAGTGTTTACTCGCGTGGTGAAACTTCCTTCAGTGTGTGTCGAAGTACCTTTTTTACGCACTGGACCATGCGTTCCCAAACACCTCCTTCAGATGGGTTACTAGGGCAGTTGAAAACCCATTCAACTCCCTTGGCTGACAGCTCATCTTGGATACGGTCGCAATCGAACACCTCGCTGAATCGTTTTGCCTGTTGGTCTGCACCTACGAAATTCTTTCCATTATCGCTGCGTATCCGGATAGGTACTCCTCGACGGTTTATGAAATTGCGGATGGTGAGAATACATGCATCTGTTGAGAGATCACAGGCAACCTCTAAGTGGATAGCTCGGACAACGAGGCATGTAAATAACGCCACCCATCTCTTTTCTACACGGCGACCAATTGTTACTGTGAGGGGGCCGAAGTAATCAAGGCCAGTGTAGGTAAATGGTCTCACATATGGCGTCAATCGATCCTCTGGCAGGGGTCCCATCAGTGGTGTAACAGGCTTGATGCGTTCTAGCTTACAGGTGTCACATTTGGAAATTACCTTTCGTAAAACTTGTCTAATACGTGGAATCCAATACAGGCGTCGGACTTCACAGATTGTGGCTTCGAAGTTCTGGTGCCTCGTCTTGCAATGATAATGATCCACGACCAGTTTAGTGAATTCATGTTCAGGCGGCAAAATAATAGGTCTTCTGGTAGAATATGGAAGCCAACTAGCTGCATCGATTCGGCCACCCACACGTAAGACATCATACTCATCAACGTGAGGCGTTAAGTTGTGCAAAGGACTTTCTCTGGTTAGGCATTGACCATCTTTAATTCGATTAATATCAGCAGCATACTCTTCAGTTTGTACTTGGCGATATAGCACACGTTCCGCAGCTTGGAGTTCATTAACTGTTAGTCTATTGCTGGCTGGCGTTATGTGACGTAGTGAGCGAGCGTATCGGATGACATAAGCAATGGCCCTTTTCAGCTTTAAGAGAGAAGAAAAGTTGGAAAATTTAATGAAAATGTTACTTACAACAAGAAGAGCGAACTTTGATGGAAGCTCCTCCTCTTCATTTTCTTCATGTTTGCTAACGTTGGCTAAGTTAGCAGGCCACAAGTTTTCCCTTTGTTTAAGAAAACCAGGTCCCTTCAACCACCTCGACGAAGGACTGAAATCGATATTGCAATTTGATCGAGTTGCTTCATCGGCTACATTGTCCTGGGTAGGTAGCCACCTCCAGTTGGACGCTTCAGTGGCGGCAAGAATTTCGGTTATTCTGTGGGCCAAAAATGGCTTGTAGCGACGGTTCTGAGAGCCAATCCACTTGATGACCGTCTTGGAATCTGTCCAAAAAACACAGCGGCTGACTTGAAGTGTTTTGTGCTCTTCTACGATCGTTTGCATCAAACGAGTTCCCAAAACGGCGGCTTGGAGCTCGAGACGTGGGATAGTCATAGGTTTCAATGATGCGTACTTGGTTTTGGCACAAACAAATGCGATTTCAGCTTCTTTGTCCAAAGATTCAGACCTCCAGTAAGCTACGGCGGCAAATGCTTCCTCGCTTGCATCAACGAAGATGTGAAGCTGGAGCTCCTTCGGCAAAGCATTGAGGAAGTAGTAGCGTGGGATCTGAATCCCAACAACTTTGTCCAAATTTTTGCACCAATTGATCCAAGCTGCATAGATGTTACTGGGCAATGGCTCATCCCTCAGTAATTCGTACCTCCAGACCTCACGCATCAATAGTTTGGCACAGACCAGAAAATTTGCCAAAAATCCCAATGGGTCAAAGACTGACATGACGACGCTGAGCAGCTCTCTTTTACTAGGACATCTTTCTCCAGCTATAATGTCAGGATCAACTCGATGGAACCTAAGTTCATATCTAAAGGTGTCACTCAAGGGCTGCCAAAACATACCTAAGACCTTTTCTGTAGTCAAGCTTCCATCGGTCGACTGGTGTTTTGTGACTGCAACTGTTTCGGACGCTGCTTCATCCTCTAGGGCACTGAGTACTTCTGGTGAATTTGAACTGAAACTTCGCAATTGGAAACTGGCATCTTTATGTATTTCACGAACTTGTTTTGAGATGGCAATGGCTTCATCAATTGACTCGAAACTATCCACGAAGTCATCAACGTAGTGGTGCTGCATGATAGACTTCACTGCTCTGGCTTTGGTCTCAAGATGTTCTAGCGCATTAATAGATTTGACATATTGGGCAGCGCAAGGCGAACAAGCAGCACCAAAGGTCATGACTTGCATCTCGTAGACTTCAGGGTTCACATCTGTATTTCCACCACGCCATAGAAATCTTTGCGAGTTCCTATCCTCTGGTCGAATGAGCACTTGGTGGAACATTTCACGGATGTCTCCGCACACCGCGACTGTACCCACTCGAAAGTTGAATAGTACCGATGGCATCGGCTGGTACTCTTGTGGTCCCTTCAGTAAACAAGAGTTGAGTGAGATCCCATTTACTGTGGCGGCGGCGTCAAACACCAACCGGAGTTTCCCTGGCTTGTTGGGACTCACTACGGCAAAGTGTGGAAGGTACCAAGTTCCAGGACCTACCTTGGTGGCTTCTGCTGGCTGCAGCTGACGAGCGTACCCCTTTGCAACGTAAGAGCTGATGATATCGTTGTAGGCGGCAGCAAACGCATCATCCCTCTTCATTTTACGCTCAATACCTATGAGCCTCTTTTTTGCCATGGAATAGGAATCCGGAAGCTTTATGTCATCACGTTTCCAAAGTAGTCCAGTTTGGAATCTTCCATTGACTTTTATTGTAGTTGACTGCAGAATACTACGAGCACGCATGTCTCCTTCGGTTTCTACTAGTGGTGCTGGCCGTACCCCAAAACTTTCTGTCTCGAAGTAATCTGCTACTACTTGGTGGAGGGCATCTTCACTTGTGTTGATCAACAGGCATGACATCTTCAGTGGTGAGGCTGTCTTCGTTGGACCAAATACTACCCATCCAAGTTCTGTATAGGCAGCATATGGCCCTCCATATCGAAGTTGAATTGTCTCACTTGGCAGACCAAGGTGGCAGTGATCTAAGCCAATGAGAATCTGTGGAGTGATGTCATCATAAGGCAAAATAGGTAACCGTTCAAAATATTCAGCATCTCTGCGCAAATCATGTTCATTCAGGCTTTGCATCGGTAGACGAAGGTTAGAAACACCATAAACGTTACGAAGCAGATGTTTCTTCCTGTCATTTGTTCCCCTGATGTGAACGTTGACTACAGTAGCAGGTTCTTGAGCAGCTCTGCCCCCAAACCATTGGAGATCCAACTTTTGGCTATCACCACTCAGTCCAAGATCCTCAATTAGACTTCTATTAATCATGGTTATTGAAGAACCTTCATCCATAAGAGCGTAAGTATCAGCTCGCTTCAAGGGTCCATATATGGTGACAGGCAGCACTCGAAAAAGTAATTTGTTGTTCTTATCTGGGCTCCGTGAACAGCTGAGAACTGCTTCCTTTGTTTTGATGGCGTCTTGTTGTTACTGTGTACGTGGCAATTGTGCACCTTCAGAGACGGGCTGTCTTTGTTCGTGCAACAACTGATGGTGACTCCTTTGGCACCCATCAACACCACAGAATTTTCGACGGCGGCGGCAGAACCTCAGGGCGTGTCCTACTTCCAGACATGTGAAGCACAATCGACATCTTTTGGCTTGTGTCCACCTTTCACTCACACTGCATTCCAAAAATTGTTTGCATTCAGGTATTCTGTGACGGCTTTGACAGATCGGACACTTGACTGCTTCTGCTGGTGGACCCTCTGCTGCATGGAAAACCGAACGGCGTTTTGGTTCTATTGTTGTTCGACAACCAGTACTCTTGTCATCTTGTACGACGGAAATCAAACTTGCAACTCCACTCAACCAGTTACTAAAGTCAATGATAGTTGGATACGGCTGTATCTGGGCTGCATACCCAGCCCACTGAATCCTCTGGCTCATAGGAAGCTTATGGATAAGCTCTTTTAGTAGAGTTGGGCTGGCTAAATGATGCTGGCCATTGATTGATGACAAAAACACTGCAAGGTTCTTGGCTTTCACCGCAAACGCAATTAACTTCTCGATTGAAGCTTCAGAAATTGGAGTGATTTGTCTTACTTGTTGCAACTGGCTGTCTATCAACTGTTCAGGGTGACCAAAACTGGAACGCAGCTGCTCCATAACCAAATTCACATTTTCGGCATGAATCATCATGCACCTCACCACATCACGTGCTTGGCCTTTTAAAGATTTTTGTAGGCGCATACTGTTTTCCAAATTACTATAGTTGTAGACTGCTGTTGATTTAGCATAAGCACTAGAAAACATAGGCCATTCTTCTGGGTCACCACTGAACTGAGGCAAATCCTGAAGCTTTCGAGGTGCAGTGAATTGTTGCTGCGATGCACCACTGAAGCTTCCGGAAAATGTTGGAGCAGTATGCATTGTGGGTTGAGTTGCGGAAAACCATGCAGTTGCTGGTGGCTGTGCTCTAAAATTGGATGGAACAGCGGTGAATGTAACGTGGTTAACTGTACTTGCCTGTGAACCAGTAACACTGGATAGCGGGTTAGAGAACGGCATCATTGGAGGTGAGCAATATGTTACGGTAGTAGATAACGGTGGTGTCATTTGAGCTACTGTTGTTGAAACGACTGGCATTGCTCTGTTCTGCGACACATCTGGTTGACTTCGTTCAGCTAGTTTTATCTAAGTATTTCTTAGCTCAATCTCCATTGCAACGAGCCGTCTCTGTAGGCCTTCTATTAAGGATTGTGTGGCAGCAGTCTGGGCGGCAGCTGCCACATCTGCATGCGAAGCTACTGGAGCACCTAATGGAATTTCAGCTGCCGATGTCGCAGCGTTAGCATTTACAGCTGAAACCCCTCGTGAGTGTTCGGCTGGCAATGTATAGACGTCCACATTGGCTGTATCGACCAATTGAACACTTTGTGAAGGGTTAATAATTGATGCGGCTGCATCGGGCGATGCAACCCTTTCTCTCGATTCGACGGCATTGGCATCGAGCGATGGCTCAATTTGTGGCGAGTTCAAGACACTGTCTTCCATGGCCGGCTGAGCTAAAGATTGATCTCCGGGGTTTAAGCGTGGGCTTTTTCTTGGTGGAGTACGTTGCATTACTATGCACAAGAACACCACGACGGCATAAAGAATTGTGTTGCGGCGGCAGTCTGCAATTTAGTCCTCGGCGTGGGACTGGCAAATGCAACTCAGATATCTCTGCAACACAATTCACAAAATGGTGGCTACTCAAAAAAGCAATTTAGTCCACGACTTCGGACTGGCAATTGCGAAATAAAATGCTGTCCTTTGAGCGGGAGCTCGAAATTAAATATTGCTTTCGTTTGTAAATACAAACGAAAGCAATATTTAATTTCAAGCTCCCGCTCAAAGGACATATCTACATAACTTTTATTATTTCATTCTCTTCACACAAATTAAGTGCTCTTGAATGACACAATTATTTTAATTCTTCCCCAAATTGTAAGTTTAAAAACTTTTGTTTTCAAATCAAGAAACTCTGTCATTTACTTATGTATGCTTCTTGTCATTTGTATTCACTGTATAAATAAATAAATAAAACAAACCAAATATATTTTTTCCCCAGCACTAGAAGTCAAAACAGAAATTTATTAAATAACAAACTTTTCCTCATTACTTTACATATTTTCCTACGTGGCACAAAAATGATCGGAACGGAACAAAAGAAAGCAATTATTACAAGATCGAAACGAACGAAGCAAATGTTCCTGCAAGGTCATAACCACGCGCCCAAAAGAAAGCAGGCATGTTGACAGCAAAAAATGGCAAAGACCGCCACCAAGTCTTCCATTGCAATCACAGCAAAAAAATACATTTTCCACCCTCAAACGCAAAAACAGAGAAATCCATCAAAGAAAAAACCATTCCGAAATATCCCATCATATAGATACATACATACATTAGAATGTAAACAACTAACACATTCACAGGAAAAAAAGATAGAATGCATACCCAAAAACCTACAACAAAACTAGATACACTTGCGCTTACCCTGCAAATCCCATCCACCACCGTCACCGACCATGGTTCTGCTCCCATATATCTATCTACACCACATCTTATCTGAACCACTCATACATACAAACACTCACTGGCATTTCAAATTTGTCACATTTTTTTTTTTATTTTCCAATCTTCGAAAAAAACCATCTTGTAGCCGATAGGTGAACCAAAAACCGCCAGTAAAATAAATTAACGGCTTTTGTTCGAAAATAAAGACTTTTTTAAAATTTGTTATTTTGCAATAACAGATTAATTTTAGACATTTTTTTATATTGAAACAATTTCAGAAAACCTATTTTCATTTGGGGAAAGTAATGTTGTTTTTTTCATATAATTACGCATTCAAAAATGCATTAGAAAATGAGCAAATTGGATGTTTTTCAAGAATTGATTATTCAAAAATAGAGCCCAAACCTAAAAATCTACCTAAACGTTTATCTAGTTCTGTTCGTTAACTATAATATCACGTAAATATAATATGTATTTTCCACTTCAGTTTCTCAGAACTTTTGTTGAAGCTGAGCAGTTTAGTGAAACTTTCCGAAAAAGGTTACCGAAATATTAAAATAAAATGAGAAAAAAGTAAAAAAAAATAAAAAACGTTTCGACGTTTCTATAGTTTAAATGTCATTCTTTCATAAACACTTTAGTTTTTTCCCAAAAGTATTGTATGGACTTCACAACTTCTGTTGAAAAGTGCCCTATTTCTCGTTTTTTGCAAAATTATGGGTGGAGGCCTATTAAGGAATTTTTTATATAGGTATATCCAACTTTACAGGGAAATTGAAAATTGGTGTTACAAAAAATGTTTATATTATAAGTTTTCTTCTGAAAAGTGCGTTTCTTATAACCGAGATATACTGTACCCAAGTAACATCGTTGGAGCTAATAGAAGCAAAACTGTTCTTAAGCAGCTTGTTAGCAGTGAAATCCAAAGCTTAAGCTCTTAAATAGGTTATTGCACAGCTCTCTACATTTCATATAAAAATGATGTTCTATAATCGAAGTTTCAGAACACTTTTAGCTCTATTAATTTTATAACGACTCACGATTTAAAAATAGCTCTTTAATAACGTTCAACGTTTTTTAAACGAGCTAACTATTGATATCAGCACATAAAGAAGCATTGTGGAGCTGCTTAATTTCATGTTCAAAATACTAACGCATGATTTTATAGAAATGTCAAAAAATAGCACTTCAAAAGCTACACAAAAAACGGCTGTAGAGTTTAATTACTAATACTTTCACACAAACTCTTGTGAAGTTAACACTAGCGCATGCGCTTGAAATCTCTCTGAGCATTATAAAATCTATCTTTGAGCATTGGGAAATGTGAAGACTCGATAGAGCTACAGCAAATCGACTATAGAGCTCAATACTAAACCTCTCTCAAATAAAATACTACTACTCAATATTGGGGTGTTCCACAATAAAATATATTAGCAATGACTTCAACGGGAAAAATTAAACCAAAACTAGAAAATAAATGTATTCCTTTCACTTTCTGGTGAATACCGAGTATGCACCACAAATATCAAATTAGATGCTAAATTCACATTTTTTTTTATTAAAATCAATTAAACAGTTTACTAAAAAAAAATTTTTAAATAATATTAAATCTATGGCTGAGTCGCAAAAGTACTTGCTTACGTGCTAAGAAATCATAATGCACTTCAATGTTGAATAAAATTTAAATAAACAAGAATTTTTTTCCAGAAATTAGAATTAGCCAATGACTTTCAATTTCCGAACACCCTACTTTTTAAGTACTGAACGCAAAACTCTCATTTTGTGGAAACTAGCTCTAGAAGAGCTCGGTTGAAGACAAACTATGTTCATAATAAAAACTATGGCGACGGGAAAAAAAATCATTGAATAATTTTTCTTTATTTATTTAAACGAATGCAAAATCTTTCCATTCAACAAAAACACAATCAAATATTGCAATGAAAACAAAAATATTTAATTTCATGATTTATTTTATTTATTTATCAATTTTTTACATTGTTTAGGTAAACTTTTTTAAATATTTCACAGCGTAAAATAAATAATTTCGAAGGCGCGTTGTTATTTTTCGAGGTACCTTCAGTACAATTGTGATAAAACTAAACGCGCACTAAAAAATCACTTACATGGCACTCATAAATATTAATTTTATTTCTCACTACGACATTTTCTCTGCGAATATTTAATTAATTTCCACGACATCACATGACCTTTTCGATTGCTACTATCACACACATGAAATACATCTCCCTAATATTATTTTAATTTATCATTTGTATTATCTAAACTAATACAAACAAAGTGCTGTCAAAAATGCTGCTTTAAAGATATCTGAATCATGAACCAAAGAGCTTCAAAGCCATACTAGCCACTGACACAGAGCTGGCTTCGAGCAAAAATTAGCTCTCAAACTCAATGAATTCGCTGTAAGCATGCTTTACACTTGCTTTAGAAGCGCATCTGGAGCTTCTTTTGAAATCAAAGAGCTTTAAGATTTGCTCTAAAAACGCTGTTAAAGCATTTGAAGAGCTAAAATTGTTACTTGGGTATAGAATGAAAAAAAAGTAACACTAGTTTACAAAATAAATAAAATTTTCTGTACATTAAGTGCCACTATTTTATTCGTATAGATTTGAGTACTCTGATCTCGAAAATCACATTAAAAAAAATTTCTATGGACAGGTTTTCGAGATACGATTTTTTGATTTTTTTTTCGAAAGTAGTATTAGTATTTGGTGCATATCTTAATTGTGACGTAAAGAATCAGCTTGGAAAGATTCTTGAATCAAACAATTTTAAATTTCCAACAAAAATAATTCTTATTTATCCCAATCGGTCAAGTACCTATAAGTACAATTAGCCGAAATCTTAAAAAAACATTATTTTTTCAA
This sequence comes from Dasysyrphus tricinctus, assembly GCA_963921185.1. Classification (NCBI taxonomy): domain Eukaryota; kingdom Metazoa; phylum Arthropoda; class Insecta; order Diptera; family Syrphidae; genus Dasysyrphus; species Dasysyrphus tricinctus. Next base: position 42,021,570 of record OY992534.1, read on the forward strand.
TAAAAATTGAGGTCAGAAATGTATTCTTTTGCAAAAGAAAAATATAAACTACAAAAATATGATGATTTTTGAACATTCTACCCAAAGCCTGGTCTATTGCAATAAAAATGAGGCATTTACGGACAAAATCTATAAATAAATTCGTTGGTTATGACTTATGACCGTTTCTGTAGAAGTTAAACAATTCAACTTCTTCAATATTTTTTGGGACTTTTACCTTATACATTGCTTTGGTTTAAGTTTTATATTATTTTTTGATAGAGATTCACCATCTCGAGAGAAAATATGTGTTTTCGAAATGATTTTGGATCGTCCTCTATATTTTTCGGTATTTGTTTTTTTATGAGATAACCTTGCTGATAAAAATGCCAAGTATGGTCAAAGATTCCACCAAAAATGCATCTTGAGATAAGTAGCTTATATTATGGTTGTTTATATATGTAAAAGCTACTATTATACACTCATCTCAAGATGCAGTTTTTGTGGAATCTTTCACCAAACTTGGCGTTTTTATCAGCAAGGTTATCTGGGCGGAAATTTCAACTGTGAATCCAAAAGAAAAGTAGGTTGGTAAATTCGCACCTATTCGAAAAAATAAGGCCATATTATATAAATGTATGATAGAAATATGAGACAGGAAAATATATTGTTTTGAGCTTACTAGGATTTCAGGCACTTAGGAACTGGTAGTGTGTTCGAATATGGTTGAGGACACATGACAGATTGTATTGTGACATACTCATCTACCTTCTAAAGCACTTTTAGCAATACCCGTCTATTTGCTCGGACAAAAATGGCAACCAGTTACATGATTTGATTGTTTCTCCGTATATATATATATCGCAGGTACCGAATTTTATAACAAAATAAATTATTTCTGTAAAAAAGTCATATAAAAAACACATACGGTAGATGACAAAAATCCAGATTTTATGAGTAAACACACAAAATTCGTATTTCTAGCGTTTTTTCGTTCTAAATATAAACACAAACATATGAGAACGCAAATCCAACAAAATAGTGACACCCCTCAAAAAAAGTGAGTTTCATACTCATACCGCAAAGTAATTGTAGAAAAAAGAAAGTTAGACATTAAGAAGATACATTTTGTAAGCGTTTTTGAACTCTGACTAATGATGAGTTTTCGATAGGCACGTTATCACTCAAAACATATTTTACTCTGAGTTATAACTTAAAAGTCCATTTTACCTGATAAATTAGGCATTATCGTATTGCCAAACCAAAAGTTGTAGATTTGTTTGCTATGAATAAGGTTTAAGTCAAAAAATAATGAAAAAATCGAATTTTTGTTCTTGTATATAAATGGGCATAACTTTAGAACTAATCCGTAGATTTTTTCCGGAAATATCTCATTTTCCTTGGTTAAGTATCTTATTACTGTAAAAATTAAAAAAAAAATTATTTCAATATTTTTTTAGCTGAAATAATAGATTTGGTGTTCTTATTTTCGTTCAAAAATAAGATTTTTTCGGATATTTTGGCCCATATCATTCCAACTACTCAACTTATTACAACAAAAGAGAAGAGATGTTTGTCAAAAATTTAATAATGTTCAACTGAATCCATTTGAAGCCAGATTGTGCATTCCTTAGTGCATATAAGGCCTTAATAGTAAGGTATCTTCGGAAATATAGAACACAATATTCAAAAATTCATATCTCGAAAACCTATCCATATTAATTTTTTTTAATGTGATTTCCGAGTTCAGAAGGTCAAAATTTATAAGAAAAAATTAGTGGCATCAAATGTACATTTCGGCTGTAAGCTAGTGAATCAAAACAAACGACAAAAAGCAAAATAATCGAGACAAAAAAAAAAAATTTTTCTTTAAATTTATTTCTTTTTCCTCAATATATACATAGAGTAAGTTAGGGTAATGTGGTATATGCGGGTAATGTGGTATAGGCAGTTATTTCAAAAACGAAGCATGCTTCGACAACGGTTCTTGATTCAGCAGACGGTGATTATGATGAAAGAAGTAATGCGTATTTAAACAAATCTAAAATCGTCCATTAATTCGCCCAAATTGTTGAAATCCGTAATTGTGTGCAGCTGAGTTTTTTTTTGGGTGGAACAAAAAGTGTTTGTGAGCTTTGAAAAATTGCCTTCCAAACCAATTTGTAAATGCATCCGAAGAATATATTAATCATTAACGTTACTTAATTGTTTGTTTTGCTTAAAAGTTTTTATTTTAAATTTTATTTTATTTTTTGTATAAATATAGAGTTTCGGCTAATGTGGTATACTAGCAGTGGGCTAATGTGGTATAGTATTCCTAATGAGGTATAGTATACCACATTACCCAACCCTAAAGTTTATACCTGCGTCAACTGACTTTTGTGCTTTTGCTATGATGTGTTTTTTTAAATGCCCAAAAAGGTGAAATTAGAAAATGGGACCCGAAAGACATGCAGAGACCCACTTGTACTATGATAAATGATGAAATTTGCCTTCAAGGCATTCGGAGGACCACTTGGTATGGTATACCACATTAGACAGCAAGGTGTACCACATTACCCACTACTTTTCAAAAGTGACGATTTCGAGGTCTTATTATTATTGTGTCAAAATCTTTGTAAGTTACTGTTAGAATCCGACAAAAATCGTTAACGTTGTAGCTTATATTTTCGTGCTAAAATTTACCAAATTTGGGAGCATTCGTGTCACTACTTTTTATGTTAAGTCAAAAATACAAACATGTAAACCACATTACCCTAACTTCCTCTATGTATCTTCATATTCACAGTAAAATTGTTTTATGTTTCTTTCCCTCGAACTCTTTCAAATTTTGTATACAGTATTCCCCTTCTCGAATTATCGCTTTATCCTTCTTCATATGAATATTCTTACCTACTCAACACTCCCAGGTACCCCGCAAGAGGAAGTTCTCTTCGTATAATCTAGATGTCGCCCCGATCGTTCGTTTTACTATAGTTTTTATATACAATGCTGGCAGTAGATTTGTTTTATGAAAAAAAAAATGTAATAGGCAACGCTGACTATTCAAAAATAAACTTAGAGAATCTGTTTATTGATACTCGTAATATTGACTGGTCACCTATTTATTCAACAAATGATGTCAATATACAAATTGAATGTTTTAACAATAATATATCGTTACCTGATTGCAAGAACTAGGTAACTCAATTTCATAAATTTTGGATATAGCAGTCTTTATAGAAATATAGCTGCTGGAGAACGATGGAAAGTTAAATGTTTACGTTCCTGAAACTTCACAAATATCCTATTTTTGTTTCTGGTAGAAAAAGATTAGACAAAAAGTCTTTAGAACTGTACAAAATAATACCGTTTTTGCCGATATATTTTTAAAATAGAAAATTGAGTTACCTAGTTCTTGCAATCAGGGGACGATATATAACCTCTTTAACAATCACGTTAAAGTAAAAGTTCTAAAACCTAAACGATATAATTTTCCGTGGATAACACTAGAAGTTAAAAACAGCATTAGTGCTCGTGATTATATGCTAGATGGAGAAGATATAAATGTTCACTTATTTATAGTGAGTTCAAAATTGCGAGAAATACAGTAGTGAATCTCATTCGAAGAAACAAAAAGAACTTCTATACAAATCAATTTAATCCTAATGAGTCTAGTTCCAAGTTCTGGAAAAATGTTCGTCAGGCTGGTATCACACGCAACCAATCTGTTTCAGATAAAATTGATATTGAGGAACTGAATACAAAATGTATTCAATGTGAATCAAGCCATAATAATTTTTCTATTGATTCCCACAATTCAATTGGCCAGGGGATTACATTTTCCCTTTCGGGGGTTGACGAATCGATTGTTGGTCTGGAAATTTTAAAAATCAAATCAAAAGCTGTTGGCTCCGATGACATTCAACCAGATTTTATAAAGATTCTTCTTCCTGTTTTGCTCCACCAAATAACCCATATTTTCAATACAATTCTGACTACTTCCATCTTTCCTGACCTCTGGAAAATAGCTAAGGTTCTGCCATTGCTAAAAAATTCAGTAGCAAAAAAAAACCGAATACAGACCAATTGCAATTTTACCTTTCAAGGTTCTCGAAACAATTATGAGTAACCAGATCAAGGTTTTCTTGTATGAAAATAAACTGATTGCTTGCCACCAGTCTGGTTTCCGAGCTAAACACAATTGTACCACGGCTCTAATCAAGATATGTGAAGATATACGTGCTGGTTTTGATAGTGGTATGATGGGATTAGTTGTATTTTTGGATTTCTCTAAGGCATTTGATTGTGTCAATCATAATATCTTATTGAATAAACTTAAATGTAATTTCTCATTTGAGAGCTCCTCATGCAATCTGATCAAATCATATCTCTCAACCAGGTCACAATATGTGTTTCACAATAATAAGTGTTCATCTTGCTTAAGGGTTTCTTTGGGTGTTCCACAAGGTTCTGTGCTCGGACCACTCCTATTCTCCCGTTTTATAAATGATATAACTGAACGTATAACAGACTGCGAATATCATATATATGCGGATGATGTTCAAATTTATAAAATGTTTCCAAAATCAAGTATAACTCTGAGCACTGAGAAAATGAATCATGAACTAAATAAAATATTTACCTGGACTATCGAGAATGAGCTGAATCTCAATCCTAAAAAGACAAAAGCCATGGTTTTATTGAGAAGCAGGTGTAGTGAACAGTTCCCTGTTCTCTTTCTTTATCAGACTCCGGTTGAGTATATTGAAAATATAAAAAATCTTGGCGTTTACTTTAACAATAACTTGGATTGGGGTGTACATATCAATAAGACAGTTTCAAAAATTTATGGTGCACTCCGTGGCTTAAGTCCTGCATCTGCATACTTGCCAACTAATGTAAAGCTGAAATTAGTAAAATCTTTATTTTGCCTCTATTTTTATACAGCTGTGAGCTATTTTCGAATATGGACTACGAGTCTAGCAGAAAATTAACTGTAGCATACAATTGTTGTGCCAGGTATATATTTAATTTGAGGAGATATGATCATATTTCTGGCTTCACCAAACAAATAACAGGCTGTTCCTTAACAGCCCTTTTAAAATATCGTACTTTGTTATTATTGCACAAAATCATACAATCTAGAGAGCCAAAATATCTATTTGATCATATCTGTTTTGCTAGAAGTAACCGAACACTACAAATAATTCTGCCGAAGTATACATTTCTGGTGACATCAAGACAATTTTTGTGCACGCGATTCAACTATGGAACCAAATTCCCCCAGTATTAAGTGTATAACCAACACGAGCGCTTTCAGGAAAAAAGCTTTTGAATATTGTGCTGCAAATTTCTAATACTTTTTATTTTTTCGCTCTTTCTTTTCTTTTCTTTTCTTTTCTTTTCTTTTCTTTTCTTTTCTTTTCTTTTCTTTTTTTTTCTTTTCTTTTCTTTTCTTTTCTTTTCTTTTCTTTTCTTTTCTTTTCTTTTCTTTTCTTTTCTTTTCTTTTCTTTTCTTTTCTTTTCTTTTCTTTTCTTTTCTTTTCTTTTCTTTTCTTTTCTTTTCTTTTCTTTTCTTTTCTTTTCTTTTCTTTTCTTCTTTTTTTATTTTTTTTTCTCTTTTTATTTTTATCTTCTTTTTTGCTTTGCTTCGACTTTGTCGTATTGAATTTTTATTGTAATTAAAATTAAAATCTTTATTACATTTCTGAAATATAAAACAAGCATGTACGTACAACCTAAAAGATGTAAAATTTACAACTTTTATGTACAATGAATACTATTTAATAAATAATAATAATAATAATTACTGGGCAGGTATCCTGAATGGACAAATTATAGGCCCTTTTGAATTACAAGGCAACTTAGATGGTGAAGCCTATCCTAATTTCTTGCAAACTAATTTGCTAACTCTATTGCAAGAAGTGCCCGAGGAGCTAAGGAATTCAATGTGGCTTCAAAACGATGGATGTCCTGCTCATTATGCTGTAAATGTAAGGAGGTACTTGAACCAAACGTATCCCAATAGGTGGATAGGCCGTCTGGGCCCAATTTTGTGGCCACCACGTTCGCCAGACCTTAATCCTTTGGACTTTTTCTACTGGGGGTGCCTGAAAGAAATGGATTATACTAAACCAATTACATCCATTACGGAACTGCGTCGTCGTGTTCAAGACGCTGTGATGAAAATAAATGAGCGCCAATGTTCTCCTTTTATTGAGAGGTCCTTCATTAGAAGATGCAGAGCCTGTATCACAGTGAATGGGGTACAGTTCGAACACTTGATATAAATTTATTTAAAAATACAAATAAATCATTATTTTTAATACTGTTGTTTTTATTTATCGAATTTCCCATACCTAAATCAAAACCTTTTCGAAAGTGCATACTATTATTTAAGTTAGTGAATTTAGCAGATATAATAGTGACACTGCTATATCTATTGTCTCTTCCTTACAACTCAATTTTTGTTTTCATCAAACTTTGATGAAAATAAATATTTAATCATTTTTATTAAAAAATTAATTAAAAAAAATATTAAAAAAAATCCAGCAAATAGTGTTAAATGTTACTGCCTTTTTTTAAGAACGGTTATTTTTAAATGCAATAGAAATTAAAAAAACAATATGAGTCATTCATTTGTCGTCGTAGTGTTTACTTAACTTTGCAACTTAATTCATCTGATAAAATGTTAAAAAACCACTATAGTAGATTAAATGCCAATTTTATTGGTTATGGTTGTAGACACAAACATGTGTTATACCATTTTGGAAAGTACATTAAACAAGCCAATTTTTATCAAATTTGCCACTTATGTTCTCATACATTGTTTCCCTTTATTATTTTTCAAACTTTGGTGACAAAAAATATTGAATTATTTTTGAATAAGAAAATAATTTTAAAAAATTATAACACAAAAAATGCATCAGCTGGTGTTAAAAATTACTACCCATCATTTAGAACGGTTATTCAAGAATATTATAAAAATACAAAAATAGTAAGAATCCTTTATGGGTGGCCGTTGTAATTATGTATTTTAGGAGACCCTGAATTTTTTAACATTTTTCGAAAATAAATTATACCATGGAGACCACCAGCCAAATATTTTTTTTATATTTTTTTTTCTGAGCAGTCATAAGGCCTGCTTTCACCAGTTGCAGTATTATCCACTCATTACGAGACACCCTGTATATATATACGAATAAACTTTTTGAGACGGAGATACATTTTTTTTTTTAAATAGGAGTTTGAAGGAAAGTCCTGAGAGCCATAGTGGCCTTACTGCATTTTTCATTATTTTCAGTAGAGCAAATATAAGGAACAAATAATTTTCAAACAATTGTAGTCTAAAAAATTTCAAATATATGCCGTTTTAAAATAAAGAAACAAAGCTTTGATTTTTTTTGGAATATGATCAAAAAATAAATGGTTTTTGATTTTGTATTAATTATTTTTCAAAATACCGTTATAACTGATCAGGCAGGCCAATCTTGTACTCAAGCTTTTAATTTGTTTGTGGTTGGTCTCTTAGTGCAAAAAGTCCTATAACTATGGCATGGCGCCATCAATTCAAAAAATTTAAATGCAGGAATATTGTTTAATAGATACAGATTCAGTTTTCGTTATAAACCCAATTTCCATAAAATGGCAGTTAGGCCACTATGGCTCTCACAGCCTCAAATTGTCCTATGACAATTTTGGTTTTGGTGTTAAAATCTTCTTTAAACTTTTTATTTTTTTTCTTATCATTTTTTTTGTTTTGCATTAGAATTTCATTCTTTTAACTGAATTTTAAAATAAATTGTTTAAAGGGGCCGATGGCCATTGTGATTGAAGTGGAGATTTTTCATTAAGAACTGATAAGAAGAGTTCTTAGTAATGAATTGCTAGATTTAGATGGAATGGTGTGTGGGGTTCCGCAAATCCGTCTGTCTGGAGAAGATGAGCACATGAGTCAGTGACGTAGGTAGACATAACAAACTTTGGACGATAGATGACAGGCAAGACATAAGTACATTTTAGATTGCGATTGGATGTCAAGCTCGGGGTCACCTCCAATACTACACGACCATGGAGGTGGCAAAGGTTGTATCTTTGATACAAGGGTGGGTAGGCCAACACTTGACAACTCTATCTTTCACCGGCCATTTGCTGACTTGGCGAACCACTGTCCGATTGAGACGTTGGATTTCGAGCGGAGTGTAGTTGCTAGTTTAGTTATAGGCTAGAAGAGGTAAAATAGCATATAATATCTCATCCCCCCCCCCCCCCCCCTTGTATGACCAACGAATTGTTGGCATACGAATCGGTGCATGGGGAAAAAAGAAAGAAACCGACTGAACAATAGCAAGCTTGTGTGTGTTAATAAAAATGCTAGTCGCTGTTGCAATTGATAAACAACGAAACTTGCATTGGGATAGAGCTAACCATGTGGCTTCAGTGGCGCGGTGTGTAGTGCATCGGCCTCTGAATCGCAAGGTTCATGGTTCGCTCCCATATGACGGCAAAGAGTTTTTCAATTAATACGAGCATAACCAGACTAAGCACCACTAAAAGGAGTCTGATGATCGAGGTGGCTCTCGTGAAATAGCTATAACTCCAGCCTATAATAAACTTGTTGGTAACACACACAAGTTGTTTTTGTTCATTCAAAATTATTCAATATAAATTGATGTATAATGCGCTCAATGCACTGCGCTTGTGTGTGAATTTCCATTTACACACAAGACCCAACTTAAGATATAAATTTTAGTTTTAAGATATTGGTATAAAATTATAATATCTGAACAGATATAAACTGTAGCAGCCAAATTAAAAAACGCGGAATAGCGAAGGGTTAGCCTTATTCGATGGATTAAGTGCAAAATGTTACTAATAAAACAACTTTTTTGCTATGTGACGTTTACTAGCTAAACCACCGAAGCAGATGGTTTAGCGAAAGAATAAGCAGCAAACTCTTTTTTTATTGGCGTTGGTATCCAAAAGATTTACATTTCCAATAACATTTTGTTTCTATGCACAATGATTTCATTAGGTTCTGAAGAATAAAAAGCAAAAAGGTTATTTATAAAAGGTTTGGTTAATTTTTATGAACTTGCTTTGTCGTTGGTGGTCCAACTCTCGCTTTTCTTCCTCTTTTTGATTTTATTTTCCCTAATACCTAATAATAATTTAGATAGACATAAACAAGAAAATTCTTAGGTATGTTTGGTAACTTGAAATTTTAAAATGTCAAAACCCATACGAAAAAACCCAAGCTTCCGAAACTTGGTACAAATTTCCAGATACTTAAAAGGCCTCGTACGGTTAACGTCACTTTACTATTCCACGAACATAAATTTTTTTTAATGAGAAATTTTAAGCTGTGGCTTAACTCTTATTCCATGGTTTAGTAAAATCGTGGAATAAAGGTAGAGTAAGCGTTTTTTATTAATAGCGCTGTAGGAGTTAAGGGTTTAGTTAAGGTTAGATTTAGTTTTCAATCGTACTCGTTTCGAGGTCCAGCCTTCCATTTGGGCAGTGGCATAGATACCTTGTTGTATGTTTATTAGGGTGTCCATTATTTCCCAAAATCGTTTTTAAATATCACACACCCTCTAAATCAAAAGTTTATGCCCTTAACAAAAAAAATTGGCCAACAAAAATTTTGTCCCGAGGCCATTTACACGTGGCTAAGCCCATACTTTTCCCATACAAATTTATATCGGATTTTCACTCTTTTCACGTTTTATTATTTTTCTCTCGAATTACTGCAGCTGTTCTAATTTTGTTTGCTGATTTTTGTTGTTAAATCATCCCTTTAAGACATCTCATTCAAAAAATGGAATCGGATCGTAAATATAGGAGTGGATTGGGGTACCTACTTTCTCTTTGCTTTTTATTTTTTTTGTTTTTGCTTTTGTTTTTGCTATGTCTAGCAACGGTCTACCTAACAAAGATCAGTTCTAGCACCCAGCATTACGGCAAATAAACAGTGAGGTATGGAAGAGGGCATACTACCCCCCTGCAACCCCCCTGCTTGGGAACACTATAGGACTTGGGATGGAGGCGAGGGTGGTGTATGCAAAGTTTCTTTTGCATTTAAAGCTTGTAACTGTACTTTGCATTGGAGTAGGTACTGCCGAAAAAATAAATCGAGAGAACAATACCGGTTCTACAATTTCGTCTGCTGTGGTCTCTTTAAATTGTCTCTGTAGGTACATATGCAAAAAAAAACATAAAATTATACGTGGGACATAAGTCCTGAAATGTTTTTTCGGGACTATGTCTCAGTAGGGTGGGACATAAGTCCCGAATTTAATTCAGAACTATTGAATAATTACATATAGAAGTGGACACCGAACATTTCTCAGTTGACTATACGCCCCATCAATCCGGTGGTGGAAAAAAGAAGCTCAAATTTCCTTTTCATCATTGAATTTCCAAACCCATTAGTGGATGCAAAATGTCTTATTAGATTTTTTGTTTAACATGGAGATTCGGAGGGATATTTGAGTCTGGCATAGAATGAAGACAACAACAAAAACAACCACTTTGGTTTGGAATACTAGACAATAAAACTTGTCTGGTATGCCAGGCAAGGTCAAAGCACTTTCGGTAGACATAATGTTTTTCCAAGTGTTGTTTTTTATTTTGCTTGTTTTTGTTTTTGTTCTCATTCAGAGAATGCAAAAATATGGTGCCTTATTGGAATCACATGTATTCTCACACAGATAAGAAAAATAGATGGTATTAATAAGAAACTCTTAGGAAGGAAAAAGAAAGAAAAGGCATGTGCTTTTCTTTAAAAGCATATTCACGCAAAGCATGCTCGCACAACTGATAAGAACGAAATCCGCACACTGATTATATTACAATTTAAATTATTACAATTACAATTTAAACGGTAAATCCGTTTGGCTTAAAATTTGATACAGAGCATTTTAATGTGATTTCCTATATCAAAAATTTTGAATTTTTGTTAAGGTTAACATAGAGCCAGAAGCTGAGATAAATCAATTTAAAATTTTAATTTTTACGTGCGACTATATGTACATATGTAGGTACTATAGGGCAAGTCTTGCATTCGTTAAAATAATCGAACTCGAGATTTTGTCAATCAATTATTGACAGTACCTCTCATAGAACACTTTGTTTTAGTTTCTCATTATCGGTTGAACCAAATTTGATTATTTTTTAATACAGAAGACTTGAAAAGATTTTTTTTTTCTTTTTTCAAAAAAAACTTCAAAAACGTTTTTTTACGATGCAGTCTTGAACCCTAGGAGCAAGTTTGTTCGATCCAGTCATTTTTCTTTGAAAGTAGATCGTTCTATTAAACCTTTTCTGTCCTATTAAGAAAAAACTGTTATTTTAATACTTATTTACAAGTTAACTAATTCCAGGATTAAGAATGTTTTGGAATCAACTGAAACAGTAAACAATATTGCCTGTACGGTGAGTTTGGAAAATTCGTAATCCATGGATTAGTTAACTTGAAAATAAGACTGAAAATTAAATTTTTTTTATTAAATAGGCCACAGTTATCTATCATAGAAACGATAATTTAAATGATTGATTTTGAAACGGTTGGAAATCAAAATCAGTGGTTATTTTGATGCCGAAATTAAGGGCAGTTCTTAATTATTATATCTGGCATAAGAAAAAATTAATTTTATTATTTCAGGGATTGAACTACCTTACCAATGATCATTGAAATGTTCAATGTCTTCTTATGTGGAAGGTTGGGCCCACATGAAATTTTTTTTTTTTGACTAGAAATACTAATTTAGTCTTGAGCTTTATATATTTCTTCATCAAAATAATGAATTATGTTGCTTTCTAAATACCTTAAAATGGAAGGAAAAAATTTCAATAAAAGTGATCCGATAACTGGCCGCCTAAGGTAACTTATTTGTAGGTCATGGGTATACTTAAAAATTATTGTAATAAAACTATGTACCATTTTTTTGGAAATTATTTAAGGGAAAATACAATGAATCATGCTACGTTGTATTTATTTTCTTAAATTATTTATAGGTATTTATTGCTAGGTACCTATGTACCTACGCAAATATATGGTAGGTCTATTAGGCTATTGATTATGTCATATAATAAGGAACTAAGACGTTCATGGGATTTTATTGTTAAAATCATCAAAGGTGTCATTGAAAATGAGAAAACCGCGGAGTGATATTAAATTGGAGGTTGCATTTTTAGAGGGGGTTGCAAAAGGACCCTTTTTGGTGTTTTGCATATAACTCGAAAACGAAAATGAGAAATAGCAATTTTTGTTTTTTTATGTATTTGCTTATAACTTTCTTTCCAGCAGATATAGGTATAGGCATTGTGCCATATAAGAGAAAGATAATAAAATTTCTTTTAAATAAATTAAAAAAAAAACGGTTTGGATAAAAATTGACCGAGAAATAGTCGTTCAAACTAGGCTAATATTAGGTTTTTAAGGCTTTATGAATAGCATTTTGGCTATTTTGATGGACTTGTTAGATTATGCGCTCAAACTGGGTGTATAGTGAGCCATGACCAATTAAATCAAAAATAAAAATAAAATTTTTCAGTTTTAGGTTGCCATCTATTTTTTTTTTAAATTTAGAATAATAGCCAAAACCAACACACTTAGCTTATACCTTCTCGAACATGGTAAAAATTAGATGGCAACCCTAAAACTGCGAAAAATTTGAAACTTTACAATTATTTTTGACTTAACTGGTCATGACTCCCTAATACACCCAGTTTGAGTGTATAATCTAACAAGTCCATCAAAATAGCCAAAAATGCCATTTATAAAGCTTTAAAAACTTAACATCAGCCTAGTTTGAACGACTATTTCTCGGTCGATTTTAATCCAAAACCATTTTTTGAATAATTCATTTTACAGGAATTTTAATTATGTATATTTCTTTTATATGAAGCAATGCCGATACCTATCTCTACTGGTAAAAAAGTTATAAGCAAATGAGTAAAAAAAAAAAAAAACAAAAATGCGATTTTTAACATTTTTTTGCAATGATTTTTCTGAAATTAGCTAACTTAAAAATTTTTTATTTTTTTTCTAGATCCATTTTCATAGTTAATTTTGTTCTCTACAAAAGAGGTTTTGAGAATTATCTATTAGCTATAAAAGGGTGCTTTTGCACCCCTCTCTCCAAAATGCACCCTCTAATTTAATAGCACTCCGCGGTTTTCTCATCTTCAATGACCCCTTTGAAGATTGTTACAATAAAATTCCATCCTTACATCCTTATTGCTCTTTTTTTAGGACATAATCAATAGCCTTTTATACAGGGTGTCCCGGACCTGAGTGGAAGAATTTAAGGGTGTGGTTCTAGGGGTTATTCTAAAAAATAATGTAAAGGGGGAAAGTTGTATCTCCTGAGGCAGGGAGGGGGGGCGAAGTTTCTGGAACATTGACTTTAAATGCAAAAAAAAAAAAATATTAAAAATCAACGAAAATACATCTAATAATTTGCTATAGTTTTTTTAAAAGCTAATACTCTATTCTTGCATTTGGTTTTTAAATCAAGTTGTTTAAGCGAATAGTTTTTGAGAAATTAAATTTCCACACAAGTCCACACAAGTGCAGTATGCTGCAAGTTATACATCAATTTATACAGGGTGTCCCGTACCTGAGTGGAAGTATTTTAGGGTGTAGTTCTTGAGGTTATTCTAAAAAAAAATTGTATGGGGGGAAAGTTGTATCTCCCCTCCCTGAGGCAGGGGGGCAGTTTTGTAAAAAATTAACTTTAAATGCAAAAATAAACATTAAAAATCAACGAAAACACATATTTTAATATGCTATAATTTTTTTGAAAGCTAATACTACATTCTTACATTTGGTTTTTAAATCAAGTTGCTTAAGTAGATAGTTTTTGAGAAATTAAATTTCAATATCAAAATTTAAAAAAAAAAAAATTGTGATTTTTTTTCTTAAGTCGATATTTTTCAAAATTTTACGTAATTAAGTGCTTTTTTGTGTTCAATATTCAATGCCCTCATTATTTTTTAGTCCATTACCGAAAACCAAATGTAAAAATCTTTCTTAGTTCTTGAGAAATTAAGAAAAAACAATAAGTTCTTTGACCAAAAAAGCCCGAAAAAATTAATTTATTCATGAATTAACCATACTTTAACTCTTTTTTGGGGTTTTTTGGTAAAAGTACCTTTTGTTTTTTCTTTATTTCTCAAAAACTAAGAAAGATTTTTACATTTGGTTTTCGGTAATGGACTAAAAACAATGAGGACATTGAACATTGAACACAAAAAAAAGCACTTAATTACATAAAATTTTGAAAAATATCGACTTAAGAAAAAAATATCATATTTTTTTTTAAATTTTGACTGAAATTTTATTTCTCAAAAACTATTCAATTGAAGAACTTGATTTAAAAACCAAATGCAAGAATAGAGTATTAGCTTTTAAAAAACTATAGCAAATTATTAGATGCGTTTTCGTTAATATTTGATAAGAGTCCGTGAAAATCAACGAATAATTTAAAAGAAGGTGGAACAGGTACCTTCCTGCATATAAAAGACTTATAATTAAAAATTAATTCACTGTCTATAAATCTCAAGAAATAAAAAAAAAAAAAAATTCAAAAACTAAAGCAAAAACAAAGCCATCATCGTAAACATCCCAAATTGGAAGCAAGCACTAACAACAATTTTATTTAATGAATACAAAAGCAAAACAAACCAAAAAAAGAAAATATAATTTTTTGTCTCTGCCTCACATTTTGTGTTAACCTTGAGTCCTTGAATGGCATTGAAGAAAATACCTGAAAAAAACAAAACTTGAACGGCTTGTCGCTGTTGTTCATTTTCATTCTCAATAGGAATGTCTTTTTTTTACTCTGCCGAAGAAGAAATTTCCCAAAAGAAGTCAATTTCCTAAAAGGAACAGATTTCCCAAAAGGAACAAATCTCCAAAAGGAACAAATTTATTAAATGGTTGTTGTGTTTGATAGAGCGACATATAAAATATTGTCCACCTAGTGGACGTTTTGCTGGGTGTCCCTTCTATTTGTAATTATTCAATGTTCAGAACTTATGTCCCAGCATTGAATAAATACAAATAGAAGGGACACCGGGCAAAACGTCCACTAGGTGTCGTGGTTTGGCAGCCTGTCGCTGCAGTCGCTCTATCAAATACAACACCCCTGTAATAAATTAGTTCCTTAAAAGTTTGTTCCTTTTGGAAAATTTCCTTTATTGCCGAATAAAGAAGGGAAGACGTGTTTTTTTTCCATAGAGCATGAAAATGATGAAAGAATTTTTTTGAGGCTCTCTTAGCCGAGAAGAAAACCAATAATTGTTTGAAAAGGAAATTAGAGCTTCATGGGCGGCCACTGTATTTGCTTGGCGTGACTGTCGTTTGAGCAATGTTCGGTGTCCCCTTCTATTTGTAATTATTCAATGGTCCCAGTAAAGTGGGACATAAGTCCCGAAAAATAAATTCGGGACTTATGTCCCTGTTCCGGAAAGTTGATGATAAATAATGAAATACCTAATACTTAAGAATTCACTAATGTAGTAAAATGTAAAAAGAAATAAGAAATACCATTTGTAAATCTAGTAATGAACAATCATGTTTATCTGAACTTCTGAACAATCAGAAAACCAAATGTAATGAGCTAAGAGAATTAGATTCGTAATATTCCAAACATAAACCCGCCAACCATTAACGGAATTCCGTAGCAGGTTTCGGGTACTGCCAAATATCGATCGTAAACTAAACTGGAAGGAAAATATTAAAGAAAGAGAGAGAAAAGCTTCAATAGCTTTTGCACGAGTACGATAACTCAGGCGCCAAGAAATAATAACGGTTTTTTGAAGAACATTTTAATACAAGCATTTTTTTACTATGAAAGGGGGGGTCTATCCCGCCCCGTTTGGACGGAAGGGGCAATTTCATAAAAACAGTACTGTTTAAGATTGATCAACATAAATTTAAAATCTAATTTCATTCATTTATATCATTTAATTATTAATTTCATTCAATTTTGCATTTAAAATCATTCACACTTTAATTCAAACAAATTTTATAAAACTTATCATATTGCCAAACATTTCAATCATTCCCTATGTTATTTTTTCTAACTACTTAAATCATTGCAGTTATTATATTTTGTTTGCCTACTTAAATCTAATGTTAGTTTTCATGCACATAAACTCTTATCAGCACAGTTACACATTGTCACTCAATTGTTATTTTCTTTTGTGCTCATATTCTTTTAACTTCCAAACAATAATTTTGCTAGCATCGATCTCTTGGAATTCGATCGTTAAGCTGTGCAGACCTTGGTAACAAATTGTGTATCATTGTAGTAATTTTACATACATATAAATTAAATATAATTGTTTATACTTTGTTTGAACTCTCGCCTTTACTTTTATTAATTCAAAAAACATTTTAACTAGGACAAAACATAAAACATTTTTTAACAAAACCAACATAAAATACAGTCCATTTCATTCGCAAGCATAAGTGGTCCTTCGAGCCGGATTAAAAGACGAAATTTATAAAAAAAAACAGATTTGATAGAAAAGTTTTAATTAAATGAGTTCGAAGTTACATATATCGATTGTATGATATCTATATGTACTTCGTAACTCCTCATGTGATTTAGTGCAATTCGTGTGCGATTAAATGCGATCAATAATCGAACAAATTGATTTCGATCGACATTTAAATTAAATCAGAATTTATACTGTTTTCAGTATTTCGGTAACGAACAAACATTCGGTTATTTTTTTTTATTTTTATTATTAAAACAATTAATTGTGCCATGTCGAGTACATTGAAGATAAAATGTGGCAACGCAAAAGGGCGTTTAACTCGGGCAGCAGCATTTGTGGATACGATTGAAGAATCCACATCTCTCGAAATGCTAGAAATTCGATTGAATAAGCTAGAGACCGCGTGGTCAGAATTTTCAGTGCTTCATAACGAGATTCTCGAACAATCAAAGGAAGATGAAGTCGATGAAATCGAAAATGAATTTTCGGCATATGAAACAAAATATTTTGTAACTAATGCCCAAATAGTTAAAGCTATTCGTGATAGGGTTTATTCAAACGAATCTTCCGAAAAAACATCGGCGTTAGATCGGTTAGCTGACAGCAATCAGTATTTCAAGAAAAACTTAATTCGTCTCATTCGTCATCGTCTAGTAATACGAATACAACTCAGCTTCCATCTATCGTTGTGCCACCATTTAGCGGAAGCTACAAGGATTGGCCTTCATTTCGAGATCTTTTTCTTGGATCGGTGGACACTAAGAAGAATCTTAGGCCAACGCATAAGTTTCATTACTTGAAATCTTACCTGCGGGGTGATGCAGCCAATCTTATCAAGCATATTAGTATATGCGATGCGAACTATACGGAAGCATGGGATCGCCTCGAAAGACGTTACGATCGTAGCCAATTAATCGTTCAATCATTTATTGAAACTTTCTTATCGCTTCCTACTACCAGTGTTTGTAATGTACAAACTTTAAGAAAAATTTCTGACGGTGCAGATGAAGTAATGCGTGGTCTCAATGCGTTGGACAAGTCGGGCCGCGACCCGTGGCTAATTTATTTGTTGTTAAACAAACTCGATCCCAATACGAAACAATCTTGGGCAGAGCATATCGGGTCTCGTGAAGACTGTACAATTATAGAATTTTTACAATTCTTAGAAGAGCAGTGCGATGCTCTTGAAGCGTGTCAATCTGTTAGTAGTCGTTCGGTTACAGCGCGGACAAAACAATCTAGTAACATTCGAGCTCATTTAGCTGGGCCTTCGGATTCAAATTCACAATCCAAGTGCCCAATGTGTAAAGAAAATCATATACTTCCGCAATGTGCAAAGTTCGTCGCGTTAGACATTGAATCTCGTCGAAGTTTTACAAAGACAAATTCTCTATGTTTTAACTGTCTTCGTGCTAGACATTCTTCGCATAAATGTCATTCCTCTTTTCGTTGTCGGGTGTGCAAATCACGCCATCATTCGCTTGTGCATCCCGAAGATGCAATCATGAAGTCTCCACCATCTTCTTCAGACTCTTCGAATTAATCGCAATCTTCGTCTTCAAATCTTGCTACGAATTTTCCGCTTGTGAGTAATCATTCGCTTGAATTTAGCTGTCGAAAGAAAACTCTTCTTCCAACACTCTTGGCTAAAATTCAAGATATTCAAGGAAATTTTATAGACTGTCGTGTACTTCTTGATTCCGGGTCACAATCTACTTTCGTTGTTGAATCTTTCGCTCAAAGACTTGGGTATCATCGAAATCATTCCAGAATCCCTATTGTGGGTTTATCGTTGAAAGAAATAGGATACACAAAAGGCAGAATATCGCTTAATCTTCATTCTCGTTTCAACTCTTCAAATTTATTCGTTGATGCCTTTATACTGGATAAATTGACTTCAAATTTACCATCGAAATCCATAGACGTTTCTTCTTGGCCTCATATTTCAAATCTTGAACTCGCTGATCCAAACTTTAATATCGCTGCTCCCATTGATGTTCTTCTTGGTGGTGATAAGCTTTGGAGCATTCTTAAGGCTGGACAAATTCGTGGTCCTGATGGGTGCCCAATCGCTCAAAGCACATCGTTTGGTTGGGTCATAACGGGACAGTTCTTCGAAGCAGAAGAATCGAATCATTTCACTTCTTTTCACTCTACAGTCGATATAGATGCTTTGTTACAACGTTTTTGGGAGCTGGAAGAGGTTGCTCCAGCAAATCATTCACTTGTTGTTGACAAAGCAGAAGAATATTTCCGGCAGACATTTTCTCGTTCTTCGGATTGGAAGTATGTTGTTCAGCTTCCATTTAAAACACCAAATCCATCCTTCGAAAATACTCTTTCTCTCGCTATTTCTCGTCTCCACGCAATGGAACGCCGGTTTTCTCAAAATTCTAAATTGCGAGAGATGTATTCTGATTTTATGCGAGAATATATCGACTTAGGTCATATGACGCAGATACCTCGTGCAGAAATCAGCACTTCTAATGGCTGGTGCTATTATCTTCCACATCACGCAGTGCTGAAGCCGGACAGCTCGTCCACAAAACTGCGCGTCGTTTTTGATGGTTCAGCCAAAGACTCAGCAGGAAAGTCTTTGAACAGTACCTTGTTAATAGGCCCTCCTATTCAACGTGACCTGATAGGTGTGTGTTTACGGTTTCGACAACATCCTTTTGTATTCACGGCGGACGTGGTTAAGATGTTTGGATAGATGATTCGCACACTGACTATCAGCGTATTGTTTGGCGTGATTCTCCTTCGAAAGAAATCGAACACTATCGTTTATGTACTGTGACATATGGTACTGCATCCGCTCCATTTTTGTCCGTTCGTATTTTAAAACAGCTTGCAGAAGATTACAAAATGGAATATCCACGAGCAGCCCGTGTTCTTTTGGAAGATGTCTATGTTGATGACGTGATGACAGGGGCAAAATCAACTAAAGAACTCATCGAGTTGCAGTCGGAATTAGTTTCTCTTCTTTCCATGGCCAAACTTCAGCTGCGAAAATGGAGCTCAAACTGTTGGCCTCTTCTAGCTTCTCTTCCAAAAGAAGACTGTGAGTACTCTATTTTTGACACAGACCGCTCAAAAACGTTTGTTAAGGTACTCGGTATGCACTGGAACCCTTCAAGTGACGAATACTCTTTTCGCCTGTCAAAGTGTCTTCCAACCATTTCGTTGACGAGGCGCTCACTGTTGTCAGAAGTTTCGCGGATTTTTGATCCATTAGGACTATTAGCACCATCTGTCGTACTCTTCAAAATCCTCTTTCAGGAACTCTGGTCATTGGACTTAAAATTAGGATGGGACGACCCACTACCTTCGGAGTTAGCTGATCGATGGGCAAAATATAGAGCAGAACTATCGTTTTTCGAGCAGGTTCGAATTCCAAGAAACTTGTTTTCTTCTTCATTGGACGACATCGAGCTTCATGGATTCTGTGATGCATCCTCACTCGCGTATGGTGCTGTTTTATACACTCGTTGCAAAATCGCTGAAGGAAAGTATAAAGTAACCATCATTGCAGCCAAGACCAAAGTTGCTCCGTTAAAACCAATCTCGATTCCTCGTTTGGAGCTATGTGGTTCTTTGCTTTTGAATCGCTTATTCAATCTCGTAAAATCGTCATTTTCGCATTAATTTTCAAGAACTGTGGCTTGGTGTGATTCGGAAATAGTGTTGCACTGGCTTTCTTCGCCTCCTCGTCGCTGGACAACGTTTGTCGCCAACAGATCTGCTGCTATTCTGGAAACCATTCCAAGGAGTTGTTGGAACCACATTTCATCGGAGTCAAATCCAGCTGATTGTGCGTCGCGCGGTATTCTTCCGTCCGATCTCCCAAACCATCATCTCTGGTGGACTGGTCCATCATGGTTATCACTGGACGAAAGTGAATGGCCAAAACCCAAACTTAGGACCCTCAAATCGGAAGATAACGAGCTTTTGCCGGAAAGAAGACAATGTCCGCGTCAAGTGCTTGTAACTTCTTCAAACAATTTTGATGTCATCGATCACATAATCAATAAAACCTCGTCGTGGTTTCGTATGCAAAGGATACTCGCTTACGTTGTTCGTTTTATATTCAATTATCTAAGTGAAAAATCTAATCGTCGTACCTCATACTTAACTTTTAAAGAAATTCAAGTCGCTAAAACAACCATCATTAAATCGGTCCAGCAAAGTTCATTCAGTGAAGATATTCGCGCCCTTAAAAATAAAAACCAACTACCCTTAAAATCAAAACTTCTTAAATACTCTCTGTTTCTTGATAGCAAAGGTCTTCTCAGAGTAGGAGGGAGAATAAAAAATGCTAACCTATCTTTTAATATCAAACATCCTTATATTCTACCAACTAACCGTTTCTCTTCTCTTATTATAGAAGATATTCATAAAGGCAACTTACATCCAGGCGTTTCCGCAACGTTCGCCATTGTAAGACAGCAGTTTTGGATTTTGGGATGTCGAAACCTTACCCGAAAGATTGTTTTTGATTGCAACAAGTGCTTCAAGCTACGAAAGGCTACAACTTCGCAGCTCATGGGTAACCTACCATCGCAAAGGATTTTGCAAAGCCGTCCCTTTTCGCATACTGGTTGCGACTATGCTGGGCCATTTACGATTAAACTGTCACGAGGGCGTAACCCCAAAACTTCAAAGGCCTACATATGTCTATTTGTATGTATGGCTACCAAAGCTATACACCTCGAGCTAGTGAGTGATCTCACTTCCGATGCATTTCTTGCCGCCTTCCGACGTTTTGTATCTAGACGTGGATTTTGTTCGAATGTTTATTCGGACAATGGAACCAACTTCCAAGGTGCTCGCAGATGTCTCAACGAGATGCACAAGTTGGTAATCTCAGAAGCGCAGCCCCGGATCTATAGGGGGGCAAACCGGGGCCTGTGCCCCGGGCGGCAGCTCTCAGGGGCGCCAAATCTATGTGCCTAAAAAACAATAAGGAGAATTGCCGATACTTAATGAAATGATATGCGGAAATGGATTTTCAAATTGTATTTCTTCGTCAGCCTTTTACAGTTTCTTATACCACTTCACCATTTAAACTTAAAATTATTTCAATTTTCAAACTACCTACACTCAGAACAATTATTTTCATTTTTTGTGCAACATCTTTAATTTTCGGCTAGAGGATTTTTCAATTTGAGTGTGTATTGTCTTTGTCAAGCATTGTCTATTGATATTGGCGAATAAACATAATAGCCCAGTCAATTTGTGCTAGCAAGCAAATTGTGGGGTGGTTTTGAATTCCTTCTGCTTTCTGTTTTCGGGGGTGCTGAATCTGAACCTGAGGCTTGCGACTAAAATTTCATAACGCAACATGGACGAAAATGCAAAAAATTATAGAAAAATGCATTTTTTTTCAAGTTTTCACAGATGGCTCGAAAGCTTTAAATTATTCGTAAATTACATCAAGGTACAATTGAAAGTTTACATAATTTTGTTGAAAAATCTCTGTTTAAGGTTTTTTCTGCGACGACCCATTTGGACTCAGGCGCTAATTGAAAATTGACGTGTTTTTACTGTTTCCGAAAATCCGCTCAAAACACCAATTATCTACTTTGTGTGACAAAATTTGAATTTTTGACTTTATGAACCAAGATATACTTTTCAGGTGGTTTTTGATTTGTTGAATTCGAATCAAGCCTCAGATTTGCTGTAGTATGTTACGCTTGTGAGATATTCAAATCTGAAGTTTTGAAGAAAAATGCGTTTTTGATCTAAATGTCGGGTTATATTTTTTTCTCAGGTAATTTTTCTCAATTAAATTTTTAAGGCTCATTCTGAAGAATGAACATTTTTTAATCCTTCAAAAACATTCATTCATCTTTGAGAAATCATTAAATAATTTCTAGCCTTCGTCTTAAGCAACCCAATTCGAAAAAAATGCCAAATTCATAAATTTCAAAAGAGGATTTCTTAGAGAGAAATAGAAATGAATGGTTGCAGAAAAACCATTTAACTAAAATTTGTTGGAAATTATGCATTGCCTTTCGATGTTATTTGTGAAAAACCAACAGCTTTCGAGTAAAGCAAAAAACTGCTAAAAAAAATGCATTTTTGTACCACTTTTTGAGAATTTTGGCATGTTGCGTCACGAAATTTTTGTCGCAAACCTCAGATTTGGATTAAAGACCATTGAAAACATGAATCACGAAAAAAAAAATAACCCCATAATTTGCACAAATTGACTGGATTATTAGCATATTTTTGCATAAAGCCAAGACGAAGGTTTACATATAATAATGATTTCTAGAAGATGAATGCAGATATTTGAAAGATTGAAAAAGACTTTTTCAGAATGACCATAAAAACTAAATTGCGAAATCGAGAAATAATATAACACCAAATTTGCATCAAAAACGCATTTTTCTTCAAAAATTTAGATTTGAATATCTCAAAAACTGAGGCCAGATTCGAATTAAAAAAATCAAAAACCATCAGAAAAGTATATCTTGGTTCATGTTTAAGTTAAAAATTCAAATGTTGTCATAGAAAGTAATTAATTAGCGCTTTCGAGTGGATTTGCGCAAACAGTAAAAATACATACGTCAATTTTCAATTAGCACTTGAGTCCAAATATTGTATAGCTTCAGAGTGGTATGTTGATGAAATCTGCCGATAATTTATAGTTTTCGAGCCTTAATTGAAAAACTTACGATTTTTGTATCAAACTTCAGATTCCGAAATCATACAGCAGGGAAAAAATCATAACCAACCCACAATTTGCATGGAAAAAACACAATATGACTGGACTATAAATAAAGTGCCGCTGAATAGGTAATATCGAGTGCAAATTCATTAGAAAGTCTTATTCCGCCAGTTACAAAAAATGCACTGAAGTATGCCGTTTTTTTTTGTTTAAGTCAAAAACTGGAGGGGCGCCAAAAATTAAGTTTTTGCCCCGGTTTGGAAAAACTGAAGATCCGGGGCTGCAGAAGCGTATAATGAAGCTGTTGCTACATCACTTGCAAAGGACAACGTCGAGTGGCGCTTTATCCCCCCATCGTCACCCCATTTTGGTGGTCTGTGGGAGGCAGGTGTCAAGTCCGTCAAGTTTCACCTGCGAAGAGTAATCGGAGCAACAACATTAACTTTCGAAGAACTTTATACAGTTCTTACTCAAATTGAAGCTGTCCTTAATTCTCGTCCACTTTGTGTTTTATCAGATCATGATTTAAACCCATTAACCCCAGCTCATTTTATTATAGGTGAGCCGTTTACTGCTGTTCCAGAGCCAACCACTTTAAATACGCCAATTAACCGACTCGCCCACTGGAATCACCTCCAAAATATGGTACAAGGGTTTTGAAAACGGTGGCATATGGAGTATATCACCACCCTTCAAGAACGACCAAAATGGAAAAGGTCCACTCCAAATCTAAAACAAGGGGATCTTGTCATCATAAAGGAGCCAAATCTTCCGCCAACAAAGTGGCTACTCGGCAGAATCGAAGCTACAACTCCAGGTTCTGATGGCCATGTAAGAGTGGCAACTGTAAAGACGACTGGTGGAACATTTGTACGCCCAATCACCAAGCTGGCTCTAGTCCCCATGTCCTGACTCGTTCCAGGGGGGCCGGGATGTTTAAGATTGATCAAC
Organism: Dasysyrphus tricinctus; assembly: GCA_963921185.1. Classification (NCBI taxonomy): domain Eukaryota; kingdom Metazoa; phylum Arthropoda; class Insecta; order Diptera; family Syrphidae; genus Dasysyrphus; species Dasysyrphus tricinctus. Next base: position 42,045,670 of record OY992534.1, read on the forward strand.
ATAAATTTAAAATCTAATTTCATTCATTTATATCATTTAATTATTAATTTCATTCAATTTTGCATTTAAAATCATTCACACTTTAATTCAAACAAATTTTATAAAACTTATCATATTGCCAAACATTTCAATCATTCCCTATGTTATTTTTTCTAACTACTTAAATCATTGCAGTTATTATATTTTTTTTTGCCTACTTAAATCTAATGTTAGTTTTCATGCACATAAACTCTTATCAGCACAGTTACACATTGTCACTCAATTGTTATTTTCTTTTGTGCTCATATTCTTTTAACTTCCAAACAATAATTTTTGCTAGCATCGATCTCTTGGAATTCGATCGTTAAGCTGTGCAGACCTTGGTAACAAATTGTGTATCATTGTAGTAATTTTACATACATATAAATTAAATATAATTGTTTATACTTTGTTTGAACTCTCGCCTTTACTTTTATTAATTCAAAAGATATTTTAACTAGGACAAAACATAAAACATTTTTTAACAAAACCAACATAAAATACAGTCCATTTCATTCGCAAGCAAGTACCAAAAATGTAAAAAAAATATTTAAAAATAACGGTAATACTTGTAACAAAGTTTTATACTTTTATTTAAGGCCAATACTCTGCTCTATTAGCCAGTTATGAATCAGGTGAAATCTATGAAATAGTAACTAAGTTTCGAAAAACGATGTTTCGAAAGGCAAAGTTTCGAAGGATAAAGTTTCGAAAAACCAATGTTTCGAAAAGACAAGGTTTCGAAAAGATAAAGTTTCGTAAATCAAAATTTCGAAAAACGAAGTTTCGAAAGGAGAAAGTTTCGAAAAGTCAAAGTTTCGGAAGAGAAAGTATCGAAAAAAAAAGTTCTGAAATCCTCGGAACTTCGTTGTTCCTTGAGCGATTCAAACGAAATTGACACAGGTGATTGCTGATACGGAATAAGAAAAGAAAAAATTTTTTTAAAAGTAGGGTGCTCCAAAAATATGTAAAAATATTGCAACTTCGTTGTTCCTTGAGCGATTTCAATCAAATTGACACAGGCGACAGTTGATATAGAATTAAAAATAAAAAAAATATTTGCATTAGGGTGTTCCAAAAAACATGTCAACTTCGTTGTTCCTTGAGCGATTTCAACGAAATTGACACAGGTGATAGCTGATACGGAATTAGAAAAGAAAAAAATATTTTCAAAGTAGGGTGCTCCAAAAATATGTCAAAATATTGCAACTTCGTTGTTCCTTGAGCGATTTCAATCAAATTGACACAGGCGACAGTTAATATAGAATAAAAAATAAAAAAAATATTTGAATTAGGGTGTTCCAAAAAAAATGTCAACTTCGTTGTTCCTTGAGCGATTTCAACGAAATTGAAACAGGTGATAGCTGATGCGGAATTAGAAAAGAACAAAATATTTTCAAAGTAGGGTGCTCCAAAAATATGTCAAAATATTGCAACTTCGTTGTTCCTTGAGCGAATTCAATCAAATTGACACAGGCGACAGTTAATATAGAATAAAAAATAAAAAAAATATTTGCATTAGGGTGTTCCAAAAAACATGTCAACTTCGTTGTTCCTTGAGCGATTTCAACGAAATTGACACAGGTGATAGCTGATACGGAATTAGAAAAGAAAAAAATATTTTCAAAGTAGGGTGCTCCAAAAATATGTCAACAAATTACAACTTCGTTGTTCCTGGAGTGATTTCAACGAAATTCACAAAGGTAATAGCTGATACAGAACTAAAAACAAAAAAAAATATTTGCATTAGGGTGTTCCAAAAAAATGACAACTTCATTGTTCCTTGAGCGATTTCAACGAAATTGACACAGGTGATAGCTGATACGGAATAAGAAAAGAAAAAAAATATTTTAAAAGTAGGGTGCCCCAAAAATATGTCAAAATATTGCAACTTCGTTGTTCCTTGAGCGATTTCAATCAAATTGACATAGGCGACAGTTGATATAGAATTAAAAATAAAAAAATATTTGCATTAGGGTGTTCCAAAAAAAATGTCAACTTCGTTGTTCCTCGAGCGATTTCAACGAAATTGACGCAGGTGATAGCTGATACGGAATTAGAAAAGAAAAAAATATTTTCAGAGTAGGGTGCTCCAAAAATATGTCAACGCATTGCAACTACGTTGTTCCTTGAGCTATTTCAATCAAATTGACACAGGCTCAAGAAACAACGAAGTTGCAATATATTGACATGTTTTTGAAACACCCTACTTTGAAAATATTTTTTTCTTTTCTAAATCTACTTACTTACTTACTTACTTATCCGGCTCCCGATCCATGAAGGGTCTCTGCCTGAGATATTGCGGTCTTCCATCGGTTGCGGTCCCTCGTGCGCTCTCTCCTGTCGTCGAGACCAAGCGCTCTTGCGTCTGTGAGCGCCTGGTCCCTATAGCGGAGGTTCGGTCTTCCTGGTCATCTGTCTGTCTGTCTGTCTGTCTGTCCGTACCTCAACCTACAGCCTAAACCAGTGAAGCGAGTGAGTTTCTTCAAATTTTGAACTTAAGGTTTTTTTGTAACTCTCCAGAGGGGAAATTGAAATTTTTTTTTTAGCTCAAAAAATAACGGTACTTGCCATACAACCGTTAAGGAAGAGCTTATTTATCTCAAAAACGGCTCCAACGATTTTGATAAAAAAAATCAGTGTATTGTTGTAGATATGATATACCTTTAAGTAAGAAAAAAAATTACCAAAAACATTTATTAACGGTACCTGTCATATAACGGTTTTTTTGATTTTTGGTTTTCTCATTAACCGCTCGTCCGATTTCAATGAAATTTTTTGCACAGGAGCTTTGTTAGAATATTAATAATACTGCATACCAAAATTTTTGAAAAAATAAATTTTGGATTTTTAAAAAAAGATTCAAAATTTTTTTTTGAAAATTCAATATTTCAAAAACGGGTTGATGAATTGTTTTGAAATTTCAGCATTAAATGTATATTAATATATACTCAAAATTGGCATACCAAATTTTTTTTTTAAATGTTAAAAAATTTTATATATAAAAAATTAATTTTTAAGAAAACGGCTCCAACGATTTTAAATTTTTTTTTTGCATATATTGATATTTTTTTAAGTAATCAAATGGCATACTTTTTTTGGCGCTCTAAGTTATTTATCAGGCTGTTTAAACAATTAAAAGAACGATTTAAATGCTTTTTTATACTTTTTCTATATAATTACTTGAATATTTTTTAAAGTTCTTAAGTTCCACACAACTTGAACATAAGAGCAAGTACGTGCGATCCAGTCGTGCATTTTATTTACTTATCGTCCAGCACTCGGCACCGTAGAGTAGAACTGGTAAAATTAGCGTTTTGTATAGCGTGCACTTTGTCTTTCGGGAAAGGAGTTTTGAACCCATTTGTTTGGCCAAACCGAAGTAGCAGCGGTTCGCTAGGGTAATTCTTCGTCGGATTTCCACTAAGGTCTCGTTCGTGGAATTGATGTTTGTTCCGAGGTAGGTGAACTCCTTGACTACCTCGAAATTACTGCTACCAACAGTGACGTTTTGTCCTAGGCGATGGACAGATGAGGCTTTGTTTGTTGATAGCATATACTTTGTTTTGTCCTCATTCACTTCAAGACCAACGCGTTTCGCCTGTTCATCAATAGCTTTGAATGCTTCAAGTACAGCTCTCTTGGAGCGGCCGATGATGTCGATGTCGTCCGCATAGCCAAGCAGTTGAGAAGACCTGTTGAAGATAGTGCCTTCCATGTTAACACCACTCTTGCGCACTATCTGCTCCAGGACTAAGTTGAAGAAATCACATGATAGCGCATCTCCTTGTCTGAACCCTGTACACGTCTGGAATAACTCGGATGAGCTTTTACCCATTTGCACGTTGCACCGCGTATTTTGTAACGTCATGTGGCATAGCTGGATCAGTTTTTTCGGGATCCCGAGTTCCGACATCGCCAATAGAAGCTCTTGGCGACTTATGCTATCATATGCGGCTTTGAAGTCGATGAATAGCTGGTGGGTCTCGACTTGAAATTCGTTGGTCTTTTCTAAGATTTGCCTCAATGTTAAGATTTGGTCTATCGTTGATCTGCCTGGCCTGAAGCCACACTGGTACGTGCTGATCAAAGTGTTGCAGAAAGGTTTTAGACGCTCACATAGTACGTTGGATAGGATCTTGTAAGCAACATTAAGCAGGGATATGCCTCTGTAGTTCTTGCAGGACATAGGATCGCCTTTTTTGTAGATTGGGCATATGGAGCTATTTGCCCAGTCGTCGGGCATACTTTCCTCCTCCCACACTTGGTTGATGAGCTGGTGCATGCACCCTACCAGGACATCTCCTCCATACTTAAAGAGTTCCGCAGGTAGGCCATCCGAGCCGGCTGATTTGTTGTTCTTAAGCTTGTGGATGGCTTTCTTAACCTCTTCAGTACTGGGCGCTGGGACTGGATCTTCATTGACTGGTCTTATGCTTCTTTGCTCCTGTGTTGCCCTCTTCTACATAATGCCCACTAAGCAGCTGCTGGAAATGCTGCTTAAACACGTCTACAATTCCCTGTGCTTCGGTGACTAGGTTACCTTCGTTGTTTCGAAGAGCTTGCGTGCCAGTCCTATAACCAGATGCCAGTTGCTTGGCTGTTTTGTAGAACCAGTGGATGTTGGTGGCGGTGCTAGACTCTTCGAGATACTTGAGCTGAGAGGCTGCGGATGCTATTTTCTTTCTACGCAGAAAGAAAAGGAATGGAAAACATCCGCCAAAGATGTTTTCCTTTCCGACTTTAGCATTGAAGTCTCCGAGCACGACTTTGACATCGTACTCCGGACAGGCTCCGTAGGCTCCGTCCAGGAGGTCGTAAAACTCCTCCTTGTTAGAATCCTCAGCTTCATTGGTAGGGGCGTGTGCACATATTAGGCTGATGTTTTGGAAGGTAGCTTTGATGTGGATCACAGCCAGCCGATCGCTAATCGGCTTAAAATCGATGACTTCCGATCTGAGTCGATTTCCCACGACGAATCCGCATCCTAACATGTGCAGTCTTTGATGGTAGCTGTAATAAATGTCGCAATCTTTTCTTTTCGTTATACCTGATCCTATCCATCGTATCTCCTGGATCGCGGTAATATCTGCCTTATACTGCGAGAGGACAGATTCAAGTTTTTGAGTAGCACCTGGTGTATAGAGTGTCCTTACATTCCAGGTGCATACTCGTAGATCATAGTCCATTTTCGTTCCGGGTCTGGTTGCCATTTAAGGGGGGTCGTTATCAGAAGCATCTTGCGTCTCTCTTATAACAATTGGCTTTTTACTGTGGTCGGGTCATTAGCCCAACGCACTAACCTCCAATCTGTAGGGCCATGGGTTTAATGTTGCAATTCTTTCCAACATTCGCACTTACAAGTTTAGCAAGTCAAGGCATACAGCAAAGACCAGTATCCGGCGGCTACCAACGTGGAGGTATTGTAAGCACTTCATGTGTAGGAAAAGATACAGCTCGAGGCTGCAATATTTTGACATATTTTTGGAGCACCCTACTTTGAAAATATTTTTTTCTTTTCTAACTCCGTATCAGCTATCACCTGTGTCAATTTTGTTGAAATCGCTCAAGGAACAATGAAGTTGACATTTTTTTTTGGAACACCCTAATGCAAATATTTTTTTTATTTTAAATTCTATATCAACTGTCGCCTGTGTCAATTTGATTAAAATCGCTCAGGAAACAACGAAGTTGCAATATTTTGACATATTTTTGGAGCACCCTACTTTGAAAATATTTTTTCTTTTCTAACTCCGTATCAGCTATCACCTGTGTCAATTTTGTTGAAATCGTTCAAGGAACAATGAAGTTGACATTTTTTTTGGAACACCCTAATGCAAATATTGTTTTTATTTTTAATTCTATATCAACTGTCGCCTGTGTCAATTTGATTGAAATTGCTCAAGGAACAACGAAGTTGCAATATTTTGACATATTTTTGGAGCACCCTACTTTTAAAATATTTTTTTTCTTTTCTTATTCCGTATCAGCTATCACCTGTGTCAATTTCGTTGAAATCGCTCAAGGAACAATGAAGTTGTCATTTTTTTTTGGAACACCCTAATGCAAATATTTTTTTTGTTTTTAGTTCTGTATCAGCTATTACCTTTGTGAATTTCGTTGAAATCACTCCAGGAACAACGAAGTTATAATTTGTTGACATATTTTTGGAGCACCCTACTTTGAAAATATTTTTTTCTTTTCTAATTCCGTATCAGCTATCACCTGTGTCAATTTCGTTGAAATCGCTCAAGGAACAACGAAGTTGACATGTTTTTTGGAGCACCCTAATGCAAATATTTTTTTTATTTTTATTCTATATTAACTGTCGCCTGTGTCAATTTGATTGAAATCGCTCAAGGAACAACGAAGTTGCAATATTTTGACATATTTTTGGAGCACCCTACTTTGAAAATATTTTTTTCTTTTCTAACTCCGTATCAGCTATCACCTGTGTCAATTTTGTTGAAATCGCCCAAGGAACAATGAAGTTGACATTTTTTTTTGGAACACCCTAATGCAAATATTTTTTTATTTTTAATTCTATATCAACTGTCGCCTGTGTCAATTTGATTGAAATAGCTCAAGGAACAACGAAGTTGCAATATTTTGACATATTTTTGGAGCACCCTACTTTTAAAATATTTTTTTTCTTTTCTTATTCCGTATCAGCTATCACCTGTGTCAATTTCGTTGAAATCGCTCAAGGAACAACGAAGTTGAAATTTTTTTTGGAACACCCTAATGCAAATATTTTTTTTTTTATTTTTAGTTCTATATCAACTGTCGCCTGTGTCAATTTGATTGAAATCGCTCAAGGAACAACGAAGTTGCAATATTTTGACATATTTTTGGAGCACCCTACTTCTAAAATATTTTTTTCTTTTCTTATTCCGTATCAGCTATCTCCTGTGTCAATCTCGTTTGAGTCGTTCAAGGAACAACGAAGTTCCGAGGATTTCGGAACTTTTTTTTTCGAAACTTTGTCCTTCGATACTTTCTCTTCCGAAACTTTTACTTTTCGAAACTTTCTCCTTTCGAAACTTCGTTTTTCGAAATTTTGATTTTCGAAACTCTATCTTTTTCGAAACTTTGTCCTTTCGAAACTTTGGTTTTTCGAAACTTTATCCTTCGAAACTTTGCCTTTCGAAACTTTAGGTTTCGAAACTCTGGCGGATTCCCGAAATCTATGCATGGTTTTTGAAAAAATGAATTTTAAACTCAAAATTTGCGAGAAAAAAGCATTAAAAAAAGGTTTAACGTGTAATTTCTCAAAACTGTAAAATTATATATCATTTCTTTTTCTGAATTTCGTTGCTCTAATTAATTCTTAATCAAAAACTGAAGACTATATGATTCTATGTCTTCTAGTTTTTGAAAAAATCGATAATTACTATAACTACTTTTGTATGGGATGTTTGTTTTTTGCTTGCTTACGTATTACGGCTGGCGTATAAACAGTGAGACAGTGTGCCTCTGCTTGGGCACATTATAGGATTTGGGGTAGGTGCGAGGTTGGGAGTATGCAAAGCTTCTTTTGCATTTAAAGAATCTGGATTAAGGAAACATATACAAAGCAGTTGTAATGTTCAAAGTATGCTTATACTTAGATCATAAAAAAAAAACGAGCAAACATTCGAGTTTTGTACGGTAGTAGTTTTAGTAATTTTCAATTTTCTCAAAAACTAGAAGACATAGAATCATCTAGTTTTCAGTTGTTGATTAAAAATTAATTAAAGCAATGAATTTCAGAAAAGAAAAAGATAAATTTTACAGTTTTGAGAAATTACACTTTAAACTTTTTTTTATGCTTTTTTCTCGCAAATTTTGAGTTTAAAATTCATTTTTTTTAAAAACCATGCATAGATTTCACTTGATTCAGAAACTGGCTAGTAGAACAGAGTATTAGCTTTAAATAAAAGTATAATACTTTGTTGTAAGTATTACCGTTATTTTTCAATATTTTGTTTACATTTTTGGTACTGTTTTTATGAAATTACCCCTCCCGCCCAAACGGGGTGAGATAGACCCCCCCTCCTGGAGTAAAAAATTCTTGTATTAAACTGTTCTACAAAAAACCATTATAATTTCTTGGCACTCGAGTTATCGTACTCTCCCCACAGCTTTCTACACTTGTAGCAGAACTTTTGGTAAAAGATGGGGTCCCAGCCCCAGAACCATTCATTGGATGTACACAGCCATTATAAGACCAATTCTAACGTACGCATGCATGGTCAGGTGGCCAGCCTTAGATAAGGAAACCAATCTAAAAACCATGACTAAAATTCAAAGACTAGCATTAGCATGTATTGGCACAACCAGTGCTATCAGGACCACACCAACGGCCGCACTTGAAACTTTTCTTTGACTTGCCCCACTCGATCTGTATACGAAAAAGTTGGCGGCCAACTCAATGTACAAATTAGAAAAAAGGCCTCTACGGTCACAGAGCTATAATGAATTTTATTGACATAGACATTCAAACAGACTACGTTTCACCGCACATAGATTTCAACCCAGTTACCATAGCAGATATCCCAACCAGGGAACTCTGGAATGAAAACAGGGTGATAAATGCAAATTGCAGGTTGCGGTCTTCACAGACGGTTCCAAAAACTGCGAGGGGGTTGGGTCAGGCATCTACTCAGATAACCCACCCATAAATAGTTCTGTAAAGCTTCCAAGCTTTTGCAGTGTATTCCAAGCGGAAGTGCTGGCAGTTTGCGAACCCGCGAAACATCTTTCCTCACGCGAATTAGTCAACAACAATATTGACATTTTCATAGACAGCCAGGCGGCAATTAAAGCCATTTCCTCAATCACCACAAAGTCCAAACTGGTCGATCGTTGCCAGAACGAGCTAAGAGCACTCAATGCAACGAACACAGTTACCCTAAGATGGGTCCCAGGGCATAGGAATATTCATGGGAACGAAATGGCTGATGAACTGGCCAAAAACGGGTCATCTCTTGATCCGAGCCATATCGAAGCCTCTGTGCCACTGGAGCAAGAAAAAAGTAGAATACACCAGAGTTATTTAGAAGCTGCAAATGTCAGATGGTCATCCATCGACACTTGTCGGGTTTCAAGGAATCTATGGTCAAATATTTGAAGGAAAAAAACTGATTACTTACTCAAGCTAAGCAGGCCTCAATTATTTCTCATGGTTGGCGTCCTTACGGTCATGATGAAGAGGCAGAGGAGGGCTCCCCTCACCTCCTTTGCGAATACCCCAGCCTAGCTAGAACCAGAAAAGAGGCGAAAAGAGAGAGAGGAGAATACTTCTTCGAAGAACTGGGTGACATCTCTGTCTTGCCACTAAAGAACATCCTGAAATTCATTCAGAACTCAGGATGGTAAAGGGAGGCCTGCCACACCTAAAACTTCCCCTTAACTCCCTCTCTATCCTCACTAACCACCAATACCCTGGGGAGCGCAATGGATCCACTGAGATCCAAGTGAGATGGTGCGGCTTGCCGTATTATCACCCCTTCCAACCTAACCTTACTTAAGAGAACTTGATTTAGAATAAGAGATCATCAAAGATGGCAGCATTCTAATAACAGGACAACATATAGTTGACAACCAGACACTCGACGGAGTATACATAATTATTTTTGAAAACACTTCCACTTTTGATGGCGTACTAAATGAAAATCCAACCGGAACTATACAAAACTACTTATCAACTCGTATTATAAATAATTATGAGATAGAACAGTTTTTTGAATCCGCTAACGAGCTACTAAAGATAGACAACATAAACTTAATCAATTCTATGAAGACAGAAGTCACGACAGAAGTCCCATATCTACTATGGGACTTATATTAACAATCTTAATAATATAAGTCACACTTTTCCTATTCTTAAAATTCAGAAGAGAAAAAAACATAGATCATAGACAGTATACGAGTATATAGAGTGAGTGGAAGTGTCAGAGAGTTGCTCTTAGATAAATAAAAGAAAAAAGCGTTAAAAGTTGGAGTTTTTAAAATATTGAAACGAAATATTATAGAGTTGTGTGCTGGCAAAATTCTGCTTTTTATAAATTGTGGTGATCTTTGCAAAACTAAGCAAAATAAAGATTTTAAATTGAATTGTTGAAAGACGTAGAGATAAATTTCAACATAAGCAGTGGAAAGCTTTTACCTTGTTTGTATTCACCAATGCTCTGTTCATGATACGTATGTATAAGCCTTATTTGTGTTAAATAAATTTAAATGCGAATATAAAACAAATACACCTCAACTCAACACGGTAAAATATATCCCGCTCTTATTGCTACTCTGCCTATCTCCTTCTATTCAACACATTTAAATTTGCTTTATAAAACTAAAGTTGAACTTTCACCTCATCTGTAACTTTAGTTCGTACAGCAACCAAATTACAACTGCCTAGTAAATACACCAACCCGATCTGCTTTTTGCCCATAAGCTTAATTAGTAATTCACCACATGAATGAAAATTTGAATTTGAATTTGAAAAGAACGTTAAGAGAAATATCCCCCGAATCAGAAAGCAAATTGTTGAAAAAGTCTTGTTCCGCCGGTAAAATGTCTGAAACATCCATAATGAGCAATCTTATTGGAGAAATGAGTAAACTTTTAGACGAAAAACTTAAAGACATAGCTACAAAGGATGACATAAAAGGTATTAAGACACAAGTTGCCGCCCTAGAACAAGAAAACAAACAACTACGGGAAGAAATCGAACAAATAAAATTAAATGATCAAGCCATGGAAAAAAGATTGGAAGAAGCGGAAAAATTCTCTAAGAGGCTAAACATCGTGGTTAAAGGGTTACGAGCAGATAATATCGAGGAAGCTACGCAACAATTCCAACAGGTGTGTCAATCTACCCTCAAAGTAGCCGTTAAAGCCAACAGCGCCAGAAAAATTAGTACCGTAAACGATCATGGTAATTCATCATACATTTTTGAGCTTTCCAGCGTCAACGATGTAAGTTCAGTATTGAAATCAACGATGCAGCTAAAAAATACCAAAATATCTATTAACAAAGACCTAACATGGAGCGAAAGAAACGAAAGATATCACCTCCGACACATTAAAAGGTGCCTGCTTAAATTTAATAGTAACCTGAACATCGAAATCAAGCGTTGGACTCTTGTGGATGAAGGACGTCGTTTTAAAAGCAACAAAAATGGTTCCATCACAGCATTTAATGAAGCAGATAGAGACTACTTCGCAGATCTCCTGATGAAAGTGGATTGCAACTACACGGTTAGCTTGGCACAAACTAAAAACAATCGTAATATCACAAATCAAAATTAGCAACTCCATGCCTGTCAGGTTTTAGTTTATAATATAGCTGGACTTGTAAACAAAACACTTTTATGTAATTTCTTCAATTTTATATGTAAATTTCAATTTTTCTTTCTCTTTGAAACCTTCGTTATGTATGAAAATATAAAAAACTATGAAAAATATTTTATTGGGTATAAATTGATTTGGATTCCAGCAACGAAAAACAGCAACTTTGGAAGAGCTAGTGGGGGATGTGTATACGGATATAAGAAGGACATCGAAATTACTCACAAACTCAAATTTATAAACTGTAACGAAACAACTGTACTGCAAGCCACTTTCGGTGGAACTAGAATACATTTAGTGCCTGTATACCTCAACTGTAACCATTGGAGAACAGATTTTGACAAACTAAAAGCTTTTTTTGCTGAAACTGATCTGGATAATTTCCTCCTCGTTGGTGACATGAATGTTAGAACTGGAACAAGAGGATCTATTGACGCCAGACCATCAGCCTTAACCTCAATAGAAGAAACAAGATGTTCCAAAGATACAACCTGTGACGGTAATTGTAACATATTTCTCGAACTTCTTGAGGACATCGGTGCTTTTATTTTAAATGGACGCTGCTTTAATGATCAGAATGGCGAGTTTACCTTTGTCAGTAGCAGAGGTTCTTCTGTTATTGACTATTGCTGTCCATCATACGGAGCAGCTCAATTGATCGATGACTTCGTTGTAGGTAGCGAAACTTTTTCCGATCATATGCCAATTACCTTTTCCTTAAAATCCTTCAACACACGTCCAATATTAGCCAATACAAATCACCTTCCTCGTCTTAAATGGACGGAAAATAGATGTCAAATCTATGTACAAAATCTTGAATCAGCCCTTGAAAACAGAATGAACACATCTTCTTCGATCGAAAATCGTTGCAACGCAATCAAAGACTGCATTTACGAGGCCAATGGAGGCGTTCGTTGTCAACCGCTGAAGTTTGAACCGAAGAAGCCTTGGTTCGATCTGGCTTGTAATCAAGCCCGAAAAACTTCCTTTAAACATCTTAAAAATTTCAGGAAATTCAATCTTGATGTGTTTCGAATAAAATATGTTTCTGCCAAAAAACATTATAGAAACCTATGCAAAACGAAAAAACGTGAATACTATCAGCACATTGTAACAAGACTTCACATGGTGAGCACAACAAAGGAATGGTGGAAGCTTGCAAAAGAGATTCGTGGAGACTCACCCAATCCAAAAACGCATTTGATGGCCGAAGACTTTAAAACTCATTTCCAAATTGCAGAGTCAACTACACTATTGTATCCCGAAACACCTGTTATTGTTACATCACAGCTAGATCGTCATATAGAGATGGATGAAATACTTGAAGCAATTTCAACCTCGAAAAATAATAAAGCTCCTGGTATAGACGGGATACCATATGAATTTTATAAAAACGCTAGTCCTTCACTTATAGAAGAAATTCATAAACTATTCAGCGAAATTTTTGAAACAGCTATAATTCCCACTTCATTTAAAACATCGATTATTTATCCTCTTTGGAAAAAAGGAAATACTGATGAAGTTACAAACTATCGTGGATTATCGTTTTTAGACACACTCTATAAAATGTTCACATCTGTTCTCCTTAATAGACTAACTGTTTGGGTTGAAGAAAACAACATTTTGAACGAGTATCAAGCTGCATACCGCAATAACTACTCCACCGTTGACCAGATCTACAACTTATCGTGTCTCATCCATCTGCAACTAAGTCAAAAGAAGAAACTCTATGCATTTTTTGTTGATCTTAGAGCAGCTTTTGACAACGTCAATAGAAATGCTCTTTTTTACAAACTAGCTTCACTTGGTATCTCTACAAAAATGATGAGAATCTTAAGATCGATATATAAAGATACCACAGCTGCAATCTGGGATGGCAATAGCAGAACGGATTTCTTTCCAACGAATAAAGGGGTCAAGCAAGGATGTGTTCTGAGTGCGTTAATGTTTATCCTGTTCTTAAACGACATTCACGATGAGCTACCAACAGGAATATGTGTGGAAGGAATAGGAATCAACGTTCTTCTTTATGCTGATGACATAGTTATCCTATCTGACAGTGCTCCAAAACTACAAACTTTAATAGACAGCTTCATCGCATATTGCCTCAAATGGAGCCTCACAGTTAATTTGGAAAAATCTCAAATCGTAATTTTTCGCAACGGCGGTCGAAGAGCAGCGCAAGAAAAATGGTTTTTCAGTGGTGTCGAGATAGCTGTTACAAACCAGTTTAAGTATCTTGGTGTTTTTTTGAACCATAATATGTCATGGACAGAACATCTTAATAGCAGACTTACAACTTCAAAAAATACTATAAACTCAACATGGTCGCAATTTATACGGAACAAATCAATAAGTCACTCAGCAAAATTTAAGATCCACGACGCTGCTTCAAGAGCAATAATGTTGTATTGTGTCCAAGTGTGGGGATACAAGGAGCATGTCCAAGTGGAAAGGCTACAACGTTTCTTCCTGAAAAGGTGTTTTCTTCTGCCAAACAACACGCCAAACTATGTACTACACATCGAAACAGGACTCCCAAAAGCTTTCCTGACAACCCTCAGACTACACTTTTCCTTCATATCCAGAGTCATGGAACTACCGAGAAATAGACTTCCGAGAATCCTATCGGAAATTATAATTCGGAAGGACATTTACTGGGCTAATGAATGGAAGCAGCTTTTTCTGGAAGCCTCAGTTCCTATTTCTTTTACATCGCCTAGATCTGAGATGCGCAACTCTCAAAATATTCTTCTAACTAAGCTGAAGGAGAAACATCAGCAGCATCAGAGCAGTGCACAAGAATCGCAGTTCCACGATGAATACAGTAACGTGTCATACTATGATGTCCCTAACTACTTTGAAGATACAAACCCACAAGATATGATAAGCTTGATACTAAAAGCTCGCAGTGGATTACTCAATTTAAATGCAAGAGCCTTTCAAAACCATACTATTGGCATATGTACAATTTGTAACCTCGATGCACCAGAAAACACTTACCACTTCATTGGAGTATGTCCCATATTCAGGGGATATAGGAAGCAATTTCTTGGAAGCTTTGAGCTAACGAGATCCCAGTTCCTAGATGCCTTAAACGGACAGTGCTATTGGAATTTATATCAATTTTTAAAATCCGCTTTTAAATATCGCTTTCAAATAATTAATGAATTTTTGTAAAATTAAGCTCACTTTGCCTTGATTTAGTCTATACTTTTTTGAACCTGACAGGCAACTTATACAAGTTATTGTCATATTAGTTTAAGAACCAGCTAAACTATGTTTTTATAAATCTATTTTGGAAATAAAATTATTTATCTATCTATCTATCTATCATAGATCACCATGAAACAACCACAAAGAACTCAAAAGAAACCGTCAACCTAATGGTGAAACGAGTCAATGCAAGAGTAAGAGGAGAAGAAGTGCCGGAGGCCACTTTCTGAAGTATGGGGGGAGTTAACGCATCACTTCACATAACACAAAGTTAACGCACCACTACACGATCTCAACTTACAGCCATAGACCCAAACCCATAAAACGGTAATAAATATATGGAACAAAGGATCGATAGTTCTATCCAAGTAACGCGACATCACGTACACAGCAGTATCCACTCTGGATCTAAAAATAGAACCATCATCGATCTGTGCACACCACACCACACCGCATCACGGTGGCCATTCACATTCTCAGTTTATCCACTCAACTGGACACTTTTCGTCGGCCGTAGTAGTTGAAGATTTTCATTGTGTTTCATTGTCAAGTATAATTTTAAATAAAGTTTTTTTTAATCATTAAAATTTAGAAATATTAATTTGCATATGCCCCCTTGTCTCGACACACGGCAAGACAGTGCTACAATTTCATATTTCACTCATCAATAGTAGCCAATGCCAAACTAAAACATAAAAAACACTCATAGACGCAAATTTTTAATTTGCGCACAGTTATGTCAATGAGTATGAGTTTTTCACCATAGGATTTCGGTGCCGTGAAATAAAGTCGATGGAAATAAGGCCGATCGACCTTATTTCCAAGTTGTATAGGAAATAATGTCGAAAAGCATGCTTTTTTTGGTCGATTTTATTTCCATTACAGAAGAGTAACTAAATCGAATAGAATAGTAATAACATCGAAAATTGAAATGTAAATAATGCAGAAAAAAAAGATTTTTTGTCTTTTTAATATACGACATAAATTGGCAATAACGCAGAAATGGAAATGGAAATAAATATAAAAGTTTTGGTAATAAAGTAGAAACTATTGTGGAAATAAAGTCGAAATATTATTTATAGTGAAATGTTTAATCATTGAATAATTACAAATAGAAGGGGACACCGAACATTACTCAAACGACAGTCGCACCAATCAAATCCAGTGGCCGCTCATGAAGCTATAATTTCCTTTTCACACAATTATTGGTTTTCTTCTCGGCTACGTGAGTCTCAAATAAATCCTTTTGTAGATATAGATACATACGAGTAGATATGTAGATAGAGCTAAGAAAGGATACATATTTTTTTTCTTCAATTTGTGCTTTGATTTTCTTTTGTGAATGAACGCACATGTAGGTAGGTATACATAGGTGCATTTTGAATATAGTTTGGTGTCCGTCTCATCGCCATACAGCAATAAAAAGATACAAAACGGTTTCACTTTTATTTGTATTATTGTGCGTTTGAAGTCCGATTACGATGCGGAGGAGAACTACCAAAAAAGGCCGAAAAAGGGTTAAAATATGGATAATTCATGAATGAATTCATTTTTTCGGGTTTTTTTTTGGTAAAAGTACCTTTTGTTTTTTCTTAATTTCTCAAAAACTAAGAAAGATTTTTGCATTTGGTTTTCGGTAATGGACTAAATAAATGATGAGGGCATTGAATATTGAACACAAAAAAGCACTTTATTACGTAAAATTTTGAAAAATATCGACTTAAGAAAAAAAATCACATTTTTTTTTTTTTTGATTTTGACATTGAAATTTAATTTTTCGAAACCTATTCGCTTAAACAACTTGATTTGAAATTCAAATGCAAGAATTGAGTATTATCTTTCAAAAAAACTATAGCACATTATTAGATGTGTTTTCGTTGACTTTTAATGTTTTTTTTGCCTGCCTCAGGGAGGGGAGATACAACTTTCCCCCCAAGCATTTTTTTCTTAGAATAACCCCAAGAACCACATCCTAAAATACTTCCACTCAGGTCCGGGACACCCTGTATATTATCTATACTAAGATTTAAATAATTTCTTGTATTTGTTGTTTGAATTAAGCTTAACAAAAAACTGCAGCTCACTTTCAAAAAGTATTCTTTATTTTTTTTATTATGTGTAGACTAAACTTTTAAATCTATAAAATAATTTAAAAACTACTTTTTGTTTTTAATTAATTAAATAAATACAATTCTAATGTTCGGACTCAGACGTCAAACTTCAACCATTCAAACAAATTTAAGGAAAACAAAATGTTTGTTTTTAATTTTGTATTCATGGTACTAAGTTGTGGTATAAGATGAAACACGAAGCATTTTTTTCATTTTTGAAGGTTGTCAAAGTGAGAAAATCTCCGAACTTTTTGTTCGGAACTTTAGTTAAGTGACTTGTGTATTCAGCTTTAAGTCACCTTGTTTTTGCTTTAGTATTTAGTTTTACCTGAGATATGTGATCTTCAAGCTTCAATGAATAATGTTTTTTATCACCAATATCCCAACTTATAATGATCATTTTAGACTTTGTTGAGACTATTTGTTTTTGTGGCTTTTCACCGTTATTTTAGAAAAAAGTTCAAACGACTTTTTGTGATCTCTTCGTAGGTATGTAGGTATATCTTTTGCTTCCTTCCAAATATTTATTGCATGGCATGGTTAATATAAGTATGCAGATTTGAAGACTAACATTTTTTCATTTTTGAAAATTTTCCAATTGAAAAAAATAACAAATTGTGTTTTTACTAAACATTTGTGTAATCACCATCGAAATGAAAACAAAAATAACGAATTCTTTTCAACTATTTACAATTTTGTTTTGGTCACGCACTACTTGGACAAGAAAAAAGATTTAAAGTTTTTTTTTTTAATTTTTTTTTTCAATATAAAAATGTTCAGCAATGTTAAGAATTGTGATGCTTTTTTAGTTTCCAGCTGAGGTAGGCCAGCGGGGTCCAGGGTTTAACCGTAGAAAGCAAGGAAAACTAGGTTTGCGTAAGATTCGGAACTCCAATATATTTTTATTTTTATTTCTTTTGTTATTCTTAATACGGTATTCTTATGAATTTAATATTTTCTTACTTTACAAAATATTATTACTTATGCTAACATGGTATTTCATATACTTGACAATTCGTAATTTTCTTAAAATAAAATAACATAATAATATGATAAAAGTACTTCGTTTAAACAAGGTGGGAATGGTTCCCTGGTCTGTCTGAAGCTCAAGGCAGCGTAGATTGGGACGTACTCCCTAGCACTTGAAGCAAACGGCAGAACGAAATTATAATCGGCGGAGCGGCGAGGGAACGGGTTCGCTAGTCTAACCGAAGCTCAAGGCAGCGTAGATTGGGACGTACTCCCTAGCACTTGAAGCAAACGGCAGAACAAAATTAAAGACGGCGGAGCAGCGAAGGATCGGTTCGCTAGTCTGACCGAAGCTCAAGGCAGCGTAGATTGGGACGTACTCCCTAGCACTTGAAGCAAACGGCAGAGCAAAATTAAAGACGGCGGAGCAGCGAAGGAACGGGTTCGCTAGTCTGACCGAAGCTCAAGGCAGCGTAGATTGGGACGTACTCCCTAGCACTTGAAGCTAACGGCAGAACAAATTTATAATCGGCGGAGCAGCGAGGGAACGGGTTCGCTAGTCTAACCGAAGCTCAAGGCAGCGTAGATTGGGACGTACTCCCTAGCACTTGAAGCAAACGGCAGAACAAATTTATAATCGGCGGAGCAGCGAGGGAACGGGTTCGCTAGTCTAACCGAAGCTCAAGGCAGCGTAGATTGGGACGCACTCCCTAGCACTTGAAGCAAACGGCAGAACAAAATTATAAAGAGACGGGGGGGGGGGGGGGATATTTTACGGCGTAAGCCAAAAAGTTTTGAAGCTTCTAACTGGTACACAAAAGTAGCCAGCAGCGTACCTCTTTGTTAGTGTGACTAATAAAAGCGAGATCTTTCTATGGCAAGAAGAATCTGAATTCTAGTGCATTTTCCACTCTTACTAGTCAACTTTGCTGACATAACCAACTGTGGACTGTAAGCGGATAAATGAACTTCGTTTGTTGACGTAACCAACTGCCATCAGATTAATTCCATTGAAAATCGCATGTACGCTTTAGGGTATGAATTGCTTGGCGGCAATTAGGTAGTTGCTGACGTCGTAGCAAGCGGCAGGTTGTATCCTCTGTTGTAATTTGTATGGGGGTCTCGTTCGTATGCAATACTTGTTTATTGCTTCAGCTGGTTAATTGATGCAATGAAATCCAAGTGTTTTGCTTTCCCTGTTGGGTGGTGCGGGTGAATACGAGTATAAAGTATGTGACTTCGTTACAGAATATGTTAATCTACTTTGCATACTAATATTTACCATGCAATAAATATTTGCAAAGAAGCAACAGATACCTATACATTAGACTGATTCAAAAAAATGAAAATGTCTTCGATTTTCAATGCCACTAGCTTTTTAGTTAGAAAATGAAATGAAATAATGAAATAATAATCCTGGCAAAATTTCAGCCCTTTAGGTCAATATTTAGAGGTCGCTCATTGCTACTTTCTATTTTCCATACAAATCGTATGGGAACTTTTTTTTTATTCCTTGTTTATTTTATAAATTTAGAAACGGTTATCATACAGAAATGATCAAGATAGAATCTGAAAGAAGATTTGATGTTCTTTAAAAAAGGACCTGACGTCTTATCTAATTAATGTACTCCTTCCAACGTTATTCAAGGTCAGAATGGTATTCGTGGTGAATTTAAAAGTTTTTTGGATTCCGTGTTGAAAAAATCTTCTATAATACAAGGCGTTTTGCCAAAGTTATAACAAAAGCCAAGTGCGTGTAAGTTGAACTCAGACAAGAAAAAAATCGTCTCAGAGTGGGGGTCTATTTCCCCCCATTTAGGCGGGAGGGGCAATTTCCTAAAAAATTGGTTTAAAAAAGAAAAAAATATTAAAAATCAACGGCAAAACTTATAGTGTCATGCTATTACTCTTTTGAAGCCAATAATCCATTATTATCCAAATTATAAACCATTATTTAATTATTTTTATGTGACAGATGGCAGGTACCTATATGTAATAAATAGGTACGAATTGAAAATTGAGTACCTACTTGATAATCTATATTAATTGATAAGGATCCGTGAAAATCAACGAAAAATTTAAAAGAAGATGGAACAGGTACCTTCCTGCATATACCTATAAAACGACCAGTGGCGATTTCTGGTTTTGATTTCTGGGTTGGCTACGAATAATCCTTTGATCAAATCTGAATGTAATAAAAGCAAAAATTTTTAATTTTTTTCCTCTATAATGAGTTTTAATTCAACTCATTTATCTATACCTACATAAAATCCAGTCTTCACTCTTTTTTCAAAAAAATTTCGAGAACCGGTTCCTAAAAATTTTCACTTTTTCTTATCTTCGATAACATTTCTTTCTCTATTGACACATTAGACCAAATTATTATACATATATATTTAAACACTTTGAAAAATAAGGATGAAATTATTGTAAATATAGTAAAAAACATGCTTTTAAGCCTTTCGAAGCCTCTCAGCTACTCAAATTTGATGAAAATGTAACCTGTAAACTGTAACGCTCTAAAAAATTGAGGATTAATCTCTCTATAAAACACCTTATTCTTAAAAATCAAAGCAGTATTTCTCGACTTATAGCAAATTTAATGCAGTTGGGTCGACAATTTTTTATTTTATTTGGTTTCTACGGCTACCTTGGAAATTATCAAAATGTGAATTTTCTTATAATTAATTAATAAATTGAAAATCAATACTCAAGCTTTTGAGCAACGTACAGCAATGTTTCATATATCAAATTTTTTATTAGGATTGGTGAAATAGAATTTTGAAAAATTAAATCCATTTTGTGGACTTGGTTGATAAATATAAGCCATATAGTTTGCCAAAAGGGGGATTAATTTAGTAGTTTTAATGTGAGACTTTTTTAAAAACACATTCTTGATATTTTACTTCCAATTGAGCTTTATAATTTAGATATTTCTAATTTCTTAAGACAAATACTAAATCATAAATAAGGTGTATTTTAGTTCCTTAATATTCAAGTTATGTATTTTTCAGGTAAATGTGCTCGAAAAGCATATATTTATATAGATGCCCTAAGTTTGTTTCCCCCTAAAATTTCTTGTGAAGTTTCTTATAATTTTGTTTGGCTGAAAATAATTTAAATTATTATAATCCATTATTTGACACCTCATTTTGGAATATTAAAAAATTACCAATGTTGATAAGTTACATTTATACTGAATTCTTTCATTTACTTTCATATGCAAAAATTAAAGGTATTGTGTACATTTTTTCTTAGCTTTTTCGTGGTTTACAATGATGTATGATAAATTAAAATAAAAGTATTTTTAATTGTTAATCGAAAAAAATCTGATTCATTAAAATCCGTTGGTAATTAAAAAAGTTATTAACGTTTTAGTGAGGCCGGAACAATGTACAAAAAAGCATGTTTTAAATGTTTTAAATTCAAATAATATTTAATTCCGGCTCTGGTGTTAGATATACAACTTTGTGATTACCTACATATATTTAGTCTTTATACTAAATTTAAATACTTGATTAAATTTTTTTTTCTATGTTTAATATTTATATGAAATTTTTAGATATTAATGCCATTAAGTAGGTGTAAAAAAACATTACTTCAAATTGTTTTTACATTTTTTTCATAGTTACCATGTAAAAAATAATATTTTTTTTTTATAAATCTAACGATTATCTTACTGACAGTATTTTAATTATAAAGATTCATGCAGATTTGTTTGAGTAATCATTATATTAATGAAGCTATGTCGATCAGTTTTTTAATTAAAATGCATTTTATTTGTAAAAAATCATTTAAAATTTTTTTAGCACCGCTCATGTAGGTTTGATGGTAAAACATTGTTTAACATAATTTTGGAAGAGAAAATAAGCAAAAACTAAACATTTTTTGTTTTTTCAAATTGTGAAATTTTTCATCAACTTTTGAATTAAGAATGCTGCAAATCGAATTGAAGGCAGACTTAATCACCCCTTTAGTATGAAATTTTTTACCCCTTTTCAATGATTTTTTCACAAAATGTAGGGTGTCATTTTGGCTTTATTTAAAGACCTTAACCTTGAAGATCGGATGAGTAGAATGGGAGTTATGATTTTTTCAAGTTAACCATATAAAATTCAAAATAAAACATTTGCTTCAGATAACTAGGTTCTCCACTGGTGGGTACTGGTCGGCAATCAACTCACATTTTTCTACCCAGACGTTGGCTCTTTCAATAGAGCCAACCTGTGTGGGTATTTTCGTGGGTCTGTTCTTAAAGATAGAGTGACACAGCACATCGGGAATAATATGTAGATTGTATGAGATTTGTTGGCGCAAATTTTTGTAGCCAACACGGCCAATATTGAAAGAAAAATAATATTAAAAGAGATTCCTACCACAAATAATTATATGCAGATGTCTCACCTCCATAGAAAATTCTGTCTTCAAAAATTTTATTAGCCGACAAATCATCAGCCGACAAATTGCTTTTTAAGTGGATTTCATGAGAAGAAGAGAATTTTAAGCTGCCAAATTTCCAAGAAGAAAAAGCTTTTTCTAATAAGAAAAGAGATCAACATGCAAAACTCTTTGAATACTTTTCTCACACAAAAAAAAAATAATAGATACAGGAGAAATTTAGCTTTGTGGGTAGTTATTTAGATTTTCAGATGTTTTTTCTTCTGCGGAGTTGGTTTTAATTACTTTACTATTCAGATGCAGATCGTGGACACTGGCATTGCGATTTTGAAAAGATAAACAATGAAGGTGGTATTTAATCATTTCATTTAATTTTAATTCGTGTATCTTTTTGTTATTAAACAAATTCTTTAAATTAAACAATATCATTATGTTTTTTACAATCTTTTATTTATAATAGTTGCTTTTTGTTATACCATCCACACTGATGGTGGACACTTGGGAGTTTGTGCAACAGTGTTTTTTGTTGGATTTTTGTTTACTTTTCGAAACAAGTTAAGGCCATTTTTACTTCACTTTGTTTACCTAAGTTATTCTAAAAGATAATTAAATAAAAATAAGTCGTCTATTTTGAAAATGGTCTAGGTCCAATTATTTCTAATTCGAAATATTTAAAGGTTTGCGTTTGACTTGATTGAAAAATATGGGAAAGAGCTAAAATAAAAGTAAAGTTATTTTTTTCATCTAAATTATTTAATTTACTTACCCAATAAGAAAATAATACTGTTGAACAAAAAACCATTTTCTTACAGTTGTAAATGGACTCAAACAATTTTCAAAATAAATGCAATCGCCTTTTGATTTATTCAAATTGTATCAAGTCCTCTATAAAATAAAAAAAAAAAATAAAAAAAACGAAAGAATTGAGTTTTATAGATAATAAGCAGAAATTGTATACAATAAGCAAAATATATACATAATATACTGCTGGACAAAATTAGAGGAACGTAGGCAAAAAGTAAAAAAGTTGGTTTATTTTCATTTTATCTTTATATATTTAATGAAGATTTATGTCTTGATGAATAAAGAATCGTTTGAAATGGTTAAAATTATTCTGCTCCTTGTCTTCCTTGAAAAAAAAAACACAAAAATCAAAAAAAGGGGTATTTTGTTGAGAAAATGGACGAATGAATGAAATTCTAAAAAAGAGTTATACACCCCTGTTCTGATTTCCACTCGGAATCAAATCCATTTACGAAATTGATTTCCGAAAGGATTCAAAAATCATGTTCTGAATTTAGTACAAATTCATTTCCGCAATAGTCGATATTCAAACCTTATTTTAGTTCCGAAATCCTTAAAAAGAAAATTCGAAACGCCAAATATGTATATTAAAAAAATCTGTAAAAATAAATTAATTTTATAAAAGACATCAAAAATGTAAGTGGAATCGTGGTCCGTGGCTTTTTAGTGAAAATCTAGTGGTGTGTCTGCCCGTATTTACAACAAAAAATAAGTTTTTTTTAATTATTTAAATTCAAGAAAAGATTAAACTTCAACTTAATTCAAAATGTCAAGCTAGTTTTCAACCCACCCGAAAATCAAAACACTCATTCCGCAAGTATTGAAAACGAAAAGAATTTAAAAACACAAAGAGTTTAAAAACCAAAGGATTTTTTAAATAATCGGAATTCAGAACAGGGGTGATATTATCATGTTTCTACCAAACACCTCAGAAATACTTTCGACCCCTTTATTTTTACTTGATCTTTAGGGCAAGTGTAAAAGTTTAGTTTCTTAAATTTACGATTATGGAGAAGTCCAAACAAGTGTTTGTGGTTTTCGGGATGCATGTCGCCCCTCGATGTCTATGTGTTTTATATGCATGTTCGACTGTGTCCAGGTGTAAATCGAGCTGGGGCCAATATAATATAAATGGATTTGCAAATTTATGTGTTTTACTATACGATAAATTAAGTTATTTTTTATTAATTATCCATAGAACAGTATAGTAGCTCCGGTAATGGGGGTATGACGATTTTGGGCATTTTAGTATAGATTTAAAATGTTTACAAATAAATTATTTACATACATACATATAGTACAGAAAAATAGCACACAAAGTTTTTCGAATAAAAAAAAAATAGTTCCTACCATCATGAAATTTGGTGAAAACCTTTCATGTACCATGAGAATGGAAAATCAGAAAAGTCTATACAAATATTTCACATGATATAGTGTTTATTTTGAGGGGTAGAGGGGGAGGTGGTGGTGTATCAAACAGACAAATTAGTTTTGGTGCGACCTTAGCATATGACACATGTTTTTAAGGTAGTTTTGAATGCTGCATCAAATGGACCAAAACCAAGTCGGCCGTCTTGAAAGAAGTTATTGTCATTTTTATGTATGGATGAATATATTTTCTTACTGTTTCTTTTTTCATTTTTGTAAATGGGTACCTACTTCTTAGTTGTTCAAGTAATATGGAAACAGTTTTTTAATTGATAGAAAAATATAAAAAAAAATACATTGATAGTAGGTAGCACATTTTAAACACTTTTTATTTCAATTCTATCAAAAAATATTGGTCAATATTAGTTCTTTAAAAACCTTTCGCTATCGGCGATACGTAAGTTTTACTTGTTTTTTTTTTTTAAATAAAACTGTGACATTAAAGGATTGGTTACTTCATCAGACAATTTTTATTAAGTTTACTTAATCACTGGTATATTTTTGCTTTTTTTCTATTTTGTAATTTTTTTGAAAATACTTGAAAAGACAATTCAAAAAATATTTAATCAATTCGAATATGTATTCAAATTCAGAATTACTACAAATATTAACAAAAACTGATCTAAGGGGGCGATTAAAATTAAAAAGGTCCCGGAAAAGGGAATAACTTTTTTGATATGTATGTAGTAATGTACTAGCAAAATTTAAATAAAATTGGTCAAATTGTTTTTGAAAAAGAAAATGGAAAAAACGATGTGAAAAAAATATTTAATTTAGCTCATTAGAAGCGCTATTTAAAAAACTAAAACAAAAATGGCTTAGCTATTGAATATACACCTCAAGGAGTTAGGGTGCGTTTATGCTAAAGCTGAGATAAACAATCCGAGCAGCTATGTGAGCAACGATGAACTCGAAGATCGAATCACAGCTTATATGCTGTGTTCATATTAGAGCTTCGATAACTGACATTTTCTTAAACAAAATATTTATTTTGTTTTAAATTATTTGATTTCATCATAAAACTATTAGCATCTTTCCCCGATAAGAGCTTCAAGAATATAATCGATGATTTTTCATGCTCACGGCTCACCTTACCCTAAGGTGAGGTTAGTTCAATCATTTTGTTTATAAAAAAAAACATTTAAAACCTTTTTAATTTTATTTGTAAGGTAGTAAACATTTTAAAAAATAATAATTTTTCTGGATTTAATCGGACCCGCATTCCCATTTGAGAAAAACATATTTTACAAAATCTCAAAGATTTTGTTAGAGTTTTGGAAACTAAAAAAAACTTAAGAAATATCTAATAAAACCCGAAATTTACCTAAAAATCGAGCTATTTTTCAAGTTTTATACTGGAATACCTATGTACCTCAAAAACGTAACATACTAGAGCAGTTCTGAAACCAGATTCGGATTAAGCTCATCAAAAGCCACCAGAAAAGTATAGATATATCTGTAGCAGCGGCGTAGCTACCTAGGGGCAAACTGGGGCGGCGCCCCAGGGCCCCGAAGGTTTGGGGGCCCCAGAGACTGACAGAAACAATTTTTCGAAGCGAAAATAAAATTTCATCTTGACTTTAAGAAAGTTTTTGCTCAGTTTGTTTTGGATATTAAGGGTCAGTTTCAACACTTATGGATAAAGTCTCGGATAGCCTATCACGAACTGCTAAAAGTTTCCGTCCTAATATTTTGAATTTCACCTTAAATAAATCCGTCGCGGTTCATACTGAATTTAAATCTTTAAAATCAGTCACATTTTAGATTAAAACGACAAGGATTTTCAGTTTTGACAACAAAAATTTAATTTTCATTATGTTTTTGATTTTTTATATTGTTCTCAAATGTCAGCCTCTAGTAAAGATTTTGATTTGTGAATAAACTTCAGAAGTATATGTTGCTATTTGTTGAGAAGTTCAACTAGAAAAAATGGAAGTATATCGCGATATCGTTTTAACAGATCTTTTAACGTGATCGATGCAAAACAAAAAAATCCATAAAAACTGACAAATGGGATCTTAAACGAACAATGCCTTTTTTGATTTTGCTTCTGGTACACGGTAATACGGCCGAGATTGATTATTCTTGCAGATTATTGGGAAATGGTTTCATTCTTTTTTCGGACAGAAAACATTTCATTTATATTCACCCCGATTACAAAATCCAATGAGCAAGCGGAGGGAGTCAGACTCAATTCTGACATTTCGCTCATAGTAAAAATGTCAGAATTGAAACTGATTCCGTCCGCAGCTCATTCATCGGATTCCGTTATAGGCGTGATTATTATTAATAACATATGTATATAAGTATATGTGTAGCAAAATGGCTTTTGAGTTCTATTCGTGTTTGTTATTTTTGTCGTTTCTTTTTGTGATTTACATGCAGGTATAATAATAGTCGGTGTTTCTTGTAGACGTGAAGTTCTTATTTCTTCTAACACTAAATGCTTGCGTAATGTGGACTGTTTTTTTACGAAAAAGTCATTCCATATGAAAACGTCTATCGAAAAAACCAGCACATCTCCGATTTTGCTCCAACTTTGAGAGATGCGACCAAACGTCGATTTTATTCGATTCCAATTGATAAAGAGCAAAAGTGTGTGTTTTTGTCACTGCAATCAAAAGAAATACAAAAATCGATGTTTTGCAAAAAGACGTACAAAAATGGAAAACGTCATAGGAGAGGGGATACCTTACCTGTTTTTTTTGTATCTTTAAGACTTTTAAGAACAACAAAATCAAGTAATTTTTCATGATAAAATAACGGTTTTAAAAGTCCAATTGACCTATAGTTTCGCTTCCTTAAGTCACCTATGCACGCACAATACATAAAAATAACAAAACCAAATTTCCAGGATTTAAAGTTCAAGGTTAGTACTATATCCTGAAACCTTCACGTCAAACACATCTGAGATGTGCTGGCTTTTTCAAAAGACGTTTTCATATGGAATGACTCGAAAATAAAATGTTTGAGGCTAAAATTTCTTATAGATCTTTTATTTTTTCAAAGGAAAAACAAAATGTTTGTACTGCAAAACTGAACTTATCAATGAAGGCCACAAAAATGTATTGGTTCATTAACGATTTTTTGAAACATTCCATAAACATTTCTGTTCTTAGCCACCAATTTTTTGCTATTATAAATAAACTGCATTCTAAGCTTTAAAAATTATATGCCTTACGGACATATTGTGCTGACAGTTTTTGTAAAAAAATTCCTATTACATTACATACCTATCTTCTAAACTTTCTCTTTTTTTTTGCTATAATCAAGAACGAAACCGATTTTTGTAAAGGGGCCCTATTTTATTTTCTGCCCCAGGGCCCTCACCTACCTAGCTACGCTACTGATCTGTAGTGTTTTGTAGAACCATGATACCTATGTAACTCCATTTTAAAATTTGCTTCTTTAATGGCCAGTTGCACCGACCTCTTTTAAATATTTATTGCTTCGTTTAATTTTAAAATGACATTTATCGGTTGCACCAACCACTTCTAAATCTAACAGGCCAATAAACGAACCAATAAACTAAAATTCCATTTTCCTCCAGATAAATTTTAAAAGCGAGTTTAAACGAACATGTCTAGGTACATTTGTAGGTACAAACAAAATAATTCAATTTTCTTTGACGGAATATTGTTAATTCCAAATTAAAATAACGAAAATAACAGGTGAAGGCATTTTGCTTCCTATTTATAATTCACTACTTAAATAAATAAACTATTCCAGAAAAATTATAGACTGGCCATCATGTGTTCATCTGATAACGAACTTAACCAAAAAATTGCGAGACGTCGCGTCGGAGTTGTTCAGGTTCACAGAGAAATCCATTTTCTGAATTCGATGAAGTCGCTGGTCGCTTTAAAATATTTTTTCATAATTTCCAAGAGTGTGTCGAAAAAAATATTAGTGTTGTTTAGTTGGTATCTATTTCAATAGTTTCATAATTTCTCTAAAAAAAAGAAAATAATAAATAATAATAAAAAAACATCAAG
Organism: Dasysyrphus tricinctus; assembly: GCA_963921185.1. Classification (NCBI taxonomy): domain Eukaryota; kingdom Metazoa; phylum Arthropoda; class Insecta; order Diptera; family Syrphidae; genus Dasysyrphus; species Dasysyrphus tricinctus. The sequence continues at coordinate 42,073,940 of OY992534.1, forward strand.
ATGGCGCATTGTCTGTATCTAATGAGAATACCTTGTTTCTGTTTATTGTGTATTCACTTTTTCTTTATTTCTATCTCACTTGCACTGGTTAAATTTTTTCGTTCAGTTTAATAAACATATGATAAAATCCAGGGGTGGTTCATGAACTGCATTTTAGCTAAAAAATGCGCAAAATAGATTGGTGCAACCCAAATAAATTTATTAGTCCGATAAATTTTAACTCCATTTTAGCAAAAACCGCTTTTAGTGAATTTTGGTGCAACTGGACATAAGTCCACTTAACATTAAGCTGGATGCTGGAGCCCAAACGGGTTTACCGATTTTCTTCAATTTTGGAATATTTATGAGCACAATCTTTGACAAATTATATTTCAAATTTGAAGGAAATCGGTTCATCCGTTTAAGCTCAAGCTCGATGTAAAGTGGACGGTAAAGACGCAAATTTTTAAAAGCAGTTATAATATTTCTATCAAACTACGGATTCTAGGTATATTATTGATTTCAAATTCAAATTTTGCTACACAGTGTTATTATAGCAGTTTTTTCCTACAATATTATTTTTCTATGGTAGGTATACCTACCTACCTAGATATTTGATACCATTTTTGCATCAAGCAAAATTAAAAACACTGGATTTTTTTATTTTTTAAGCTAACACTGAATTTGTGAGTCATCATCAGTAGGTACCTATGTATGTATTTATAGATAGATGTATTTTTTATACAACAAATAATTGTATACAAATTTATCTGTAAACCCATCTTTGGAATTTAATAAAGTTTATTTATACCTGCCTAGGTAAATGCCCATTGAAAAATATAAAAAGCATACGTTGCCTATGTACCTCGTGGCTTGATGGTTAGTGCGTAGGACTGTCATGCATGCCGAAGGTGTGGGTTCGATTCCCAGCCATGCGACCTAAAAACAGAAATGTTTTATTCGAGGTACTGCCTCTTGCGAGGAACTGACAAATCCTCCAAGAGTATACTTGTTATGAAAAAGTGCTTCTCATTTAGCCGTTCGGATTCGGCAAAAAACTGTAGGTCCCCTCCATTCCTGCCAACAAACACGCACACAGGAATGGTTGTGAGTTGTAAGTCACTAGGCCCTGGTTCTCCACGAGCTGTTGCGCCACCCAATTTATTTATTTACCTATGCACTATGCCCACCAAAAAAATTCCATTGGCTTTCTTTTATTTTTTAGCAGACACACAAATCTTATCAAATCAAATCACGCAAAAATTCATCATAATCTGAATCACTCATAGATATTATTTTTCCTAACTTATATCAAGAAAATCTTTTAAAAGGCAAATAAATTCAAATACCTACATACAAACATATTTATCTAATACGAAAAATTCTGTTTTGGTTTCCTTTAATGAATACACAAGAAGTTATACTTACCTCCCTACAATCGGAATACACAACGCACCTGCACTTGCATTTTTTTCTCGTCTCACTTTTTTTCTCATTAAGATCCCGCTATGAGAAATTTAGGTACATAACCATAGGTATATCCCTTACGAGAATAGTTGAAAAAATACTGTGGCTGGATCGCTGGATGTTAGATTGAAAAAAAGAGTAACGAGAAACAGAAATAAAAATGAGAGAGCATCGCAGAAAATATATTTTTGTTGTGACTTTAGAAGGTACAAATTTGAAAGAGAAAAAGCACTTTGACCAGATCTTAAAGTAATTCCATGAAAAGAGCTTTCTTAAAAGCTAATTGAATTGTAGATTTTCAGTTTCATATCCCAGATTTTTCTATGAGCGTGAGACATCTGTATATAATTATTTGTGTTCCTACTTTGTATGGGATTAATATAGCACGTAGGGGTTGCAGTGAATGGCTCGATTTAAATAGGTTTTGCTGGTTTTATAATGTTTTAAACGGATTGGGGTGTTGTTTTTTATCAACATAAAAGGATATTTTATTCTCAAGTTTTAATACAAACAAATTGTTCGTAGTACGTGTATTTAAGACGAAATTTTAGGGTTGGCGCAGCCAACCTAGCCAACTGAGAGGAATCGCCACTGAAAACGACCCATTCACAGCACATAAGTGTTAGTCCAGTAAATAGAGAAATTTTACTATTGACCAAATGGAAAAAAATAGCGGCAGGCTGAAATTTTGCAGGTCGTTTCAGTGGTAGGTATACAACTTAAATCTAAGTTGGCGACCTCCTACCCCTTGCAGGGGCGGTGCCACGCCCACTTTTCTTAAATCCTGTTTTCTGAAGAAGCGGCTGCACCGATATGGATGAAATTTTCATAATTTGTCAATATAGTCGTAGAAAAAATTTAAAAATTGTAAAAAAAAATCCGCCCACTGCCACGCCCACTTTCCTCATTTCTTTGTTTCTCATAAACTGCTCCAAGGATTTCCATTAAATTTTAAGAGTTTGTTCTTATGGATGAGAACAAATTGTCAAATTGGTTTTAGTAAGACCGCCCACTGTCACGCCCACTTTCTCATGTCTTTATTTCTCGGAAACGCCTCCTACGATTTGTATAAAATTCTGAGAGTTAATTCTTATGTACGAGAAAAAAAAAAAAAAAGTTGTTTTATTTAAATCCCTATCTTAGACTAATAGTATTTAAATGTACAAAAAATTGTGGACACGCTTGTGGCTACCGAAAAGCTGGTCTGAAATGTACACCAATTTGCAAGAATTGCAGTGGGTAAACCTGCCACCATAGTCGTCAGATTTCTCTACTAAACGAAAACGACGATTGTTTTGGCGGTGAAATTTCAATTGAAAAACGTTACGCTAGGTCTTTGATTGAGAATGAGAATGAACTACCAGGTCCTTCTCAAAAACGAAAAAAATATAAAAATATTAGAAAGATATTATGTTGATTAGGCCTACAGTGGACACCACTGTGCTGTTAACTCTACCTCCAGGGTGGTTTGGAAACGAGCTATGTGCTTAATCAACACAATTGGACTTCCCACCCCCTATAAACACTGATGAATAATACTAATTGTAAGTCTCGCTCGAAAAAACAAGATTTGAAAATTTTACACAGTCCAAATAGGCGTCTTATAGAGATAATATTGAAGAAAAGTCGGAGTGCTAGTGGGCGGATTTTACTAAAAGTGCTTTTTTAATCAATATATAATATGCACAATGGTTGTCCATTTAGCAGTGGAATTAAGAACAAATCCTTACGCTATGAAAGAACTCAAATAAATGATTTTCATCAATCTGAAGACTTCGAGGCCTGATTTGGGTTTTTATTTTTTATTTGAAAACTAAAAAGTTACTCCCTAATACAGTTCGTAGAAATTAATAAATATATATGAAAGAGGAGCGTGACTACCCGTGGGTTTCACAAAAACAAGAGTGCTTCGCAAATCTTTATATCACTAGTATGAAAAAACTCTCAAAGTTTTATCCAAATCAGTTTCTGAGAAATCAAGGTATAAAAAAGTGGGCGTGGTAGTGGGCAGACTTAAATAAAATTTTGTTTTAAATTATTTTCTCGTTATAAGAATAAACTCTGAAAATTGTATGCAAATCGTAGGAGCCATTTTCGAGAAACAAAGAAAGAAGAAAAGTGGGCGTGACAGTGAGCGGATTTTACTTCAACAATTTTTTTAATTTTTTCTACGACTATATTAACAAATTATGAAAATTGCATCCATATCGGTGCAGCCGCTTCCTCAGAAACCAGGATATAAGAAAAGTGGGGGTGGCACCGCCTCTGCAAGGGGTAGGAGGTCGCCAACTTAGATTTAAGTTGTGTACCTACCCCCGAAACGACCTGCAAAATTTCAGCCTGCCGCTATTTTTTTCCATTTACAATTCTAATTTTACTGTACTATGTGCACACACTCCGCCACACATATACCACCGGTCGACCCACCATACCAAAATCAAAGAGTGCACACTTGTGTTGTGTGTACGTACCACTTGAGACTTATGTTTTCAAATAAAAAAAAAAGAATTTATTATTCCTTGCCTATGGATCTCAAGATATAAAAAACAAAACAAAGCCATCATCGTTAACATCCCAAATTGCAAGAAAACACTAACAATTTTATTTACTGGACAACACACAACCCAGAAAAGAAAATATAATTTTTATCTCTACCCCATATTTTCATTAACCTTGAGTCCTCGAATGGCATTGAAAAAAATACCTCAAAAGCAAAACTAAAACGGCTGTTCAATTCGTTGTTGTTGTTCATTTTCATGCTCTGTGAAAAAAAAACATTTCTTCCCTTTCTTCTTCGGCAATTAAGGAAATTTCCCAAAAGGAACAAACTTTAAGGAACAAATTTATTAAAGGGGTGTTGTATTTGATAGAGCGATTGCAGCGACAGACTGCCAAACCAGGCCACCTAGTGGACGTTTTGCCCGGTGTCCCTTCTATTTGTAGTTATTCAATGGTTTAATGTACATCAAAGAAAACATGGACATGAACAACAAGCCTTGTTGTGGACGCCCTGCCCAGACGTAAACATATTGGGTGCAAACTGAGCTTTATCCTCCGATCTTAGCGACATCTAGCGGTCAACAAAATAAGTATTCTGCCTCAATGTAGTAGATCAGAACAATAAAAAGAACAATATTTTCGAACTGTCAACCAAAGTAGAGGTTGAGAGGGGAATGATAGGCACTAATACTATGACATTTCAGTAGCTGGAAAAAAAATAGATAACTGGCAGGTAAATTGGATCGAATGATCAAAATAGTGTGGGAGGAGGAAATAATAAAAGGAAAATGGGATGATTTATGCACCGTATTAAAGAATAGTCTCATGACATTATTTTCCTCGGGCAAGGGCGATTGAAGGAGAAAGCCTTTTCAAATTTCAAATCAAGCTCCGAGCATCCGGTTGCTAAATTACTTTAAAAAAATTTAAAAGTACCTACTGTGGTTTGCCAAAACGTTAATTTTGATAAACTTTTAAATAGTGCCTATTAGCTTACCTGGTGGGTATCCTTTTCGGTCGATACTGTGTTAAAGCTAAACATAGTTTTTTTTTTTAGATTGCTCAGGATAATTCATTTTTTTTTTTAAGCAAAAAATTACCTGTTTGAAAAAAGTGGCCCGTGATCTCGCCTTTCAAAAATAAAAAGCCTACAAAAATATATAGGAAATAAAACCAAAATAGGGTGAGTTATAAAAGAAAGTGTTTTATTGAAAATTGGTGCTAAATGTGGGAAAATTTACATAGGTTGCATTGCTACACGTTACGTTTTAGATTGTCTGGCGGTCCCAGGTTGCCCAGTGAAGCTCTGGGCCGCCACATCTTTTTTTGTTGAAGTCCAACAATATCTCGCTGGACACGGATCCAAATTTGATTTTGGACGATTTGTGCTGGACCAGAGTTCGTCCACCTTTTGGACTTCACCAGATTCCACGACGAAACACATCTATATTTCGCAACAAGAAGTCTACTTGGGCGACGATTTGCCTGGTGTTTCTGGCATTTTTTTATTGTGGAGCACTGCGAAGCTACAGCGGAAACCTCAACGTCATTTCCAACTGGATATCCTTCTGACGCTCCGCAACAGAGGATACGTTTTGGAGGTTGATCAAACTCAAAGATGAACCAACTCCATTTGAGACTCCGCTAATACCACCGTGAGTTCTATAAGAAAAAAAAAGAACAGAAGCACAGGTATAATATAAAAAAAAAACATACACATGTTATATATACGATATACATCTCTACAAGAAGAATCAAATAGTGAATACTTTTACCGATTTTTGACACTAAAATTGGTTGAAAAAGTAAGCAAAATTTGAAGAACGTAATATATATATTTCGCCCGAAAGGATTTCTGGATTTTATACATTCATTCGTGCATAATTTACTTACCATACTTTTTTTTTATATAATTCATGTTCTTATGTTTAAGTTAAGTGGCGTTAAAGTTGTTTTTTTTTTTTGAATAATTTAACATATTTTTATATTCAATTTATTATTTTTTTTCTTATTCAATTACTTATTTTGTTTTGTAAGTGAAAAGGGTAGTGTTTCCAGGATCTGTCAGAAATTTGTTATCTTTTCAGTTTTAGTGTTTCGGTTTGCTCCTTATTCCACCTCCAAAGAGCTCTATAGGGGTAGGTTATCGGATTCCGAAAGTTATGCCTTATACCATAGTGCCCAAACAGGTGCTTTGAACGTCTTTTTGTTTAGTCATCTTGATAGACCTGTGAGAGACGCATCTGAGTCACATTTTGTTGTTTTTTTATTTGCTTTTTTTGTTAGCCTGTTCGTAAAAGTTCCAAAATTACTATTATAATTACAAAAAGTTTCAAGTAAAAGTTTTTTTTTGCTGTACGTTTTAATATTAAATCTTTACAATTTTCTTTAATTATTATAAATCATACTTGCCTTAATGTTACTTGTTCTTTCGTTTAATAAAACTTCCCTTAACGCCTATTTTGAATGAAATTTTGCGTTTCTTTGATTTCGTCATTAAAATCATGAGATTTTGAAGATACACTTTTCAGGGGTGCGGATGGTAACCAACATATTTCGATGAAGATGGTATGACCGGAAGCTGGTCATCGATCTTTTTGGGGGAATCCAAATATAGCCATCGGATTCCAAGGTTGGGTGGGTAATGGCAACACTGCTACAACATCTGCAGTGCCCTTGAAGTGGTGATCGTCCGTCTGCTGTCTTTTTGATTAGTTTACCCTGGCCTGATTTATGTTTTGCTTGCAGGTGATGTCAAGTTTCGGGGGCAAGATCCCCCCCATTCCGGCGAGCTGATGCCGCGCATAGCAAGCAGGCCGCGTCCTCGGAACTTGACATTCTTTCCCACATTCCAAACTCTCCCTTTCCCCTTTTCCTAACCTTTCCTTTTTCCTTTCCTACTTCATTGCCAACTCCTCTCCGCACTTCCTCTTGCCTTGCAACAAAATGGCGCCCAACGTCTGAGCTTTTTAGCGAAGACTTTTGTAGTTTACGTTTTTGTGAAAGTCCTCAACCAAACTTGCTGTGGATTTTCAAGAATCGTAAGTCTTCATCAAGAAGGTCCTGGGCGCACTTAGGTGAATTGCGACGATTTCTTGAAAATTCACAGCGACTGCGGTTAGTTTGTGTTTTGGCGTTTTTCTGGAGTTGCTCTAAGCTTTCCAAGATTCGTAAGTCTGCACCTGGAAAGTCTCTGACATACCAGGTGTATTGCGACGAGTTTTTGGGAACTTACAGTAGCACTAGATAACGTCTTTTGTCCTGTTTTTTCCCATTCCTTTCCTACATTTTTTTTTTACTTTTCTTTCTTTAATTTCAATTTCTTTCCTCTTGTCTAGTCTGTTTAATTTTTGATTTGGACGCAGTGACCGTGTTTGACGAGTCGTCGAATATCGATGCACCGTCCAACTAATTTTTTTTTGAGTTTTTTTCTCAATTTTTGTCTTTCATTTCCCTCACCGTTTCAAGTCTTTCAGCAAGGTCCTAGAGACAGACTGGAATTGCGGGAACGGTGAGGGGAACTACATCTTTTTTCGTCATTTTTTTCTACTTTTTGTCACTCCTCTCTACCTCACCACTTCAAGGGGCGTAGTACAACGTCCGTCCGCAGTCTTATCTTGTTTTAAGATACCACTAGTAAGGTCATACCATATCGAAAAATAATCCATCGAAAACGCTACCTGAAGCACCCCGAATGCATATGAAAAACAAACCAGAAACCCAAACCTATATTGAAAAAGTAAAGAAAACAAACAGTTTTTCTTTATAACATAAATTTTCTTAGTAAAAACTAAGTTAATTCACCAAAATAAAAACATTTATTTGGTTTTTTGTTATTTATATAATATTTTTGTTTAACAACAAATTTTTCTACAGTTATCTTATTCTAATCTTTTAAATTATCTTAAATACTACCTACTTAAATTACTCCTACCATCGTTAACTTAAATTATATAATTTTTGAGTATCTTAATTCACTACCTTTTGGTGTTTATTTTTTTTTTGAAGAAAGTACAAAAAAAAAAGGAAACATTTTCTTTGAAAAACTCACCCTTTATGGTATGATAAAAAAAGTATATCGTAAGTTGTTTTGGTTATAGCAGTTAATTTTTTTTGTAGTCATAGTGTATTTTTTTTTTGTTCAAGTCGTTTTCCTACTTATCAAAATCTAAAAATGCCTCTCATTGACAGAGAAGAAGATGATCGCATAAACCGGATCATAAGAGATTGCGAAATCGAGGATAATCTCAGGTTGACTAGGTCAGTTAGCCAACAATTAGATCCAAGTGAGAGGCGCCGCGTAATGTATTCTCCTCTCACCTATGCAAGACCATTTCGATCCACATCTATTTTACCCGCTAGTTCTGGTATTCCAGTACCAGTTAGTAACAGTCAAGCCAACAGTTCTATAGATTCGATTCCTACTCCATCTTATAGTAACCTTAGTGGCATGGGAGCTGGAGCCTTACCACGTCAACGTGATAGCTTAGGTTCTCTTTACGAAACCGTTAGGCCAAATGTAGTTAGGGCATCAGAATCTAGACCAACCAGTGTAAATGGGCATAACTTAGGTGGTTCTAGAGATATTTTAGACAGTTTGGCGCAAAGACCATCAGCAAACAAAAGGAAAGAAAAGACAGTCGTTTCTGAGGACTTAAAGGCCTTTGAAGGTCAGCCTGCGAGTATGACCGTTGAAGATTTCATCTTTCGTCTTGAAACTTTGCAGAGCCAGTATGATTGTTCGTGGGCCGAAATACTTCGAGATTTTCATCTCTTGCTAGCAGGAAATGCCCACGACTGGTTCTGGCAGTTTCAGCGAAACAATCATCGGCCTGACTGGCCTATGTTGAGAGGAACTCTGCTCCGCCAGTTTAAGAACAACCGGTCAGACTATGACATAATGCGCGATGTTATGGATCGAAAACAAGGGTTTTCTGAGAGCATTGATGATTTCTTGGCGGCTATCAACAAGATAAAGTCACAAATGAGGATTCCGATTCCCGAAGTGGAGTTGGTAAGGATCCTCAAGAAAAATCTGAACGACAGAGTAGTGAACTTGGTATATCCTATGCCGATCTTTTCCTTGGATCAGCTGAGGAATGCCTGTAAGGATGTAGAAGCAGCATTTCCGAGGAGGGACCGAGAATTTCCGAAAACTCAAAGGCCAACAGGAAAATACATGGCCAATGAGCTGGAATATCAAGACCAATACGAGCCCTCTGACGAACAACTAGCTGCTTTCCAGTTTAATGGTGCACGCCCAAAAGTTCCTCTTCGGAAATATGCTGATACTCCTAGTTTGGTGTGCTGGAACTGCAAAAAGCAGGGCCATACATACTTTGAGTGCGAGTCCGAGGTTCTTAACTTGTTCTGCTACAAGTGTGGGCTAGAGGGAGTGAGAACGCCACATTGTAATCATTGCCACCCGGGAAACCGTTCGTTGAACGTGAAGAATCCGGGGGATTCACGTTCAACCCAAACCCAGAACCCCCAGTAAATCCAAAAACCCAAATCAACATCAAGTCTACCGAAATTGAAGGTCCTCAAACGATAGCGAACGAAGAAAAATTAACAATTTTAAAAAGAGATTCGAACTTAGAATCAAAAACAGAGAAAAGTACGAGTCGGAAGTAATTTCAACTTAAACCTCTACATGTAAGAATCGAGGAGTATTATCGAGCAAGAAATAGGATATTTAATAATAAAATGTATTCACCTTCCAAGAAGATTGTTAAAGCTAGAGCTAGATACCAGGCTAGGAAAATAATTAAAAACCGAATTGCTTCCACCGTAATAGACTTGTCGTTAGACCCCAGGCCTTGAGCTCAGATAAAGATAGGAGATAAAGAAGTCCTAGGATTGCTTGACAGTGGAGCAAGTTTCAGCATCCTTGGGAAAAATAGCTTACACTTAATTCAAGTTCTCAAACTTCCGCGTATGACGTTTCGATCTGGAGTTAAAACGGCAGACGGGAAAAGTCAGTCTATTGTAGGGAAAGTAGAAGCAAACGTTCAGTACAAAAATCGAACAGAGGTACTAACGTTCTACCATGTTCCTAACCTAGACCAGGAAATCTACCTCGGTGTAGATTTTTGGAAGATATTCCAACTAGCTCCCAACTTAATCAGTTCGATCTCGTTAACGGATGAAGCGGATCTCTCGAACGCTCATCAGTTGAACTCGGATCAACAGGCCAGACTGGATGCAGTCAAACAGAGATTCCTTTGTTTCGACCGGGATGGTCTTGGAAAGACGGCGCTCATGGAACACGTTATTGATACCGGAGATGCACTCCCTGTGAAACAGCGTCACTATCCTGTCTCACCAGCGGTACAAGCCATTTTGTATGAAGAGTTAGATCGGATGTTGAGCCTCGGCGTTATCGAGGAGAGTGAAAGTCCGTGGAGTTCGCCAGTGGTTCTCTTGCGAAAACCAGGCAAAAATCGACTTTGCCTGGATTCTCGCAAGGTGAACGCACTGACGAAGAAAAATGCGAATCCTCTCCCCCATATCGAGGGGCTCATCAGCCGACTACCGGATACGTACTACATTAGTAGTATTGATCTTAAAGAAGCATTCTGGCAAATACCGCTGGAGAAACAGAGTAGGGAAAAGACTGCCTTTGCGGTACCGGGAAGACCCTTGTACCAATTCACTGTTATGCCCTTTGGGTTGTGTAATGCAGCTCAAAGGTTATGCCAGTTAATGGACAAGGTAATTCCTGCACGACTTAGGGATCGTGTATTTGATTCAAAGTTAAAAGTTCAAGTGAGCTCAACTCCATGATTGCGTTTCGCCCAGGCACGATAGTTGGGCTCATCAGTTAGATGACTATCGTACCCTTCTAAGACGCAATTTTGTATCGATGTTTACCGACTAATATAAAAATCACAGCATTAAGATACTATGAATTTTATTATTCTAAGGGAATTTGGTTAAATTCAGACACTTAGAATTTCAAATGCCCGCGCTCAGGCTTTTTATAATAATTGAATATGAAGAAAATTTGAAAAGAAATTCTTCTGTTTAAGTGGAGTGACCGAATATATAATTCAAAGTTAAAAGTTCAAGTGAGCTCAACTCCATGATTGCGTTTCGCCCAGGCACGATAGTTGGGCTCATCAGTTAGATGACTATCGTACCCTTCTAAGACGCAATTTTGTATCGATGTTTACCGACTAATATAAAAATCACAGCATTAAGATACTATGAATTTTATTATTCTAAGGGAATTTGGTTAAATTCAGACACTTAGAATTTCAAATGCCCGCGCTCAGGCTTTTTATAATAATTGAATATGAAGAAAATTTGAAAAGAAATTCTTCTGTTTAAGTGGAGTGACCGAATATATAATTCAAAGTTAAAAGTTCAAGTATATTTGTGTATCTTGACGATCTGCTTATCATGGCGCCGGATTTTGAGACGCATATCACCTTGTTAAGTGAAGTAGCCGACTGCTTACGCAGGGCTAACCTAACCATCAACATGAAGAAATCCAAGTTTTGCTTCAAAGAGTATTTGAGCTTCATAGTGGGCAGCTTAAAACCGACCCTGCTAAGGTGGAGGCAATTGTGGACTTCCCTATTCCCAAAACCCCGAGGCAGGTTCGGAGGCTACTTGGTTTAGCAGGGTGGTATCGGAAGTTCATAAAGGATTTTTCGAGTTTGACTGCACCCCTGACTGACCTTTTGAAGAAGAGGAACGAAAAGTTCAAGTTAACTGATGAGGCACTGAGAGCGTTCGAGAATCTGAAGAAGTCGTTAACTACGGCACCGGTTCTCTCGCATCCTGATTTCAGAAAAAGATTTTTCATCCAGTGTGATCCTCAGATGCGGGAATCGGAGCCGTGCTTTTTCAAAAGAATGCGGAGGATGAAGAGGTCCCTATCGCGTACTTCTCTCAAAAATTTAATAAAAGCCAGAGAAACTACAGTGTGACTGAGAAAGAGTGTATGGCTGCGGTGATGGCTGTTCAAAAGTTCAGGCCGTATGTCGAAGGCATGGACTTCACAGTTATCACAGATCACTCTAGTCTCCGCTGGCTAATGAGCATGAAAGATCTAAGTGGTAAATTAGCCAGATGGAGTTTGCTGTTGCAGTCGTATGTCTTCGACATACAGCATCGAAAGGGCAGCCTGAATGTCGTTCCGAATACTCTTTCTCGGGTACACGTAGATTCTCTGGACATAGAAGAAGTAGCTCCTCTTATAGATTTGGACTCTACGGAATTTCAATCCGAAGAGTACCTCAGCTTGATCGAAACAATAAAAGATCACTCCGATGAACTTCCGGATCTTAAAGTTGAGGACGGATTTGTGTATAAACGCGCGTTTAGAAATGTAGATGAAGAAGCAATGCTAGAACACAATTGGCTTCTTTGGGTTCCGTCGGGACTTACCGAAGAAATAATTAGAAGAGCACACAATCCACCTCAAGTCGCTCACGGTGGTATCGCCAAAACGCTATACCGAATCCGCCAAAATTTTCACTGGCCGAATATAACCGTACAAGTTCGTGAATTCGTGTCTAATTGTCCTGTGTGTAAACAGTGCAAAGCGTCGAATCAAGTGTCCCGTCCTCCTATCGTTAACTCGTATTGTTCTGATCGTCCTTTTGAAAAATTGTATATTGATTTTTTGGGCCCTTATCCCAGATCAAAATCAGGGAATGCCTATGTGTTCGTTGTTTTAGACCATATGTCCAAATTCGTTCTTCTCAAAGCATTGAAAACCGCAAACACGTTAAGTGTTATAAAATTTTTGCACAATGAGGTCTTTGATATGTTTGGAGTACCACGTATAATCCATTCGGATAATGGAAAGCAATTTCTTGCGAAGGAATTCCAAAACCTGTTGCAAAAATATGGAATCCAACATTTCAGAACGGCGAACTATGCACCCCAATCGAATGCGTCGGAGAGGGTTAACCACACGTTGTTGGCAGCGATTCGCTCATATCTCAAAATGGATCAACGCGATTGGGATTATTTCCTCAACGACATCGCTTGTGCATTGAGAAGCTCTGTTCATAGCTCTACTGGGGTATCCCCATATTTTGCATTGTTCGGCACGAACATGATGATGCACGGTAGTAGCTATAAACTAGCACAAAAGTTGAACGCGATTGACGACAGCGAGCTGTTAATCCTTCCTCGACAAAAACGATTGGAGTGCATACGAAAAAGAATCCGCGAAAATATTTTGAAATCAAACGAAAGATCGGCGAAAACGTACAACGTTCGCACGAAAAAAATAAGATTCCTGCCCGGCCAGGAAATCTATAGAAGAAACTTCATCTTAAGCGATTCTTCCAAAAACTTGTCCGCCAAATTATGTCCCAAATACCTGAAGTGTCGGGTAATCAAACAAATAGGGAAACAAATGTACGAACTTGAGAATTTATCCGGCAAGAAAATTGGTATCTTTCATGCCAAGGATCTTAAACAATAACCGAAATCAAGCAAAATCAATAACCGAAATCGTTCACTTGAAAAAAAAAACATAGAGAAATTGATCGGTCTCGATACAAAGATGTTAACTAATTTGTTAATTACACGTTTCTTGTCTACTTCTCCTTCACACGAAAAAAAAGAGTTTTATTTGTCGTCGTTGGTCAATGTCCACAGACCCGAAAATAGTTTTATTTTATTTGTAGGTTCACCGCATGCAACACAAAAATCATACAAGAAGTTTCAAAAAAATAATTTTTTATGTCGCTTTAGCTAACGTAAGTTTTAGTCCGAAACTGTAATAACACCTTGGTCTTTAAATGCCTATCACCAATAATTTATTGACAACCCAATTAACTAGTACCTGATTAAAATTGAGATAGATTCGTGGCACTGCCATAAAACAATAAAAAAAAATCGATTAACACACCGTACCTGATAACTTAATTTATGTTAAATGTTTCGTAGAATCACTTCTAAATCCTTAGATAAATCACTTTCACATTGTACCTGAACAAAATATTCACATAATATCTCAACAATAGTCACTTTGTATCTAGCTAATATTCACCCTGTACCTGATCCATCTTCACTTTGTACCTGACTCACCACTCCTGTTATCATTTCAAATTATTAAGTTGCAATATTTGTGTTTGTTTATTTATTTAACTATTTATTTATTTATTTTCGGCATGTATGTACATTTTCTTAAAACTATTGTAACTTTAACGTACTTATCTCTAATCTTAATCTCCTACTTAACTGTGCTTCCTAATCTGTGATAATAATATTAGAATAATTCCACCTTATATCCCTCATTTCATTCCATTAGATAATTTTGTTTGTGTTATTTATTTATTTATTGATGTATATCTTATTTATTAACCCTCTTCTTTATTTATCCAAAAACGTAAGAGTTTTGACTAACTACTTATGGTAAACCACTCACCCATAACTAAAACTAATTTGAGTATCAGCTGGACATTGGACGTTCAGGTTCAATGACCTTTTGTTTTTCCACGTCGTTTCGGTCAATGTGAACAGCGCAAAGCCAAAGGGATTCAAGACAGGACGATGATTAACATAATGGGTCATATGCAAAAAGATGAGTTCAAGCTGTATTCTCACTTTTTTGAGAACTTTCTTAGCTTCGTATGCAAAAAAAAAAATACTGACCGAGTTAGATCTCATGCGGTGAGTTCGATCTCACAGTGATGAAATCGATCTCAGTTTGAAAGCTCTTAAGAGATAGAACTCGGTTTGCTATGCAAAAAGGTGAGAAAACAGTTGATTCCATGAGATCGATCTCACAAATTATTGAGCATGGGTTTTCTCTTACTCAGCTCATATACAACCGTCAAGATACCAAAATTTCAGCTTAATTTTGTTACAAATTACGTTCATAAAAATTGTAGCGAAGAACTTTATTTCCAATTTTGTTTTGCATTTACCTACTCTTGTCAAAAAAAAGGGAACAAGATATTTTTCAATCTCGTTTTGTGATTTTTGAAGAGCTGCATTTTTGTGGTAGGTGGCCGTATTTCGATGGAAGAAAATTCATTTTGCGGTTTCATGTTTCCTGTACGGAGGATTGTTGGTAAATATTTGTTTTTAAGTATGGAGGTACCGTTATTGCTAACCGTATGAAATGATATGAGGCAAACATTTTATATTTCTTGGATTTTGTTTTTATATTTGATCACTAATATTTCAGCTAATAATGACAACATACAAAAATCAAACTTGAATGAGTACCTGCCACGTTCCTATTCTAAGAAAACCTTTACAAATTGTGTAGGATTATGTTTTTACATTTTACCGTTAGAAAATAAAAGTAACAAAAAAATTGAAAAACCATGAAAATCTGCAAACCAACACCAGGTAATAATTCAATACATATTTGCAAAGAGGCAAACAAATAGCCAAGAGACAATCACAAAAAATGTTTTTTTTGTGATTGACAACATGAAACACATTAAACACTAATTTAATATTTTATTTTGTGAATTTCTATTGCCAGGAGTACCTACCATATGAAAAAATATTTTTCAGCTATAAAAAAACCCAAGTAAAAAATAACTTAATGCTGTTTCGATTCATGTATATATGCATATGTATTATGCTTTAAGTGATCTATCAATCCTTAAATGTATATTTTTGGTTTGTAAAAATGTAAATACATAGATTATTTATTATTATATAAGAATATTTTATGAGTTGTGTATGCATAATAGCTTATGTTACCTATGTATATTTAAAAGTGAATAAAAGGATTGCAAATTTTGTTAAATTATTTTGTTTTTTTTTTACTACGTTTTTACTACACTTTTTTCCTAAACACTACACTTTCAATCAGTTGGGGGGGCAATACTGATCAGAATGCTTTTGGCATTTAAAGATGACGGTCATGTTGGAGCGTACGAAATGTTTCAATGAATTACAACAACAATTCCTGTCTGTTAATCAGTGGGTTAGTATCTTTTTCAGTGGCAGATTTAAAATTTTAGTGATTTGGTGGTATACACAGGCAGCACTGTTTTGGAAAAAGCTCGCCCATAAGCTCTGTACTGACAATTTTTCCTGGACAGACTATAGAAAAATTAAGCAGTAGGATGGGTTTTGTTTCATCTCAAAAAACACTAACAAATTTGAATGTAAATCTTGTTTTCTTAAGTTTTTTTGAAAATCACATTTAGCTTTTTAAACGGAATTTCAACTGACCACTTTTTCAATTATTTTTGTTCCGTTTGTGTATACCTACACCAAATCGATTTTTATTTTAATATACATCTCATTTCATTCTTTTAAAGACTAGTATTTACTCGCAAAAGTTTACGAACATAATCCGACTGAATTTTAAGCACCAATTTTTCGTTTCCGCGTTCAGAGAAATTTATGTTTTTTCCTCTTAGTACCAGGGATGATAATGCTAAGCTCAGAAAATGAAACAAATTTGCTAAAAAAACCAAGTAGATTTGTAAAATGTGTAGCAGATAACGAAAAAAAAAATATTTGGAACAAAAACTAATTTATTTTCATTTTACTTAATATTCAGAACAAAAACTAAACATTGACTTGTTATTGTTTAAGAATTACTGCGTTTGAAGAGTAAGTTTCGCAAATTCAACTTGAATATACTTTAAATGAAAAAATTACACAAATTTATGTAATTTTATACTTAAATAATATGAAAGTTGTGAATTGTGGTTAATATTTTTTGAGTTAAACGATATCAGTTAAATGAAGTAGAAATAAGTTACTACGTAGCAGATGCGTACAAATAAATTAATGAAGCAGATTCATATGTAGTAATGAAGTAAATACTCATCTCTGCTTAGCTCTGCACAGAAATTATAGTCACAACTATTTAAGACGAAGAGCTTTGAGATCGATCTCATATTCATCGAGTCAGAGCTGTTCAGAGCGAACTCATTTTTTTGCATATAAAACCGAGTCCGAGTTCGGCTCTGCTCGATCGATCTCACATGTGAGTTCAAGCTCGTTAACTCGAACTCAGAGATCTTGCTCGTCTTTTAGCATACGACCCAATATCTGCACGAAGATACGTAAATGCATCGAAACTATACAAAAAAAAACCAATAGTAAATTAATGTATAATCCGTAGATAGTCATAGAGTATATATATACCTATAAAACAAAAGGAATTTCGAATCCGAGAACCCACTTGCAGTTTCGGCCACAACATACATAGATCAGCCATAAAATAAATCCATTAGCGGCTTAGGTAAAAATGCTGCTGAAAAATAGAGACAAAAAAAATAGTTAGTAATTGTAATGTATTTATGTATGCGTATATAGATTACCCCTGGTCAGGTACAGCGTAACCTAGGTAGCACATAGGTACAGTTTGCCCGGCTTCTTAAGCGTGGGTTAGCTCACCACGTTGCGGTACTTTTATTTTCCGGCGTCGCGTCGTTCTAGATGAGAGGAAACACACTAGAATAGCAGAATAATTAATAATGTAAAACAAAATGTAATTTAAAACGAAAAGATAAAAATAAGTTGAACTACTAAAATTACCATAAAGTAAAATACTTACTAAAATTAAGCTCGAATGGCGTCTGCTATTCTGCTGCTGCTGCTCTGCTAGTGCTTGCTTATTGCTTTCAGATTGGAGTAAAATTAAAAGATGAAATGATGAATGAATAGAAATTACCCATTCCAAATGTCAGATGATCGCGTTCCCGGTTAGAGAAAAATTATAATGGGAAATTTTAGGGATTTTTTTTTTGGAAAGGTGCGGAGACCATTAACCCCTCAACACATAATTGACGTGAGGTACGGACGCATGTCATTTTACTAAAATTTCGTGTAAACTTCCACAATTGTGTTTTTTTTAGTTCATCGATATGAAATGCTACATCCACAGACTTAAGAACACCAATAAGCAGCATTTAGGGATCAGGGGTAGTAAAAAGGTTTCGGACAGCGGTTACGGGTAGAAAATTGTTAGGTAATGCAATTTTTGAAATTCAAACTCAAACTTACAACTCGGGCGATCTCAGCTTCGTGCTTTAGTTGGAGTATATCCAAAAAAATCACGAATTTTGTTGTGGACGCCCTGCCCAGACGTAAACATATTGGGTGCAAACTGAGCTTTATCCTCCGATCTTAGCGACATCTAGCGGTCAACAAAATAAGTATTCTGCCTCAATGTAGTAGATCAGAACAATAAAAAGAACAATATTTTCGAACTGTCAACCAAAGTAGAGGTTGAGAGGGGAATGATAGGCACTAATACTATGACATTTCAGTAGCTGGAAAAAAAAATAGATAACTGGCAGGTAAATTGGATCGAATGATCAAAATAGTGTGGGAGGAGGAAATAATAAAAGGAAAATGGGATGATTTATGCACCGTATTAAAGAATAGTCTGATGACATTATTTTCCTCGGGCAAGGGCGATTGAAGGAGAAAGCCTTTTCAATTTCAAATCAAGCTCCGAGCATCCGGTTGCTAAAATACTGTGCGCTTTAAAAAATTTTAAAAGTACCTACTGTGGTTTGCCAAAAAGTTAATTTGATAAACTTTTAAATAGTGCCTATTAGCTTACCTGGTGGGTATCCTTTTCGGTCGATACTGTGTTAAAGCTAAACGTAGTTTTTTTTTTAGATTGCTCAGGATAATTCATTTTTTTTAAGCAAAAAATTACCTGTTTGAAAAAAGTGGCCCGTGATCTCGCCTTTCAAGAATAAAAAGCCTACAAAAATATATAGGAAATAAAACCAAAATAGGGTGAGTTATAAAAGAAAGTGTTTTATTGAAAATTGGTGCTAAATGTGGGAAAATTTACATAGGTTGCATTGCTACACGTTACGTTTTAGATTGTCTGGTGGTCCCAGGTTGCCCAGTGAAGCTCTGGGCCGCCATATCTTTTTTTGTTGAAGTCCAACAATATCTCGTTGGACACGGATCCAAATTTGATTTGGACGATTTGTGCTGGACCAGAGTTCGTCCACCTTTTGGACTTCACCAGATTCCACGACGAAACACGTCTATATTTTGCAACAAGAAGTCTACTTGGGCGACGATTTGCCTGGTGTTTCTGGCATTTTTTTACTGTGGAGCACTGCGAAGCTACAGCGGAAACCTCAACGTCATTTCCAACTGGATATCCTTCTGACGCTCCGCAACATAGGATACGTTTTGGAGGTTGATCAAACTCAAAGATGAACCAACTCCATTTGAGACTCCGCTAATACCACCGTGAGTTCTATAAGAAAAAAAAAGAACAGAAGCACAGGTATAATATAAAAAAAAAACATACACATGTTATATATACGATATACATCTCTGCAAGAAGAATCAAATAGTGAATACTTTTACCGATTTTTGACACTAAAATTGGTTGAAAAAGTAAGCAAAATTTGAAGAACGTAATATATATATTTCGCCCGAAAGGATTTCTGGATTTTATACATTCATTCGTGCATAATTTACTTACCATACTTTTTTTTGTTGATATAATTCATGTTCTTATGTTTAAGTTAAGGGGCGTTAAAGTTGTTTTTTTTTTTATTAATTTAACATCTTTTTATATTCAATTTATTATTTTTTTTCTTATTCAATTACTTATTTTGTTTTGTAAGTGAAAAGGGTAGTGTTTCCAGGATCTGTCAGAAATTTGTTATCTTTTCAGTTTTAGTGTTTCGGTTTGCTCCTTATTCCACCTCCAAATAGCTCTATAGGGGTAGGTTATCGGATTCCGAAAGTTATGCCTTATACCATAGTGCCCAAACAGGTGCTTTGAACGTCTTTTTGTTAAGTCATCTTGATAGACCTGTGAGAGACGCATCTGAGTCACATTTTGTTGTTTTTTTATTTGCTTTTTTTGTAAGCCTGTTCGTAAAAGTTCCAAAATTACTATTATAATTACAAAAAGTTTCAAGTAAAAGTTTTTTTTTGCTGTACGTTTTAATATTAAATCTTTACAATTTTCTTTAATTATTATAAATCTTGCTTGCCTTAATGTTACTTGTTCTTTCGTTAAATAAAACTTCCCTTAACGCCTATTTTGAATGAAATTTTGCGTTTCTTTGATTTCGTCATTAAAATCATGAGATTTTGAAGATACACTTTTCAGGGGTGCGGATGGTAACCAACATATTTCGATGAAGATGGTATGACCAGAAGCTGGTCATCGATCTTTTTGGGGGAATCCAAATATAGCCATCGGATTCCAAGGTTGGGTGGGTAATGGCAACACTGCTACAACATCTGCAGTGCCCTTGAAGTGGTGATCGTCCGTCTGCTGTCTTTTTGATTAATTTACCCTGGCCTGATTTATGTTTTGCTTGCAGGTGATGTCAAGTTTCGGGGGCAAGATCCCCCCCATTCCGGCGAGCTGATGCCGCGCATAGCAAGCAGGCCGCGTCCTCGGAACTTGACATTCTTTCCCACATTCCAAACTCTCCCTTTCCCCTTTTCCTAACCTTTCCTTTTTCCTTTTCTACTTCATTGCCAACTCCTCTCCGCACTTCCTCTTGCCTTGCAACAGCCTCCAAGAAAGAAATCTTCTCTTTCTATACAACGTTATTTCTCTGAGAACAAAGTAAAATTTGCCAGCATCAACCGTTAAAGTGTTGAGTGTTGGGAGGGGGGCGCCCCGGTGAGAGGCCCAGTGCGGCATGACCGACATCGGCGCGGCGCCGCCGCTGCACCGCGCCGCTGTCGGTCACGCCGGGCCTTGCCGCGCCGCGCCGATGTCGGTCACGCCGCACCGGGCCTCTCACCGGGGCGCCCCCCCTCCCAACACTCAACACTTTAACGGTTGATGCTGGCAAATTTTACTTTGTTCTCAGGGAAATAACGTTATATAGAAAGAGAAGATTATTTTTGTTTTTGGAAATTAGATCTGTTCATAAGTTTGTACATATAAGTTTTGTTTTTGGTAATAAAATCGAATATAAATGGCAATAACATCGAATATTATTTTGCACTTGGTAGTAAAGACGACAACCACTTTAGATCGATCGACATTATTTCTCTTTTATTATTCCATAATTGGAAATAAAGTAGAACACACAAAGCCTTGAAAATCGGTCGAATTGACCTTATTTCCATCTACTTTATTTCACGGCACCTAGAATTTCTGTTAGATTAAACTTTCTGACTTGGATTTCATATAGAAGAACTGTTATCGCGCGCATGTTATCAACATCCCTGGTGCTAATTTTCTGTATATGCGGTTGAAGAATTTTGTTTTATGTTACACAGCATAAGGGTGGATTTGGGTTATGAAAATAAAATGAGTGCCTTCACTCACACACACGATGGTGAGTGGGCTGAGAAAAACGTCGACAGTTTGAAAAAAGAGAAAAATAGCAAGTAGGAAGGTTATCTGATCTGTAGGTAAAGGCCAACAAAATCGTGCACTTTGCAAAGATTTTGTGATGTAGTTTTTTACTGTGGGTGTGAATAGGAATATAGACATCGACTTATTTTTGGAACAGTAGATACATATATGTATATATATATAATACAACTGTGTTTAAATTCGAATAAGCTGGTTTAATTAATTTAATATAGAAAATTGTCTGTTTTGGTTTTAAGGTAAGTTTTTTGAATTTTATAATGCTAAGTAATTTTAGAGTGGATTATTCAAACATTCGTGGGTTAAAAAAAACTTTTGTGCTGCGTATGTCCATGCTGTAATAAACAGACCAGCTGTATTGGCTCTGAGTGAAGCCCAGGTAGGTGATAATACTGATTATTCGGAGTTTAATCTACATGGGTATAACTTAGTGCCTTTATTCTTTTCTCACCGCGGCCTTGCAGTATATGTAAGAAATTATGTTGCTTACCAACTTCAACCACAATATGGTGCGTGTACTAACACAAACTTTAACTTCATGTGGTTAAAATTCACGGTGAACAAGCACATTATTCACACATGCTTTATTTATCGAAGTCCAAACCTGGACAGAAACTCAACTTCTAACGAATTTGATGATCTGTCCGACTCCATCCAAAGAATTGTTCCCATTATCCTCATACTGAAATCGTCATTGCAGGCGATTTCAATGCACACAATTCTAGTTGGCTTCGCTATTCTGGCCAGACAACACCCGAAGGAAGGTATGTCGAGATCTTTGCTGAGTTAAAATACCTAACTCAGCTTGTTGACGAGCCAACTTGGATCCCTGACGTTGCAGGTCAATCCGCCAACACCCTAGACTTGTTCCTTACCTCTGACCCTGATAAATACACTATCAGTGTATTATCGCCTCTAGGCACATCAGACCATTGTGTCATATCTGCAAATTTCTCGTGCCAAAAAACCTCAGTTAAAGAGAAAACCCCTAAGAGAACCGTTTGGCAATACGAGAAAGCCAACTGGGACGGTCTTAACAATTTCTTCAGGAACTTTATCTGGTCACTATGCTTCCTCGATAGTGACGTAGACTCCAGCGCAGATATGATTACAAATTTAATTCTTTACGGGATGAGAAATTTTATTCCGAATAGGATAAAATCTATCAAACCGAAAGAAAACTCATGGTTTGATTTGAGCTGTAAAGAGGTTATCAAGGTCAGCGAAGTAAGTTTCCGTTGTTATAAGGCCAACCCTACTGAGGAAAACCGGAATAAGTTCAAACAAGCTAGAAAAACCTGCAATGGCCATATCCAAAGAACCAAATTTTTGCATGACACAAAATTACGGCAAAAAGTACTACAATGTCCCAAAGGTAGTAAAAATTTTTGGTCATTTGCAAAAAACATTCGTAACACTACTTCATCCGCGGTTCCAACGCTCGTCTTTAATGACACTCCCTATGTAAGCTCACCTGAAAAAGCCAATTTGCTTGCAGCACAGTTTGCTGTTAATTCGACGCTGCCAGAGAGTGTTATGACTCCTCCTGTACTTGAGAGCACTAACGTTTTCATGGGACGAATCTTTTTTCGCACTCGTGCAGTTGCAAGAGTCCTGAAAGATTTTGATATACATAAATCCGCTGGTTCAGATAGTATCCCAACGCTGGCAAAACCTCTGCGTAAGCTTTTCCATCTATCCTACTCTACAGGTCTCTTTCCGAGCGGATGGAAAACTGCATTTGTCCAGCCTGTCCCTTAAAAAGGCGTATCTTCTTCTCCCTCCAATTATCGTCCAATTGCACTTACGTCCCTTCTTTCCAAGGTCATGGAAACGCTGATTAATTATCAGCTCAAGAAATATCTTGAAGAACGAAAGCTTCTTAATGACCGGCAGTATGGCTTTCGTAGCAATAGGTCCACTGGTGATCTGATGGTATATCTCACCGAACAGTGGAACAAATCTTTATATCGTTTTGGAGAAAGTAAGATTATTGCACATGATATTTCAAAAGCGTTTGATAGAGTTTGGCACCAAGCTCTCTTATCGAAAATGCGTGCATTTGGTATCGACGAAGCTCTTCTTCTTTGGATTGGAAATTACCTTTCGGACCGTTCAATACAAGTTGTACTGGATGGTTACAAGTCTGATATCCATAAAATAAATGCTGGTGTGCCCCAGGGCTCCGTTCTGTCTCCGACTCTCTTCCTTATTTTCATAAATGATCTTTTGTCTGAAACTTCCAATCCATTAAATTGTTTCGCAGACGACAGTACCCTCAGCTTTTCATATTCGTTTCAAGATTCACTTCCTTGTTCTTCGGATGTGGAACTTGAACGGCAGCGTATGATAAGCTCATTAAATTCTGATCTCGACAGCATTGTCCAATGGGGAACAAAAAACCGTGTAGAATTTAATGCTTCGAAAACTCAATGCTGTCTTCTGTCGTTAAGGCGAAACCCACCCCCTATGCCACTATCCATTAGTGGCACTTGCATCGAGGAAACCGAACAGCTTTCAGTCCTGGGTATGTGCATCACAGACCACCTTCTGTGGAATGATCACATTTTCGACGATGCTAAAAATGCTGCGAAATGTCTTGGTTATCTTCGAAGATGCAAGATATTTTTCTCTCCTTCTGATCTGGCTGTAATCTATAAAGCCTTCATTCGTCCAAAGCTTGAGTACAGCTCCCATATTTGGGCGGGTACTCCTAAATCCCATTTAAGTCTCTTGGATAGAATTCAAAATAGAGCTTTAAAATTGATAGGCGACAGAGCTATAACGGAAACATTTGCATCTCTCGAACACCGCCGCAATATTTCGTGTCTGTCATTATGCTATCGCTATTTTTACAAACAATGTTCTAGTGAAGTAGCCAGTTGCATTCCTCCCCTTAAACAATTCCGCCATAATACATGATTTGGAAATCATGTCAAATCTCCTTGCGCACAAAGTTGAGATTCTTCGTCAAATCCGTGCTGTTATATGCTGGCGAAACCTGGAAAGTCACGACTACCATCTCAAAGAAATTGCAGGCTTTTGTGAACCGTTGTCTACGCCATATTCTAAAAATTCGCTGGCCACAAATTATATCAAACGAGGAATTGTGGCGCAGGACAAGTCAAGAGCACCTGGACGTTGACATAAGAAAGCGTAAATGGCAATGGATTGGTCACATACTGAGGAAACCAAACGATGAAATTGCAAAGCAGTCATTTGAATGGAATCCTCAGGGTGCACGGCGGGTTGGAAGACCAAGAACAACATGGAAATCAACAGTTCTAGCAGAAGCAGACTCCCAGAGAAAGACGTGGCCACAGTTAGAATATCTATCTGCAGACCGTGAAGGATGGAAACGATTTGTTGGCGCCCTATGCCCCAACCGGGGTTACAGGACTTGATGATTATGACTCGTACTTCTAGGAATGCACATCAGCTTACCCTTGAGCCCAATTTCGGGCGTACCGTCAAGTACAGAGATTCTTTCTTCAGCCGCACAACACGAATGTGGCATGCTTTACCCTACTCTATTTTTCCTTCCCATTGTGATATTTAGAAATTCAAAACCAATGTGCATCGGTATCTCCTTTTAAATCCCATCCTACTTTCCTAACACTCTCACTGTGTTTAACATATTAAGGGTAGTCATAACATAACCCCTTGAGTGCGCATTAATTATAAAAAAAAAGTTATATACTGGATATCACTATTGGTGTGAGAAAGAAAAATTAAAAAAGTAGGTAGGTCTAGGTATAGGTATAGTGATTACGAGGTAGTGGTTTTGTTTATGCTTGCTCAAGGCGCCCCTTCAGTTCAGCGCCCTGTGCATTTGCACTGCGTGCACGTGTAGCTTGTCCGGCCCTGCCCATCTGAGTCCATTTAGAAGGGAGGGCCAGTTTCTGGAACATTGACTTAAAATGGAAACAAAATTAATCAAAATCAATGAAAGCACGCAGTGATGTAGGTTTTTTGAAATTTCATATTCCATTATATAATATATTTGTGATTCAAGTTGTTTTAGTGAATAGTTAATGAGAAATAAAATTTCAAAGTCAACATTTTAAACAACATCTAAAATTTTTATTTTCTAGTCGATTTTTTTTTTTATAATTATGCATTATTTAGTGCTACGTTTTTTCCCAATATTCTTTGCTCTTATTTAATTACTGAAAACTAGGTGCAAAAATCTTTCTTAGTTTATGAGATATTCAAAAACACTAAAGCTAGAACTATAATGCTCGGAGGGGGACTTAAGTGGTCGGAAGAAAACAAGCGAATACACGGAAAGCATATGACGCAACTATAATTGCGGAGTGGAGTGCTTCGTCAAGTTTCGTTCAACTTTGGTTACGGAAGTGAGGTGCGCTCGGGAGTAAAACTGACATTATTTGGTGAAATAGGAATGCCTAAAAGAGATAGATGATAGTTAAACTATGGATGTGTTCCCCTTTTTTCGGTACGGAAGGCCTTAAACATCTTCAGTGAAACCGACAATTTGGAAGAGATATGTTGATGACACTTTTTGCATACTCCAACGAAATGAAGTGGAAACATTTCTTAACCATTTAAATTCGGTACATTCAAAAATACAGTTTACAATGGAAATTGAAAAAGACAACTGCTTACCATTCTTAGATGTAAAACTCATAAAAAAAGCAAAACGGAACAATTGGGCACACAGTCTACAGAAAAAGCACACATACCGATAGCATAGAAGAAGAAGTAAAGGAACTGGTGTATATCACATATACAGTGTACGTGAATGAAGCAGAAAACTGTATGACAGAAATGTCAAATCGGTGACTGAATGGAAGAAAAAAAGTAAACAAAAAGTGATACAAGACGAAAAACATTAATAAATCATTAATTGTTAGAAAAAAAAACAAATAGTTTGGAGTGATTTACTTAGAAATGTATGTATACTTACTAATAACAATACAAAAATATGAAGTGCAGTGTTAAATTGTGTATATAAAGCAAGAATAAGGCGGATAAGAATCATTTCCTTTCACAAGTGAGTTTTATCATATTTTTCTCAAAGAAAGCGATGTGAATTGATCATAATTTAATTAATCATCAATCAAGTAACACATTTTAAATGATTAAACTTTAAATAAACTAAGAAAATTAATAAATTAATTGAAAACTTGCACATGGTTTTCGGTTTTAATTTGGGATACTAGTAATGTCAAACTGTGATTCTGTGAAACAGGGACGTATTTTTTTGTTATTGGTGGTTGTAAGGCGCAACTATTTGCTAAGCGCCCTTTATACCAGGAAATTATTTTTGTTATTAAATCGATTTTGTACCTTTGGAGTTCGTATATTTATGTTAACATGTGCATCTTCAGAATATTGCTCAATTTTCTCTGTAGTGAAGTTATTAGTGCATTTTTTGAATGTTATTTAATTTGTCTATTCAAAAATTAAAATAATTTCATAAAAAATTTAAAAGGTTTCCGAAAGTCGAGTGGTAAAAGGATGACCATTCTGAAAGTGGATGAAGTAAAGCCACATTTGGGGTGCCAATTTTTTATCGATGCGAATGATTTGCTATGATTCACGTTGGTTTTGGAGAGCCTTTTTTCATGACAATGCGTAAATTAAACTAAGTAAATCTATAATGTTCCACTGAAACAACACAATTTTAAAGAAAGTAGATATTAAAACATTTTATCGGTGCCTTAGAGGGTTATCATAAAAAAGTAAGTATTTTTTTAAACATACCACTGAAAAGAAAAATAAATTCAGAAAATAACAAATGATTGTAATGGCGCCCTAGTAAGTTGCCATTAAAAATCACTCCGTCCCTTTTGGAATGTATTTGTGTTTGTGAGAGCAAACACTATTATGAAAAATGCTTCACTTTTTTCCACAAATGGCGCTTCCTTATATTTTTTAATCTAAGACCGATAGGTACCTACATGCCGCATCTCACCATCACCCTTCGAACTGCAACTCTGTGGTATCTGGTCTCGTAAATAGGGCAAATACGTTGTGTGATCATGATCACAAAGAAGAAGAATTTAATCATGTCCACACAGTTCTAAAAAATAATGGCTACAGTTCAGAACAAATATCTTGGAAACCAAAGCCAAAAATGACACAAAATTCAGTTGAGCCAAATGAAAAACCAGCATTTCTACCAAATATTGGCGAAACAAAACGAGGGATTCAAACAAGGCTGAATGAGCATATAAAAGCCATTCAAAAGAACCAGGTTACAAAGTCAACAATTTGTGAACATCTCGCATACAACGAAGATCATTTTATCAATTTCGATAAAGCCAAATCAATCTCGACGGAGAAATTCTATGTACCAAGATTAGTACGAGAAGCAATTGAAATAAAATTGCATAAGAATTTCAATCGAGACCAAAGTTTCAATTTATCTGGTGCATGGGATCCGTTGATCAACAAATTAAAGGTTGCCAAAAACAACAAACAAAATCAAAACAATGCACCAGCTGATGCTGTAAGCTTTGCCTGTTCACAAGCTTACATTGATTCGCAACAACAATTACCATCTCCAACACAGTCAACACACCGGTACAATCTCCGCAGGAGAGAATAAAAAGAAACAACAACTACCACCCACAAGCTATCAGTTAACCCGTGACCACGACAAGTGGAACCTTGTCAAAACGTCGGGCTTTCAATTTCATCTCCAACACAGTCAACACACCGGTACAATCTCCGCAGGAGAGAATAAAAAGAAACAACAACTACCACACACAAGCCATCAGTTAACCCGTGACGACGACAAGTGAAACCTTGTCGAAACGTCGGGCTTTCAATTTCAATTCAATTTTTTGAATTAAACTATCGCGGTAAGTCCCTTAAATTAATAAAATAAATTAAAATGAATACTTTTCGTTGGTTTTTGACATTAGCTTCAATGCCCTTCCGACTATTATAGTTCTACCTTAATGGTACTGTTTGCCAGAAACACGTACTTACGGGTATTTCTTTTGAAAATCTTATGATGTGTTAGTAAAAATCAAAAAAAAAATTCTTCAATCACGTATAAGTGTGAAATTTTACCAACATACTCTCTCTTAGCTCTGCACTTTAGTCACACAAAAAAACTAAGGCAAGCTACATGGATGTCATTGAAGTGTCTGTAATCACTGGTACTTTGCTCTCAGCTTTCTGAGCAAAATGTATTCCAACTCAGACAAAACTACATTTGCTCTCACATTCTGCTCTACATTTATATGAGGAAAATGTTGTATACTGTAGAGCACCCGATGTCTGTGCTGATATACAGTTTGGAAATACGCAGCCCGGTTGCTGAAAAAAGGGCATCAAATGCTAACTTTACAGTGAAGTTAGCAGTACAGTCGGTTTCACCCACTATTTGGTGAACTGCATAGAAATGCATACAAAATGCAAAAAAAAATGCAAATTCCTGCCGAGGTCCCATTGGTCTAACTCAAAATTGTTATGCTAAATTCACAGACGTCATACAAACACAGACATGTCTTTAAACATGACGGATTCTGATTCTAAAACTGGCCATACATGACCATTTGGCTCGGTTGGATTGCAGATTGGCTAAAAATTCAAATGGATCTGCAGGCGATCCATCCCACACGCGAACGATTTTGGATCGGTGAGGGCCATTTGGCCCGTTGGCTCTGTCTTGTATAGCCAGCTTAAGGAGCTCGAAACGTGCAGATATGTATGTCAACATTTTCGACGGACCAATTACAATAACTTCCAATGGCAAGTTAGAAATATAAAGTTATATATTAACAATTGAAGCGTTTGGGTGAAGAAGGAGGTAAGTGACATTTTTTCGATTTTCGGTTTTTTTCGAAAAATGAGACTTGCGAAAACTTAAATTTCTTTCTAATCTACGTCGTGCTACGATTCGTATTTTCTTATTTAGCGCTTTCATTTTTGGTATAAAAGGGTTACTAACAACTAAAAATCGTATAATATGAGTGGAAAAATGGGCTAACAGCACTTAACTCCTTTTTGGGTGGAATAAAAATAACTTAAAAAAATATATTTAGCATCAAGGGGTTAAGTGCTTACTTACCTCCTTCTTGCAGACAAATTAAAACCCATATTTAAAGTGGTTATAGTAACGAAAGAAAGATTGGCAACTCTGTGCGCAAGTGAACGGTTGTAATTATTTTTGCTCTTTTAAAACTCAAATATATTTACCTATTTTTTACAAAATAAACACGAATTAAAACCAAACAAAAAATTATTTCCAATCTGCTATTGTTGGTAATCATCAGAAACCAGGTAAATCTTAAGAATTTAAGAGAAAACACCAAATATTTGAGGGCTGTAGTTCGTTGCATTAACCCATGAACGACAAGAAAAGAAAAAGCTGTCAAACACCACCTAAAGCTTGCAGATTCTCTTACACAGAAGAAAATTCTAAACAGGTCGCAAAAATATTTAAATCGTCATCTAATATGTCAATTTCTGATATGGATTTCTTAAAAATAAAATCAATAATTGATGATTCGCTCGAATCTAAAATCACAACGAAGCTTGGAAATCTTGCTACCAAAGATGACCTCCAAACTTTGACATCAGAGATATCCGCATTAAAAAAACAAAATGAAGAATTAACCATCAAAGTGCAACAATTTGAAGATCGCTGCAATAACCTTGAAAGTGAGCTAGAAATACAAAACCGTGAACTAATAGCAAGTAATATTATCTTCACCATCCCCAAAAATAACAATGATCCGCAAAAAACAGTAGAAAGTGTAATCGATCGCTTGCTTGGAACCGAAGAAAGTTGCAAAATGCCACCAGCTATCAAGCTTAGTGAAAATCAGTCCGTAATTAAATTGAAATTAAAAACTGGCTCAAATTTCCTTGCAAACATGATGCTAAAAAATGCAACAAAACTGAAAGGGACAAATTTCTACATCCAGCGTGACCTTACAAAACAAATGCAACTCAAACGACGGATTTTGTTAAGTTACAGAAAAATTATAAAATCTAAACATCCCAATGTTGCAATTAAATTAAAAAACAACGCTTTAATTATTGAAAACGATACATTTTATTTATCAAATAATAATAATTTAAAACACAACAATAATAATGGCGAACAGGCGCTAATGGAAATGTTTGGAGAACTAAACTTCGAAGCTGTCAAACTGGCATCGAGAGCAAACTTCAACAACAATCAACAACAGAATGAACCATCAACATCAGGGACGGCAACTCATTTAAGTAATGGAGTAGAAAGTATTAGACAAAATTGATACAAAAAAATCGTCAGCTCAAGTTCTATTAGTTTTCAAAATGTTTTAGCTTATAATATATCAGGTTTAAATAATAAATTATTATATGTAGATTTTTTTAAATATGTACAAAGTTTTCAAATTTTTTTCTTATTCGAAACGCACATAACACAAGAAAATTACAACAAATTTACGAAATACTTTAGCGAATACAAATTACATTGGATAGCAGCAACACGTACAGCAAAAAAAGGTCGAGCGAGTGGCGGAAATCTTTTTGGAATTAGAAAATCGTTTTTAGAATTATATGACTTTGTGAATGTGTGCGGCTATACTATTGTGAAATATTTGGTACAGAATAATATGTATATAGTACCTTTTTATATCAACTGTAATAACTGGATCGAGGATGCGGAACTATTAAATAATATAATATTTCACCTATCTAATAAAAGCGTAATGGTGATTGGAGATTTAAATGCTAGGATAGGAACTATGCAGACTGCAACTACTGCGCAAGAAACGAATATCAATTTTATATTTAGCAACCGTACATCTAAGGACACCATTTGCAACCAAAATGGAACAAAAATTCTGGATGTTTTGCAAACCTACGATTTATGTGTTTTGAATGGATGCACCGATGGAGATCGTGAAGGTCATTATACATTTATCGGAGGTCAAGGCAAATCTGTGATAGACTATTGTGCAGTAAATAATGACTGGGTAGATCGCATCAGTAAGTTTGAAGTTCAGGTAAAAACCTACTCCGATCATCTGCCGGTAGTTGTTGAGTGGACAAATAACTCTATGATTGCCCAAAAAAATCTTAATTTGCTGCCTAAATTAAATTGGAAAATTCAAAATAAAGTATCTTACCAACAAGCTACAGAAAACTTTTTTTCAAATATAATCCTAGACGCAGAGTCGGTAGAAGAATACTCATCGCAAATAACATCGTGCATTAGAAGTTCTTCTACAATTAGAGTCTCACGTAAAGTAACATTTTACAAGCAGAAGTGGTTCGACAACGAATGCTCCAGTGCTCGTAAGAAATCCTTTGCACTATTACACGCATGGAGGGAAACTGACTCCGTAGTATTGAAGAAGTGGTACACTGAAGCCAACGTCTCTTACAAAAATATGTGCCAGCTCAAGAAAATCAATTTCGAAAACAACCAAGCTGTGCAACTCGCAAACATTAAGAATTCAAAAGATTTCTGGAAGGCAGTGAGGGAGATAAATGGCGCTGGATTTACAATAGGGACAGGTGTTTCTGCAACAGACCTAGCACTCTACTTCCAGAACCTACTTATCAATCAAACGAATATTGTTTTTACCACCGCAGAACCTTTTTACGTTGATGACATTCTCGACTGTGAAATATCTCTGGTTGAAATTGAACAAATAATAAGAAAATCAAAGAATGGAAAGGCACCGGGTGAAGATGGGATACCATACGAGTTTTTCAAAAATGCATCGCCCACACTTCTCTTACATCTAAAAAAATTGTATAACAATATCCTCGTGAATGCTGCTGTACCCATTTCATTCAAAAAGTCCGTGATCTTTCCTATACACAAAAAGGGCGCATTAGATAGAGTCGAAAACTATAGGGGTATTTCCTTTATGAATATCGTTGCCAAACTCTTCTGTGCAATTCTAGCCACAAGACTTGAAAAATGGGTTGTTCATAACAACATTATCACCGAACTTCAGGCAGGATTCCGAAAAAACTACTCGACAGTTGACCACATCTTTAGTCTAACTTCAATAGTAAAAGCATTTCAAGCCAGGAACAAAAAGGTTTACGCACTTTTTGTAGATTTTAAGGCGGCCTTTGACCTCGTTAATAGAAACGCACTTTTGTACAAGCTTTCACAAATAGGACTTTCTACTAAATTTATTCGGATTCTTAAGGAAATGTATTGCGGAACCAATGCAGCCGTCTGGGATGGCTCAAGTTTCTCCGAGTGGTTTGAAACAGATAGTGGTGTAAAGCAGGGATGCCCGCTAAGTGCACTGTTATTTGCCCTCTTCATCAACGATATTGTAGCTGAACTACCTGGTGGAGTCAGAATTGCGGGCGCAATTGTAAATGTACTACTGTATGCCGATGATTTGGTTGTTTTGTCTGAAGCCCCTGAAAATCTGCAGTTGATGATTAATCGTCTTGTTTCGTTTTGTGATAAATGGGGGCTAAGCATTAACACAGATAAATCGAAAATAATGATATTCTCAACAAACAATCGGAGTAATACATCACAAAACCATCATTGGTTCCTTCATCGAAGCCGTCTAGATGTCGTGAAGGAGTATAAATATTTAGGAGCCAAGCTGAATTCAACGATTGATTTCAAAACCCACATTGGGGAGAAAGTTAAGGCCTGTCAAAAGCTAATCAATTCAACTTGGAAAAACATTTTGTTTAATGAACATGTTTGCCTCTCTACGAAGTATAAAATCTTCGATTCAGTAGTTAAATCGACTTTATGTTACGCTGCACAAGTATGGGGCGCCGAAGAATTTGAAGAAATGGAAAAGCTGCAAAGAAATTTCATCAAAAAATTGATCAACTTACCAATTAAATCACCAAATTATGCAATCTATTTAGAGACAGGCTTGCCCAAACTTTATACGTACACACTTAAGGCACAGGCTGACTATATTTTAAAAGTCCTCAACCTTCCCGAATCACGCCTTGCCAACAAAATGATTTTGTATGAAATAAGAGACAAGGATTGGTGGATGGAAAAGTGGCGAGACCTTGGAGAAATTTACGGAGAAGATATGGTCGCATTCCCAGGTGATCGGAACACTTTAAAAGATCGGCTGTATCGCATAATCCAGAAGTTCGAAGATACCCAAAGAGCGTTGTTGGAAGTGGAAGCCCAGCAGTCGGAAAGTAGAGTTTTGTACTCACAACTCAACTTTAATCTTGCCGCTGACAATTATTTTTGTGACACGCTTACGTACGAGCAAATTTCAATCATTTTTAAGACCAGATGCGAGGTCCTTGGCCTCAATGGAGCACCTTATAATGGAAGTTTTAGCCAATTTTGCTCTTTGTGCAACCTTAAAGCGAAAGAAGATTGCTTTCACCTTATTGGAGTCTGCCCAATATATGCAGCATTAAGACAAAAGTATTTGGGAGCAAAAACTTTATCAATGCAGGAATATGTGCGTTACCTAAATGGCCAGAATTGGAAAAATCTGTATTTTTTTGTAAAAAGTGCTTATAAATATCGAATTTTATTAGAAACCGAATTTGAGTAGTTAAATGTACATATATTTAATAATGTTTTTTAATTAATTCCTTTAGCCGCAAAAATTGTTAAAATATTTATTGTCAATCGAGCTGACGGCATTGCCATAAACGGCATTTATAAAATGTTCAATAAATGAATTACTTACTTACTTACTTACTTACTAGTAACGATGAAGGTTCTAAGCGACTATGTACTCCATCAATGTATTTTCTTGAAGCAAAACAAAAAATAAATACGAAAAGTTGAACTGCTGTCCAATTTTTCTATTTTGAAGTTTATTCATTGCTTTTTATCTTTTAAATTATTTAGTAGGCTGTGGCAGCGAAACTGTTTTTTTTTTTGTTTGATATTCCTTTTAAGCTAACGCTATTGGAAGTAGGCCGTGACAAAAGTACATTGTAGTAACCGTCTTTTTCTGGTAAAAACTCAGCTTAACACCAAAACAGCTATAAGTCCGGATTCCAAAGTCAAAAAATTGACCACGAAAAAGCTCGGTCCGATCCCAACGTCTTGTCACTCAGTCAGTGACTCTTGAAGTGATCAGTTGTGTTTTTCTTTCCTGTGCCTAAAATAATTTGTGAACGCTTTTTTTAAAAAACTAAAAAAAAAACCTATAAAAACAATAAAAATATTTCGAAACCAAAGTACTTTAATTAAACCGAAGAATTTTTGCTTTTTAATTTTAAAACGTTGTTTTACTCATTTATTATAATTAAAATAAGCAATCAAATTGTAGGTGAGAAAAAATACATAAACAATTATAAATTCGTATGTATAACATAGATCCATGCTCCGAGTATCTCTCCGATCTCCCCCCGATGGGGATTTTGTAACGTGCCACAGGTGTGATCGCAAGATGCACTATGGATGTACAACACTCTCCGAAAAGTCGTATAGGAGAATGACCACGGCCAAAAAAGAGGAATGGAAGTGTCAAATTTGTCGAAGGGAACTTAATGCACCATCATTGCCCAAAGCCACTCAAGATGAAAATACACCTATACAACCATTGACCAAACGGTTGAGGAGTGTAAGTTCCCCGATGGTACTCAAGACCAAGAAACCATGTCTACAACAAAAAACAATAATAACCTACACAGCGAAATATTGAACGAAATGCGAAAAATGAGAAGAGAAATGACCGACATAAAATCAAGCTGCGAATTTTTTGCAAACAAGTATGATGACATAAAACAGCATATGAACTCAAATAATGAATTGCTGCATAAACTCTCAAATGAGATTAAAGAATTAAAACAAAGCAACATGAAAAAAGACGAACAAATTTTCACAATGGAAACAAAAATCAACACACTTGAACAACAATTATTAAAAAATAATGTCGAAATAAAAAATATTCCACCAATACATAATGAAAATCTAATTGAAATAGTACAAGCATTGGGCAAAGCAATCGATCATGATGTATGCACCACCGATATCACTGATGTGTACAAAACCAACAAAAGAAATCCAGAAAAAATCAACAATAATTGTCTCTTTTGCCAGTCAAACATGTAAATTAGATCTAATAAAGAAGGCAAAGGCCAAGCTCAATATACCAACAACAGAAATTATTAAAAATGCAAGCACAAGTAATGATCAGACTGCAACATCAAACGAAAGACCAGTGACGGTGCGTCAATAAGACGTTTTAGACATGCATGCACCACCGATATCACTGATGTGTACAAAACCAACAAAAGAAATCCAGAAAAAATCAACAATAATTGTCTCTTTTGCCAGTCAAACATGTAAATTAGATCTAATAAAGAAGGCAAAGGCCAAGCGCAATATACCAGCAACAGAAATTATTAAAAATGCAAGCACAAGTAATGATCAGACTGCAACATCAAACGAAAGACCAGTGACGGTGCGTCAATAAGACAGTTTAGACAGTGTCTACCCTAACGTAAAGCGAGAAAAACCTAGACTCGTTACAATAAAGAAAACGTTGTTTACATTCATTGCATTAAGTCCCTAACATCCATAAACTTATCTCAAATTGTCAACACCTATGTATAATTTAACTAATAACATAAGTCCATAACATTCATCCCTTACACACCAGGGATGTTGCGAATATCCGCATCCGCATCCGCAAATGCGGAGCTTCCGCACAGATTTGGACATCTGCATCTGCATCCGCATCCGCAATAATCAATGTGGATGTTTATGCGGATGCGAATGTAATACAAACCTCTGCGTAACCGCCTTGAATCAGAAAAGGCGGTAATATTTCTCTTTATTAAGTATAATGCTCCTATTTTAAACTTCACTTACTAATATAAATTCTGCTTAATACTTGTTTTTATCAATAAAAATGTTAATAATTACTTTATCATTGTTTTAATTCTTCGTTCATATACTTTTTTTTATATAAGATCTTAAATATCCGCATCCGCATCCGCATCCGCGGATGTGAGCCTTCAAAAATCCGCATCCGCATTCACATCCGCGGATGTGAAAAAATCGGCATCCGCAACATCCCTGCTACACACACACACATATTTTCCACACCTACTTTTATTTCATTAAATAATTTGACCTCTACGGTCTACCAACAACCACAAAGCACAAAAATCTCAATACTCAAACAAAATACACAATATCACTATCGCTTCGCTATGGCTCGCACTCTGCCTGCAGTCTGCACTTTGCTACGTGCTTCGGGAAAACCCGAATGAAAACGAAGACAGAGTCTTTCCTTCCACTTAAATAATATGAAAATAAAATCAGCGGGTTATGTTGCTCAGGTATAATTTCTTTATGGATCAAGTAGACAGAATCGAATCTGTCTAATTGCTGATTTTGTTTTGAATTTTGAAGTAAATTTGAAACATTTTCGTTGAGTGTTGAGTAAGTTGCCCTCTAAAAGTACTTGAGAGTGCTAGGACGCCATATGGCCCTAGGCTCAATGGTAGGAAAATCCCTATGCACACCTCCCTGTGGTAGAGGGCGGGTAACGCTAACGTGCAGGGGGACCGAATGGATGCCGGGATAAGCAGACAACCCAGCTATGCTGGTCAGGGCACAAACTTGTCCTCGGGATGGTTAAAAGCCCCCTTAAGGCAGATGAACTGCAGGTGGCGGTCAACGGCATGATAGTCTGGTGGCGGAGGAGCTTTTTTTGGTAAAAGGCCAACGGCAGCAGCAGGTAGCGTCTGTAACCCATATTGGGCGGCTACAAAAGGCGTCTGTTTTCCCACAGTGGGCGGCCTCGAGCAGTTATGTGTTTGACCATACAAAAGGCGGGTGTGCCTGTCAAATCTGAGCTTATGTATGTTATTAATCATATCTCGGAAAACACCATGGTGGAAGGATATATGCAAATACATGAATTATGGCAACAAATGGAAATGAGTCCCCAAGAGGTAATCTTTTTATAGAAAATCCTTCTGTAGCTTCGGCTGCAGTAAACCGCACATCGGATTTGGGGGTGCGGCATCCTTCATGTACGAGCGTCAATCAAGACGCCATAATAATAAATGAATCGTTGACAAATAGAAGAAGTCTTTCAAGAAGCGCAAATGTTACTTTTGGCTACCGCATACGTACGAAAATCGGAGCATGGAACGTTCGATCCTTGTACAGCGATGGTAGATACGAGCAGGTTGAGCGTGAAATGCTTCGCCTAAAGATCAGTATCCTGGGCATAAGCGAAACTAAGTGGAGAGGAAGAGCTGAATACAGATCAGACACTGGACAGACGAGAATGCTGTATTCCGGCGAAGATGAAAGAGAGGGTGGCCAAAGACTGCATGGTGTCGGAATTATGTTGAACGAAGAAGCGAGGCGTAGTTTGATCTCATGGGCGCCCATTTCTGCGAGATTAATGACAGCAAGGTTTCGTTCAAAAATTCGTAACGTCACAATTATTCAGTGCTACGCCCCCACAAGTGAAGCGACCGAGGAAGACAAAACCGCGTTCTACACTCATCTTAACTCGGTTTACAGTAGTGTTCCGAGAGCCGACATCATAGTCGTTATGGGAGACCTTAATGCCCAAGTCGGTTCAGACAATTACGGACTGGAACGCGTGATGGGAAGAAATGGCGTGGGGTCACGGAATGAAAATGGTGACTTGCTTGTCGACTTTTGTAACGCGAATCGTCTTGTGATAGGTGGGACTGTATTTAAGCATAAGACGTGCAACAAAATTACCTGGGTGCATCCGGATGGTCAAACCGAAAACCAAATTGATCATATCATGATTCAGCAGCGATGGAGGAAGTCTATGTGTGATGTCCGGAGTATAAGAAATGCCGATGTGGGAAGCGACCACCATTTGGTTCTGATGAGTCTCAAACTACGAACCGCTGCCGTACAAAAACCAGCGCAGGATGCAGCAAGGAGCACAAAATTCATTACTAATGCTTTAAATGACCCCAACATATGTCGAAACTATGTCACCACCCTTAACGACAGAGCCTCGTCATTAAATGGAATCCAGAATTCAACAATTGATGAGATGTGGGGTGAAATTAAAAGTGTTTTTATGGAGGCTGGATCCGAAACTGTACCCAAGCGAACGAGACGTAGAGACTCTTGGATATCCCAAGACACCTGGGATAAGATCGAACTTCGCAAATCGTTGAAAATCCAAATAAATGCCGAAGCTGATGTTCAACGAAAGGCTGACTTGCGAAGAGAGTACCGCATTGCACATAAGATGGTCTACCGCTGTGTGAGACGTGACAAGAGGGTGAAGTTGGATGGACTCGCAGATAATGCGGAAAGTGCTGCCAGAAGAGGAGATATCCGGGAATTGTACCAAATAGCCAAAGATGTTATCGGGAAAAAAAGCAACACCAATCATCCTGTAATGGATGTGGATGGCACACTTTTGGTATCAATTGAAGATCAGCTTCGTAGATGGAAGGACCATTTTTGTGCCCTGCTAAATGAGGATTCAGTTGAGCAGAGTGCTGAAGTGCCCCAACTAAACGAGATGCGCAGGTCCTATAGGGGTATTGACATCGAACCCCCGTCAGAATCGGAAATTCGTACATCAATAAATCTCCTCAAAAACAACAAGGCAGCTGGACTGGACGGAATACCAGCTGAATTCCTGAAAGCCGATCCCGTAGCAGCGGCTAGTATTTTACATCCGCTGATACAAAACATTTGGGAAAACGAAAGCTATCCCAGGGACTGGAAGGATGGTGTGATTGTTAAGTTGCCAAAGAAAGGTGACTTAAAGAATTGCAACAATTGGCGTGGTATCACCGTTTTGTCCGTTTTCCCAAAACTAATGGCAACAATCATACTCGAGCGAATAAAGGATAGAATCGAGTCTACACTCAAGAGGCATCAAGCTGGCTTCCGCAGTGGTCGATCGTGTGTCGACCATATCAACACCCTGCGTATCGTCCTCGAGCAGTCGATGGAATATCAATCACCGCTTTACCTCATGTTCGTGGATTTTGAAAAGGCCTTTGATCGAGTTAACCGAGAATGTATATGGAGATCGTTGCTTGGTAGAGGAATTCTACCAAAAATTGTTGCCATTATTAAAGAGTCCTACAACAACGCGAGGTGTTTTGTTTTGCACAATGGGCAGCTATCCGACTCCTTCGTAGTGCAACAGGGTGTGAGACAAGGGGATGTTCTATCGCCAATTCTCTTCCTGCTGGCGATGGACGACGTATTGACGGCCAGTGTTGGTACAGCTGAGCGACAGGGCATTCAATGGAGACCGTTCGAAAGGCTCAGTCATTTAGACTATGCCGATGACATATGTCTACTGGCAAATAACATCAGTGGGCTGAACGGGATGTGCCAAGCACTGCAAGTGAAGGGAGAGTCGAGTGGTCTAAGAATTAACAGCAAAAAGACAAAAATAATGCTCACAGGCCGCTCCACACAGCAGCGTATTATTTTACAGGAGACGCCAGTTGAAGTAGTGGAACAATTTAACTACCTTGGCAGTATTGTTTCTGCAAACGGTGGTACGGATCTGGACGTTAAAAGTAGAATAAATAAAGCTCGTGCTGCCTTCGGTACTCTGTCCCCAATTTGGAAATCCAGTCAAATCTCCTTACGCACTAAGTTGAGATTCTTCGAATCCAATGTCAAATCCGTGCTGTTATATGCTTGTGAAACCTGGAAAGTCACGTCTACCATTTCGAAGAAATTGCAGGCTTTTGTGAATCGCTGTCTTCGCCACATCCTAAAGATTCGCTGGCCACAAATAATATCAAATGAGGAATTGTGGCGCAGGACAAGTCAAGAGCGGCTGGACGTCGACATAAGAAAGCGTAAATGGCGTTGGATTGGTCACACACTGAGGAAACCAAACGATGAAATTGCAAAGCAGTCCTTTGAATGGAATCCTCAGGGTGCACGGCGGGTTGGAAGACCAAGAACAACATGGAAATCAACTGTCTTAGCGGAAGCAGAATCCCAGAGAAAGACGTGGCCACAGCTTAAGTACCTTGCAGCAGACCGTGAAGGATGGAGACGTTTTGTTGACGCCCTATGCCCCCACCCGGGGATACAGGACACGATGATGATGATGATGTTGAGTAAGGAGAACAAATTCTTCATTTTTTATTTTTGGAGTTGAATAAAGAGGAGGATTATTTTCTGTTTTCTCATTTACCTTTGGAACTATTTTTTTCGTTGATCATTCGTTCACCGTCCAGTGGCCAGTGTGGCCAGTAGGTCAACCCTAAAAAAAGTGCAATAGGAATGAAGGCTGGACTCTTTCGCAGAACTACACTACTGACGAACAAAATTAAGGGAACAGAAATTTGTTTTGAAGAGCTGTATCACTGTGAAGAGTTGTCGTATTGAGTTTAAACAAAAAGCATTCTGAAGCTTAATGTTTCTTCTTGTTTGGAAATTATTTTACAAATACATATTTATTTTAAGGGTCCATTATTGCGATATTGCGAAACTGTAAGAAATGGTACGAGAATCAAATGTTCAATAATCTTCTTTGTTTTATGGGTTTCTTATATATATATTTTTTTAGTCAATACATTTTCTATTCAGCTTTAATTTAAGCCTATAATTTTCGTTTGCTTGAGATTAGTGTATATAGCTTTAAGTAAAACATATGAGGATGACACATAAAATTCAAGGACAGCTTTGAAGACTTGAATAGGTTTTCAACATGATGTTTTTAAAACTTCATGAGGACTACTTGTGTTGGCCCTTCAACGTTTGCTTCAAAAAAAATACAAACATTTGATAAATATAAAATATCCCTATCTGTGTACAATTTTTTGTAATATGTATTTTTGTATTAAATAGGTATTTATTTTTGCTAAAAAACTGTATGTTATTGGTAACCGTAATTTTATACAAGTTTGTGAAGTCTTAACGTTTGATTCCAAAAAGAAATACACTGCATTTTGGAATACGTTCACAGTTTTTATTTTTGACTGGATACAATTTAAAATAATAAATTTATAACTGTCTACCCTCCCAGTTCGTTCGAATGCCGCACGTCACTGCGAAAGACACGCACCTATTTATGTAAACAATCATCTTACACCAACAAATAAGCACCTTCTTTGGCAAGCCAAAACAAAGCGAGAGAATGTGATTGGAAATTTGTGTGGGAGAGCAACGGCAAAATACTCGCAAAAAAACAGGAGAATGATGAAACTGTACACATTGGGACGTGCAACGATATTGATAAAATATGCAACTAGTCTATATGTTTGTATGTTTTTAAAAGAAGAATAAATTATACTCAAACAAAATGATGGAAAACATATACAATGAAGCAGATATAAATTTTAGGGTAATACATGGTTTTACTGGCATCGAAAATGAATTTTTTTAATATATGAATTTTTGTTGCATTTGCTTAAATATAAGATCAATTACTAAAACGTGGGATATTTATTTAACTGAAATTGAAAATATTTTAAACTATGTTGATATATTAGTTTTAAATGAAATCAACATACCTAAAAGTAAAAATGATATGTATTACATACATAGATGGATTTAAATCAGAATTTTCTAATCGGGAAGGAATGAAAGGAGGGGTTGTGGCGATATTTATAAAAAAACATATAACATATGAAATTATACCTTCAAACCCCATTAACTACGAAGGAATTCATTTGGAAATAAGGCATAGAAACGAAAAGAAGTATGTTCATGCAATATATAGGCGACCGAAACTAAGCGTTACTCGATTCATTGAAGAAATTAGTACAATAATCAATGAAAAAAAGGAAAATATTGTTTTAGGTGATGTGAATATAGATATATTAGATGAAAGCAACTCGCTTGTATTGAAATACATGGAGATGATGGCATCAAAAGGACTTACAAATGTAATACAAAAACCGACACGTGTTGATATCAGACGAAATACTTCAACTCTTATAGACCACATTTACGTTAGCATAACTAGGGAAGAAATATTTTCAGCAGTCGTCGAAACTGAACTTGCTGATCATTATGCAGTACTTAATGCTACAAAAGGCCTAAATGACAATAGAATGATTGAAGAAATCGATGTTGTGCATGTTGACCAACAGAAAGTTAATGAACTCATACAGCAAACAAATTGGGAAGATGCGCTTCAAGAAAACAATGTTGAAACCCTGTATGAAAACTTCGTACTGAAAATAAATTACATTTATACAAGTTCAACCAAATATAAGAAAACAAAACAAAATCAAAAACAAAAACCTTGGATCAACAATGAAATTATTACAATGTGTAAGAGAAGAGACGAGCTTTATAGGAGATGGAAAAACAGTCCAAGAAGCCAGAGCTATGAGCATGAGTACAAAAACTTCCGAAATGTAGTTAACAAAAACATACAAATCACCAAAAACACCTTTTACAAACAAAAATTTATGAATGCACAATATGACCCCAGAAAGACATGGCACGAGATAAATGAGCTGTTGGGAAGAAAGAAAGCATCAATTGATGAAGTTATACAAAACAATTTTACAACGAGAACCGATGGTCAGTGTAGTATTGTGGACAAATTTGCGGATCAATTTGCAAACCAAGTATTAAACATTATACATAAGTGCAATATTAAAACTGAAACCTCGAATCATGCAAACTTGCAAGTACAGCAGAGCATTTATGTAGAAGAAGCCAGCGCAGAGGAGATTTTTGAAATTCTGAGCAAAATAAACACCAAGAAAGGCCCTGGAGCAGACAACATTAGACCCATTGACCTCAAAATTAACGCCGAAATTTTTGCCCTGGTGGTACAAACCATAATCAACCGTAGCCTGGCGCAAGGTTGCGTTCCAAAGCTGATGAAAACATCAATTATTCGTCCTATTTACAAGGGAGGCGTTAAAACTAAAGTTGAAAACTATAGGCCAATCGCAATACTGTCAATAGTAGAGAAATGTTTGGAAGAAATCGTTGTAAAACGACTAAATAAATTTACTAACAAATTTTGCACCCAAACCAATACGGGTTTCAGAAAAGCAAAAGT
Source organism: Dasysyrphus tricinctus (assembly GCA_963921185.1). Taxonomy (NCBI): domain Eukaryota; kingdom Metazoa; phylum Arthropoda; class Insecta; order Diptera; family Syrphidae; genus Dasysyrphus; species Dasysyrphus tricinctus. Next base: position 42,117,095 of record OY992534.1, read on the forward strand.
ACGGAAAAGCTGCTAGGAGAGTTTACAAATACAATTAACAAAGGGCTTAATCGAAATCACCACGTTCTTGTGCTATTTGTTGACTTCAGCAAAGCCTTTGATACTCTGAGTGCGGAAAAGCTTATAGAAATTTTAAACCGAGTGGGTGTGAGGGGATACTTGTCCGACTGGATGCAGAGCTACCTTACTCATAGATCGATTAAGGTCAAGGTATCAACTACCGTGAGTCATGAAAGATGTACCGTATATGGTGTTCCACAAGGCTCAAAATTGGGACCCATTTTATTTATCTTATACACAAATGAATTGTTACGATTATTTACGAATAGAACAGCCTACGCATATGCAGACGATATAGCCATTATAGTCAAACACAAACAATTAAACTCGACAATAGATATACTTCAAGAGCATTTGGACACTATATCCAAGTGGTGTCACGACCATGGGCTTGTTATTAATACTAACAAAACAAAACATACGCCAACCATCGAAGAAGGAGGAAACTATTAATATTTATCACCGAAACGACAATTGTCCACTGTTAACAAACAACAAACCAATCGAGATCGTCAAAAAGATAAAGTATCTTGGAGTTACCATAGACGATCATTTTCTTTGGCGTGATCATATTAACAATCTTCGTCTCCAACTAAAAAGCACAATGTTCGCATTAGTATATCTTAAAAGGTTTTCAAATTTCGAAGTCCTGAAGCAAGTATACTACTCATTAGCAGAATCACGAATTCGATACGGGATTCTGGCCTGGGGAAATGCCTCAAAAACACATCTAGATAAAATACTCAACCTTCAACATCGTCTTATTAAATTAATCAAACCAGCTAATACTCACTTTAAGGTATTAGATATAAACGCAATATACCGTATGACCGCAATAGAACACTATATGGATGATCAAAGATTTCTACAACCTATAAGACATAATCAAAACACCAGAAGAAGAGCGCTTGGGATGTTTGAATTGCCGACAACTTTCAACGTATACGGAAAAAGAGAGCTGAGATGTGTAATACCAAAAATACTAAATGAAACACCAAGGAACTTAAGAAATATTCAAAATTTTAAGAAACGAAAAAAAAGAAATAAAAAATATTTTCTAGAATTGAATTTCGTTCGATACAGTAGCGTAGCTACCGCGGTATCAGCCGTATCAATGATACGGGGCCCCCGAGATAAAGGGACCCCAACGACACAGAGGCCTCGATGTATGTAAGAAATTTTTCTTTAAGATGAATACGACAGACAATGTCGATTACATTTTTAAAATGTACTTATTTTGTTTGTATGTGTCTTTTCGATAGTTTCCCTATGCTAACTGGAACGTGCAACCGCTTTGTTTTTTATTGGAACGCGTGCCAGAAAACCAGAAAAAATAGACGAAAATACGGCAAAACTTGGAATCAATTCTTACAAAACTGAATTAAGATGTGTCGTTTTAACGTCTGAAGCATTTAATAAAAAGTTCCTATACTCTCAATTTAAGCTGGAGCTAAAATTTTTACGAGTAAGCAAATTGTATTTATATGCACTAAAAAATAGCTAACCTTTTATCATACAACCAATAATTTAGAGAAAAGCCTGCAAGAGCTTCATAATGAGTTTAGTCGATTTTTTTTTAATTTCATTAGAATAACAGATTTTGAGATTTGAAAAAGTAAACGGTTTTTAAGATTATTGTAGAAAACTATATTTTGTCCCTTTTACCATACAAATAAAAAGCAATTATTGAACCGCCATAACTTTAAGACTAAAGCTACGATTATACGGTACGGTCAACGTTAATGGTCAAAGCATTGACTCCTTAAGTTACCAGAAACATCGTCTAAATACTGTTAACGCAGACCACGTCAATTTTTAAAATGTTGCCGATCACACGCATGCCGCCAATAAGTCAATGCTGTCCCAAAGTGCGTTGACGTGTTATATGTGTTAACGCGATTGGTGTTCTTTGGTGTCAACGAATTGACACGTGCCACGTTGACGATTACACTACTTGATCACATCCAAACATATGAACGTTGACGCAGAGTGGACAAGAACAAAATTCAATGATTTTTAGCGTTGACGATCACACGACATTGACTGTACTCGTAGTGCTATCGAACAATTTTTGAAGTTTTTTACAGCTCCGGAAAAAAGTGATTTTAGGGTAATTGCGAAACATTTGGATCAAAATATACCTTTGCCGTCAAAATATAGTTTGTCTTCCATCTGTTAAGCCATCAACTGTCAAATTCTATCGAAGAATAGCTACGATGTCGATGGAATAAAAAACTTCTAAAGATCTGGAATTTTTTAAGTTTTTTTACTGCTCCGGATAATAGTGATTCTAAAACAATTGCGTGATATTTGGATCGACATATGCATTTGCCGTCGTAGTACCTCGTGGCATGATGGTTAGTGCGAAGGACTGTCATGCCGAAGGTGTGGGTTCGATTCCCAGCCATGCCACCTAAAAACATAAATGTTTTATTCGAGGTACTGCCTCTTGCGAGAAACTGACAAATCCTCCAAGAGTATACTGTCATGAAAAAATACTTCTCAATTAGCCGTTTGAACTCGACAAAAAACTGTAGGTCCCCTCCATTCCTGCCAACAACACGCACATACTGCGCTACCCAATTTATTTTATTTATTTGTATATACCTTTGAAGTCAAAATATAGTTTTTCTTCCATCTGTGAAGCCATCAGCTGTCAAATTCAATAGAAAGATGGCTACGATGCCAATGGATCAAAAAACCTCTTAAGATCAGGGGCCCCTGAAGTGCTCGCTACGCCGCTGGTTCGATAGTAAAAAATAATTCATTTTCCTAATAATTTTACGCTTAAGTCATTAAATTAAAGATTATTGAAACAAAATATTAACCGAAATACTGAATCACTTTCAAAATTAAATAATACCAATGTTTATAACCACCTACAGATAAGCAAGTTATCACGGTCAGGCATTGACCCAACCATAAAAAAAGTGTCGACGATGCACACGGGCATCCGCTTCGCACTTTGGATTGTTTCCCACCGGGAAACTCGAGCCGAGCAAACACCTTTGCACTCGGTCTGTATGGGAACTGCTGGTCAGCATAATTAGACTAAGAAACAAAATGTATTTACGATTGAGATATGATTATTCTTATTGTTAACTTTGTAGAGTGCGGTCGCACCAAATATATTATACTATTATACAAAACTGAATTCGTGTGTTTAATTGGGACAGTGCCGAGTCCCAGAAAATTATATTTTTTGAACTTCAAGGATCAGAGATCCGTTACTGGCGCCCGAGCAGGGACCCGACCGTCCTGTAAAATATTATTATATACTAAAATTATCCTGGAAAAAGTGAATCTTTTCTTACATAAAATAGGAAAAAATTATATATAAATTGAAGTGAATGTGATCAGAACAAATAATAATATAGAAAAAGTGAATATTTTCTAACAAAGTTACAAAGAAGCAAAAGTGACCAGAACAAATAAAATCACGAATAATTAATTAAACAAAAGTACACAAAACTATAATCGTGGTATTAAGATAAATTGAACTAAAGTGAATGTGATTCGGCCTAATTTAAAATTTCAAAAATTAATTCAGGAATAACATTTATGAAACAATTACTCTGTGCTGAAATATCCGAGAGGCAAATACCTAAATATAGGAAGGTGAAGGCTAAAATCAACTGTAAAGATCAACTTTAAAAACCAACTCTAAAAATCAACTTTAAGAATCAACTTTGAAACACAACTTTAAGGAAAAGATGCTGCCATTTGTTATGTAAGAATAAGTAGTAAAAATTATAACATTTTGTGTCATTTACACCTATATTTATTTAACCTAATTTATTAAAATTTTCCTCAAAATTAAATCGAATTGAATATAAAAGTACATATACTTACTCGTTACATACATATGTATATACAAAATACATATATTTAATTAAAATAAAAAAAAAAATAATAAAAATTTTCTGAAATTCAAATTGAATCGAACAAAAAGTACATACACATATTATAACAATTAATAAAGGCAGTTTCCTATAAAGGGAAAGAAAAGAGCAAGCTAATTTAACATAAAATTAATTAAATTTATTTCTGGTACCACTCAAAATGGAAGAAATTCAGGTTTCAGTTACACAACTGACAGGAGCAGTTAACTCTGTCCTTGACCAGTTGCGAGGGTTTGAAACGCGTATTGTTCAGATTGAACAATACGGGGGTAGGAACGCCATAGAATCAATGGTAAAACAGTTGGATTCCATTGGGAACAAAATTAAGCAAATGGAAGATAGGAATTCCATTGGGATATCAACTCAATCTCCTGTACATAAAGAGCCTCTTCGTGGCCCAAATACTGAATCAGAACTTAGGGAGATTGCGAAATTACCCGATCCTGTAAAGGAAATACAGGTATTTGAGGGAAACCCAGTGCAATATGTGTCTTGGGTACATAGCATAGAAACAGTTCTAAAAGATTACGAAATTGTTCGGGGTAAGCCTCTATATAGAGCAATACTCCAACACATTAGGCAGAAGATAAGGGGCAAGGCTGATGCCGCCCTAGTTTCATATAATATCTTTGACGGGGAGTGGGACGAAATCAAAAGGGTGCTGTCCCTCCATTATGCGGATAAGAGGGACATAAGAACCCTTGAACACCAACTAAATTCACTAAAACAAGGTAGCTCAAGGGTGGACGATTTTTATGCGACGGTAAACCACCAATTCTCACTAATTATTAATAAAATAAGATGTGAGGCATATTCGTGCGAAACCGCTGATGCTCTCGTGGGAACTTACCGCGATAGGGCATTAGATGTTTTCATAAGAGGATTGAGTGGAGATCTTTCACGGCTTCTAATAATTCAGAAGCCTAAAACTCTTCCTGAGGCATACTCAGCATGCCTCGAAATGCAAAATTTAAATTTTAGAAATAGTTCGGTGCATATACAGGCATCAAACATGATTTCCGCCCCTGTACATTATAATTTTAACTCTGATAAGGTACCCTCTCCCTCAGGAAATAACTTTGACAAATACCCTAACATCATGAGCAGATATGGTCAACAGCAATTGACTAGGTTTCCCAACAACAGAAGTTCGCATGGTCAACAGCGAAACTCGTCGTGGATACCAAGCTTTAGGAGCAGACAGTCCCATCCACCACCGAGGCCAACTGGACCGAAACCTCCAGTTAAAATGGAGCTGGGTTCCGTGCAAACAGGAAACGTGAACTACATGAACAGGCCAAATAACCCGTTCAAGCGCGAGGCTTCGGATTCACACAACTATCCTTGGAAGCAACAAAGACTGCACCATGCAATTGCAGATGCACCAGTTAATGTTGATGAACCAAGCACATCCGGCTCGATTGGGGCTGAGCAAGAGGGAAATTTTATGCTAGGAGCCTCATTTCCAGCGTACCATACATAGAGTATGGTACAAGGGATGGGAAAATCTTACATTTTCTTGTTGACACGGGTGCAAACAAGAATTTTATCAGATCCGACCTAGCACCCGTATCTCAATCTGTAGATAAACCTTTCCACGTAACTAGCCCCGCTGGAAAGATACTGGTTAACAACAAAATCAGTGGAAAATTCTTTTCTTTCCTTGGGTGCAATTTAGACGTAACTTTATTTGTGTTACCAAACTTGGATTCGTTCGATGGTATAATCGGCGATGACACCCTTAAAGAGCTCAGGGCTATAATTGACAGAGAAAAAAATGAATTAATCATACACCCAGGTATAAAGATTCCTTTGCTGAACAAACACTCTAGTTTTATAAGTTCTTTAGCTATCCTTAACGAAAATATAAGCGAACCCTCCAAAATTAAACTTAAATCTATTATTAATAAATTCAGTCACTTATTTGGCCCAGTTACCAACGAAGAGGTAAAGACCAATATAAGGGCCGAAATACGGACCACAACGGATGAGCCGATATACACCAAGAGCTATGCTTACCCCGCTTGCATGCGAGAAGAGGTCGAAAGGCAGGTCAACGAGCTTCTGGCCGAAAACATCATTCGCCCGTCAAAAAGCCCATATAACTCACCTTTATGGGTTGTTCCAAAAAAGCCTAAGCCGGACGGGGAAAAACAGTATAGGATGGTTATAGATTTCAAGCGTCTGAACGCCGTAACCATTTCCGATACATACCCCATCCCAGACATAAATAGTACACTTGCAAGTCTTGGCGATGCCAGATTTTTCACCACAATAGACCTTACTTCAGGCTTTCATCAGATAGCCATGAAGGAAAAAGATATCCCCAAAACAGCATTTTCCACGATGAACGGAAAATTTGAATATCTAAGGTTACCTTTCGGGCTGAAAAACGCTCCGGCCATATTCCAAAGGATGATAGACGATGTCCTCAAGGAATTAATCGGAAGAATTTGCTACGTCTACATTGACGATATCATTATTTTTAGCAAATCCGAAAGCGATCATCTGAGGGACATCGAGACAGTGTTCTCCAAAATTCATGAAGCTGGCCTTAAAATTAATCTAGAAAAAACAAATTTCCTAGCCACCAGTGTTGAATTCTTGGGATATCTTGTCACTTCTGACGGCATTCTTCCTGATCCCAAGAAGGTTAAGGCTATCGAGGCAATTTTACCTCCTAATACTCTTAAGGAGTTAAAAAGTTTCCTTGGATTAACATCATATTATAGAAGATTTATCAAGGATTACGCCAAAATAGCTAAGCCATTAACCAATATGACTCGTGGGGACTTGGCACAAGTACGTGCCAACCAATCTAAGAAAGTTCCTGTTACTCTGGATGAGACAGCACTAAAAGCGTTTGAAAATCTTAAGGAATTGCTTACTTCAGCTGAGGTACTTGCTTTTCCAGACTTCGACAAACCCTTCAATCTGACTACAGACGCCTCCGACTATGCCATAGGTGCCGTGTTGTCACAGGGAGAACCTGGGAAAGACAAGCCAATTGCATACATCTCCCGTTCCTTAAATCGAACGGAAGAAGGCTATGCGACAAATGAAAAAGAGCTACGTGCTATCGTTTGGGCACTTGATAACTTGAGAAATTACCTCTATGGAGCGAAAAAAATAAGAATATACACCGACCACCAGCCTTTGACATACACGCTAAGTAATAGAAATTACAACGCTAAACTCAAACGCTGGAAGGCAAGAATTGAAGAGTACAATTACGAGTTGATTTATACTCCAGGTAAATCAAACTTCGTGGCAGATGCTCTATCAAGGCTCCGAACAGAGGTCAACCACTTGTCAGATTCCCCAGATTCTCGAACGGAAACAGCAAGTTCATTCCCTGACACAACAGATACGGAAACGGCAAACGAAGCACGAACTGAAACAGGACTTACACAAACAGCATCTGCTGACGAAAACTACACAGACAACATACAAACAGCTACTGCTGATGAAGGACTTTGTGAACAATCCCCAGATGATAGTGAGTCTGGAACTATGCACAGTGCTGATCAAGATAACAGCGACCTAATACCACACGTGGAAGCTCCTCTTAATGTCTTCAGGAACCAATTGGTTTTTAGAGTTAATAAGGACATGTGTGATGCTAAAAGTGTTTGTGATGCCAACTACGAACCTCATCCTGGCTTCCTTCGACACGTCATCTCCGCGAGGAGCTTGGACCAGGCCAAACTCAAAGAGGTTCTCCGCAAAAAATTAAACCCTAATGTAATCAATGGAATTAAAATTCCAGAGGCATATCTTGGGTTGCTTCAGAGTGTATACCTTGAAAATTTCGTTAAATACAAAATAAGGATTACACAAAGACTTGTGGAAGACGTCACTATTGAGGATCGGAAATTCTCCATCATAGAGGAGGAACATAGAAGAGCTCACCGAGCCCCAAGAGAAAATAAAGAACAGATCCTCGAAAAATTCTATTTCCCACGAATGATGGCAAAAATTAGGAAATATGCCACCACCTGTGAAATTTGTCATTCCAATAAGTACGATAGAAGTCCACACAACCCAGAACTGCAAATTACACCCGTCCCAAAATATCCATGCGAAATTATCCACATGGACATAATGGAGATCCAAAACGAAAAATTTCTGACTGTGGTAGATAAATTTTCTAAATTCTCTAAATTCTTTCATATCAAAGACAGATCAGCTATTTATTTAAGATCAAAAATGATAAAGATTTTACATTACTTTACAGTACCTTTGATGTTAGTCACGGACAATGAGAGGGGTTTCCTTAGTCCAATAGTCCTGAACCTTATAAAAAATTTAGGAGTGAAATTGTACTTAACGCCTTCTCACAGAAGCGAGGTCAATGGCCAAATAGAAAGGGTTCACTCTACGGTTCTCGAAATATATCGATGCCTTAGAGCAGAATACCCAGACTTAAAGGTCAAAGAACTCGTCTACGTAGCTGTTGATAGGTACAACAACACAGTACATTCAGTTATTAAGAAAAAACCAACAGATATATTTTTCAAAAGGTCACAAAGAGTCAATTATCAGAATCTTTTAAACATCCGTTCAAGAATCAATAAAGATCTAAGGGGAATAATTGAGAAAAACATAAAAGCTAGGAATCTTCGAAAAAACTTAAAAAGAGTGGTACCAAAGAAATACAATAAGGGCGATGTCGTTTACGTTGCTGTTAAAGGTATAAAAAGCAAGAATAAACCCTTATATAAAAAAGAGGTTGTAGCAAGAGATAATCGAGTAACGATAACGACATCAAGTGGTAAAAAAATCCACAAAGCCCACTTAAAAAATGTTAAATGCTCATAAACTGATATTCAAAAATGTTCTCTTTTCTTCCTCAAATAAAAAAAAAAAAAAAAAAAAAGGGAAGAATAGGCACAAGCCAAATAAAGAAAAAAAAAAATGAACATTAAAAGAACAATACAAAATGTACAAAACATGCCTTGAAGTTGGCTCTCACGAAACAAGGGGCCGGTTCACTAAAAATTACTTAATTGTAATTATGGTGGTGTTGGTCTTCGTACCCTGGTAGGCTGTTTGAAAATTTTTAACCTTACAAGCCAAAGCGGAACAATACGAGCCTTCCGATCCAGTGACTACCCCGAAAATTTAATGGAGAGCTAACCTATCAAGCATCAAAGAAAAACTATGCCTACAAAAAAAGAGATAAAAGAAAAAAAAGAAAAAAGAAAAAGCATGTATCAAACTATTAATAAAATTCTTAAACTAAGAATAAATATAAAAGAAAAATGAAAAATCTATGAATGCACTATGTACATTAATTTTAGATTCTAAGATAAAATTGTAACTTCACGATTAATAAACTCTAATTACATTACAGATTAGTAGTTCTTTTCACTCCTATGCAGACCTTGCACATATTTGCCTACGAGTCTCCGGTGGTGACAACCAAAGAGAAGAATGCCTGGGTAACAAATGGAGTTTTTAAATTGGTACATTTAATTGACTTAGAAAAATATGACGCACTGATACAAGAGACAGAACAGCTAACGTTTAAATACCTAAATAACGAAGAATTAAGACCTATTTTTGGCTACCACTTAAATCAGATTAAAGATAGGATTGCTGAATTGAGAGACGCAAGAACGAGGAAAATTAGGTCAATAAATTGGATAGGAACTGCTTGGAAATGGATAGGTGGTTCTCCAGACGCAACTGACTGGGACAATCTTCTGAAGGACCAGAGAGACATCACAGAAAACAACAACCGACAGTACATTATAAACGAAAAACTATTTGACACAACTCAAGAAATTACAGGGAAAGTTAACAAGATGATTGAACGCTTTAATAACGCTATTCAAAAAGGAGAAACGGACAAACTCAGACACGACTTACTCGACAAGATACTTATTCTAAAAGAAGGAGTCAATGAAATAGTAAGAGCTTGCCAAATGGCCAAGAGTGGTATCGTAAATAGTAATCTTTTGGACTCAGAGGAAATTAATACTATAGTGAACGAACTTGAAACGCTACCTTACCAAAATGTTGTAGAAGCTGTCGAATACGGACGACCTTCAATATACTGTAATGGCACATTGCTACTTTACGTATTATCTATACCAAAAATTGACCCTAAGGTACATCACCTAGTCACCGTTCGTGCAGCAGTTAGAAACAACAGACAAATTGACTTAGACTACTCCAGACTTTTACTAAGCCATGACGTAACCTACGGTTTAAATGGAGATTGTGTTAATATAGGTAACACCTCCGTGTGTGAAGAAAACATTCTTAAAAAGCTCCCCGAAAACTCTTGCATGTCCAGACTTCTTAAGGGTGGCAATGCATCATGTAATTACAAAACGACAGATGAAGAAATAATAGAAATGATAGGAGAAAATACAGTTTTCCTTACGAATTTTAATGGGTCTATTTTTAATAAAAATTCCTCTATTCCTCTAGAAGGTACCTACCTGATCCAGCTAGACAACGAGATGGTCCATATAAAAGAGAAGACATATTACAGTAAGACAGTGTTAAGTCCCCAAGCGCTTCCACCAGTCCTGGCGAACATAACGGTCAACAAGATTAAACCAAACTTGGAATACGTGCATGATCTTAGCATGAAGAACATCGAACTTATAAAAATCATTAAAAAGAACCTTAATTCCTCTATTCTTACAGAAATCTGTTTAGTTGTATCAATCGTAGCTATAATCTGTGTATTATGGAAGAAGATCTATGGGAAAGCCAACATCCCGGAGCTTCGATTCTCATTCCGTCGGAAACAGACACCAGCACCTAGACCTACCCCAAGGGCCAATGACATCTACGAAAGCTCAGGTTGTTGCCCCCATCCAGCAAGCAATCTGTGGGACGCAGATATTTGAAGAGGCGGCAGTTATCACGGTCAGGCATTGACCCAACCATAAAAAAAGTGTCGACGATGCACACGGGCATCCGCTTCGCACTTTGGATTGTTTCCCACCGGGAAACTCGAGCCGAGCAAACACCTTTGCACTCGGTCTGTATGGGAACTGCTGGTCAGCATAATTAGACTAAGAAACAAAATGTATTTACGATTGAGATATGATTATTCTTATTGTTAACTTTGTAGAGTGCGGTCGCACCAAATATATTATACTATTATACAAAACTGAATTCGTGTGTTTAATTGGGACAGTGCCGAGTCCCAGAAAATTATATTTTTTGAACTTCAAGGATCAGAGATCCGTTACTAGCACTTTGCTTTGTGGGTAAACTATTAAATATGAAATTATTATAAAAAATAAAAAAAAACTTTTGAAACTTTTGAAATGAAAATTATTTCGGGACCATTAACCAATGTAAACCATGAGGCTAAATATACTAAAAAAAAAATGTTGAATGTGTTTTTCCGTTTATGTGTCTCTCCATTAATTATATTAAAATTATTACATACAAATATAAAAAATGCAATTATTGGCTGTTAAAAATTAACAAGAAAAAAGACATAATGTTAAACAATTTGTGAACACCAATGCAAAATAAAAATGGTTTGTGAAAAAAAAAAATATTACTTTTGATCTCCAGCATACAATGCCTTTACCAAAATTAGCCACGTCTAAGGCATTTTACTTGAGGCAGATGTGGTTTTATAATCTAGGAATCCATGTCATTACTGTACTGGACCGAAGGTGTTGCAGACAGAGGAAGCACCGAGGCAATGAGTGCACTCTATACATTCTTCCAAGAATGTGAAATTGCCAAAAAGAGGAAACATCTGATTGCATGGACCGATTCTTGCCCTGGACAAAACAAAAACTTCTTTTTATTGTGCCTTTACCAAGTCCTTATTTTGACGAAATATTTTGAACTGATCGACCACAAATTTCCTGAAGTTGGCCATACTTATCTTGACAGCGACAGGGATTTCGGAAGAATCGAAAATGAGTTACGAAAAAACGAAACCATTTACACAGCTGAGCAATACCGACAAATAATAAAAAGTGCCAGCAAAAAAAACACCGTTATAATTGACATGGAGAACCACTTTCAATCATTAGAAAATCTTCCAGTAAAATAAAACGTTAACAATGTTACAAAAAACATATTAAATGAAAAAATCAATTTCCGTGATAGCGTTAAATGGCTTCGAATAAACAATTATGGATCTTTTTTTTATAAGGAATGCTACGAGGAAGAATCTTTAGTCAATGAAGCTGTTATAGCAAAAAACATCCGAATAGTTCCAAACAAGAACCAAGACTTTTTCATCCGAGAAAAAAAGATAAAGCAGTTTTCTTTTTAAGTTGGGTTTGTGTGTAAATGGATTTCCACATAAGTGCAATGCATGCTGCGCATTATACATCAATTTATATTGAATAATTTTGAATGAACAACAACAACTTGTGTGTGTTACCACCAAGTATATAGGCTGGAGTTATAGCTATTTCACGAGAGCCACCTCGATCATCAGACTCCTTTAGTGGTGCTTAGTCTGGTTATGCTCGTATTAATTCGTCATATGGGAGGCCGATGCACTACACACCGCACCACTGAAGCCACATGGTTAGCTCTATTGTCCCTGATCACACGTGAAGTAATTCAAGCATTTTCTGCGATTTGTGATGGTGAGCAGGGTAACTTGCAGAAGAGGGAGGGGGATGAAATATTTTAAAATATTTGAAAATATTCGGTGTAGAAAATTGACGTTCTCTTTTGTGTTGCTTCTTCTATCCAATCCAACCAATCAAATCGGGTCTTTCATTATGAAACTACGAAAAACACATAGAGGAAAACAAAATCTGCAGAATAATTTTCTTCACATCTGAACACTTTCGTTCTTCACGCGTAAGCAAGCACATTCCAATGCATGTTTCGTTGTTTATCAATTGCAACAGCGACTAGCATTTTTATTAACACACACAAGCTTGCTATTGCTCACTCGGTTTCTTTCTTTTTTCCACATGCACCGATTCATATGCCAACAATTCGTTGGTCATACAAGGGGGGGATGAGCTGAAAAAGTTGACACTGGTCAAGAACTAATTTAAAATTTAAGTTGGGTTTGTATGTAAATGGAAATCCACACAAGTGCAGTGCATGCTTTATATTCAATAATTTTGAATGAACAACAGCTTTCTGTTGAGAAAATAAAAATTGAAAGGAACAAATGATGCAAATGATGTTCATACCAAGGGGACACCACTGGTTCTATGAAAAAGCTTTATCGGAACCATGCGAATGCGAACAGAAAACAACTTTTCTAAATAAAAAGAAAAAAAAATTAATTTTGTTACTGTTACTGTTACTTTTGTATTCTTAAAAATTCAAAATACGAATCAGCTTTTTGTGTAAGAAAGAGTTAACTGCTCTTTTTCTGAAAATTTTTGTTTTTTTAAATACAGTAAACGCTCGATATAGTGAAGTAATAAAAACCAAGCCTGTTCACTCTTTTGAGATTATTCACTTTTTCGAGCGGGAGTTTTCTAAGGCTTTCTTAAGGTGAATTTGTTCCAAAACGCACATTTCGTTCAATGTGAATGTTTTTAATTTTAATTTAGCATTAAACAAGGCTTTCACTCAGGTTTAAACAAAAAACAGAAACACTTCCTCAGAGCTCTCAAGCTAAATTTTTATACAAAATACGTTTTTATATAAAATTTTATGTGTTCACTATTTTGGATAGTTCACTATTTTGAAATTCACTAAATCGAGCGTCTACTGTATACCAAGCTACTGTAATTAAATAAAAGTAACATTGTTAAAAAGCTATTATTTTCCTTGTTTTATTAGTTTATTGAATTTTATTAAGATTGGTGTACGAAAAAAGTTCTCAACAAAAAACTTTAAGTCCTTATATCTCGAAATGTTGCATATGTCACTTACCCCCATCTTCACCCAAACGCTTCAATTATTAAATTATTTATAAAACATGTGCAAATATTTATGAGTTTGTACATACACCTCTCGTTGGAGGTTCCTAACCTTCATTTTATAAGGTGTCTTACTGGATTCAAAGCGAGGAACTGTTCTTCTTGATGTTGGAGTTGGCCTTCTCTGCCCTAGGCAATGAAAGATTAACATTCCAATAGCAGTTATCAGCAGCAGTAGCTCAAACCAGAATTATCATGGATGTTCAATTGGGGTTCTTCAGGCAATGTTATTTCTTTCTTCAGGTCTTTTATTTCCTGTGTAAGATTTTTAAATTTATCATAATCAATAGTGCTTACCTTCAATGGGGGCACAATATCTTTTGAATGGTTACGGCTCTTTACAGTAGGGCCCCATCAGGCCCCCATGAAAACAATGCTTTTCCTTATGGATCAAGTTAAAATGTATGGAATTTGAATGTCACTTAATTGTTAATATACAGGGTGTCCTGTAAATAATGGATAACCTTGCAACTGGCCTTATGACCTTTCCAGAAAAAAATATAAAAAAATATTTTCCTAGTGGTTACTATGTTATGATGTTTTTTCCAAAAGCTGTTAACAAGTACTAAAGGGTGATTTTTTAGCTGGTTTGGTTTTGGCAACACTGGTTTTGACAGCTGACGTGTGTTTAGTACCTTGTGTCACTGTCAAACAGCTTCAGTTTGGTTTGCAATTTAACCATGGATCGTCTTACAAATGAACAACGCTTGCAAATTATTGAATTTTAGTTACTTGCCTCAAATACGTGAACGCTACGACCATGGATGATCAATTTTTGCTATTTTTTTATTTTAGTAATCTAGAATGACTGTTGTAGTCGATAGATGGTAAAATTTAATAGTAGTTATTGCATTTTTTTTATTATAATTTTTTAAAATATTTTTTTCAGTAAACAAATTAGTTTTCAAAAAAGTTTGACCACCTCGGATAAACTAAAATTGTATGAGAACATGAATGGCCAATTACTTAAAAAGTTGTCTATTTAATGCACTTTCCAAAATGGCATAACACATGCTTGTGTATTAACAAAATAACCGAGAAAATTTGCGAATCATCTAATAAAGCAGCTTTTTAACATTTTTCCAAAATGTCTATTAAAATGTTACAATAACCTCAAAATTTGGGTTGGACAAAGATTTTCTCTTTTGATGTGTAAGGGGGCTCAGTGCAAGTATAAAACTGGATTTTAGGTTTTGAAAGCCTCACCATTTGGCCACCATATTGAAAAACGAGTTGTGAAAAGTTTTCCGTGGCAACTTAAATTTAATTAGTCTTAGAAAAAAAACTTTGGCACAAATTTGTAGCAAATTCAATTCTCTTCAATTTCAATGCACTTTTTACCCTAAAGTTATAAATAAAAAAGTTATAATCAAAATTTAAACATTGACAAAATTCATATGTATTTGATTGTAATTTTCTTATTTTTTACTTTAGGGTAAAAAGTGCATTAACATAAATTGAAGAGAATTGAATTTGCTACAAATTTGTACCTAAGTTTTTTTTCTAAGACTAATCAAATTTAAGTTGCCACGGAAAACTTTTCAGAACTCGTTTTTCAATATGGTGGCCAAATGGTGAGGCTTTCAACACCTAAAATCGAGTTTTATACTTGCACTGAACCCCCTTACACATCAAAAGAGAAAATCTTTGTCCAACCCAAATTGGGAGGTTATTTTAACATTTTAATAGGCATTTTGGAAAAATGTTAAAAGCTGCTTTATTAGATGATTGACAAATATTCTCGGTTATTTTGTTAATACACAAGCATGTGTTATGCCATTTTGGAAAGTGCATTAGGTTAGGTTAGGTTGAAGTGGCTGCCAGTCGTGAAGAAGGAAAGTGCATTAAATAGACAACTTTTTTAAGTAATTGGCCATTTATGTTCTGATACAATTTTAATTTATTAGAGGTGGTCAAACTTTTTTGAAAACTAATTTGTTTACTGAAAAAATATTTTAAGAAATTATAATAAAAAAAATGCAATAACTACTACTAAATTTTACCATCTATCTATTACAACAGTCATTCTAGAATATTACAAAAATAAAAAAATAGCAAAAATTGATCATCCATGGTCGTAGCGTTCACGTATTTGAGGACAGTAGTACTTGTTAACAACTTTTGGAAAAAACATCATAACATAGTAACCACTGGGAAAATATTTTTTATATTTTTTTCTGGAAAGGTCATAATGCCTGCTATAACCAGTTGCAAGGTTATCCATTATTTACAGGACACCCTGTATATAGATATATTTTTGAAACAGATGTCATTTCTCAGGCTAAAAAGATTATATATACAATGCCCATATTGCACTCCGTTAAGTTGGCGTGACTTAGGCAGTCTCAATCCTGCCACCGTTCGCAAGACATATGTATGTATCTATTTTGTTCAATTAAATTATTAAATTCATAACTTTGGTAAAAGAACCTTCAACATAACCTCGTGGGTGGAATTTTCTCTCTCAATGTGTGATAATTCACACGTTCTCCTTAATTCCTTGTGCGAAGAATATAAAAGGACATATCCAGAAATAATTCTACATCATCTATCAGCTTTGTTACAAACACAAGTTTCTACTCAAAATAAATCATAAAAATGGAAGATGTTATTCCTGACATGGATTGGAATAAGGATACAACTTATGCAATTGGTCACTACAGACAATTTTGTAGCTATTTTGGTATTTGGCCATCGAATGATCGAGTGGCGTCTGGATTGAAAGTAGCGTTTTATGGGGTTCTACAGGTAAACCTTTAACAAAAACAGTTCATCGCAAATTTCCCGTACCTTTAAAAAATTTTCTTCTAGACTTTAACAGTAGGAATTTTCCTACAAAGACTCCTTGTTTATGGCAATTGTGGAACAACTCAGGAAATAGTCGACACATTTACTGTTAGCATGTCATCGACACAGATTGGTCTAAAATGCATTTTCATCTACATGCAACATGAACGATTCAAAAATATTCTAGATGCCACCGTTGAAGATTGGGCTCTTATCACTGACAAGAAATCCAAAAATGTTATGCTCAAATTTGCTCGAATAGGACGGAATATATTTTACTGTCAGTGTTTTTTGGGACTATTTACAGCATTCCCGTTAATTTTAGGTGAAATTCCACACCAAATGGAAATTCTGAATGAGTTTGATAATAGCACCACATTGGTCAGGAATATAATTTTGGCTCCAAATTGTTGGGTCCTGCAATCGTCTTCAACACCGACTTACTATCTGTTTTGGAGCTTGCTTGCTCTGTATGTGTTTTGTGTAGCTATGGGAACAGTGGCCTGTAACTTAATTGTGTACGGATTTGGCCTGCATGTTTATGTGCAGTTTGAGCTTTTATATCTCAGCGTGGAAGAATTTGACGCCAGTAAGACGTTCCAAGAACAAAAGGAATTTGTGAAGACATTCATCAAACGTCATAATCGAATGTTAGAAATGGCGAACGAACTTGAAGATGCTTCGACGGCAGTAATATTTTCTGAAGTTTCAGCTATTGTGATTGTTGGGTGTATTGCTGGTAAATATTAACCTAATCAAAACCTATTTAATTTCCTGCGAAAGTTTATGTAGTATAAAGTTATGTAGAAATTCACTGTAACCCACTGAGAACAAGTATCCATGTATATTATATTCAGATGCTAATGGCGTTTCTTATTGTTTATCGAGAAACCTTCTGAACCCCTCAGATCAATCGAAAATTCCAGAGCTGGAGCTTATATCCTAAAGAAAGAAAAGTAGCTTTCCGTCAAGTTTTAAATTGAAGTCACACAGAATGACTAAAAGAAAGGGATAATTTTTAAACGCTCAGAAACTTTGAGTTAAGATGCTAATGGCGTTTCTGATTGTTTATCGAGAAACCTTCTGAGCCATCAAATCAATCGAAAATTCCAGACCTGGAGCTTATATCCTAAAGAAAGAAAAGTAGCTTTTCGTCAAGTTTTAAATTGATGTCACACAGGATGACTCAAAAGAGATAATTTTCAAACGCCCAGAAACTTTAAGTGCACAAAAATCACTGGATTATTTATTATTATTATTTATTATTAACACTGATTACAATTACAGTTATAATAATTTGCACATTCTATATTTAAGAAACTAGTATCGATGTAGTGGGTCATAAGGAGTAAGGACCTATTTATTTAATAACGATTATTTATAATTTTTTTTTGAGGAACTGGCTTATTGTTTATTCCGAATAAATGACTAATTTAAGTCATTTGGGACCATTTGTTATGTTAGTTGTGCTCGGGAACGCTCTTCAAATACCAAACCAAAAGTGTATGAATGGGAATACCTGAATTCCTTTTATTTACTTAACTTCGAACATGATCACTTAATGCTTCATTTCCACCTAACGCTAATCTGAGATTTAATAAGATTCACCGCAAATCTCCTTTAAATCTTGAAGATTTACCATACAAATTTATTTTGTAAATCTTGAAGATTAGAAATTAATCTTGTTAAATCTTAGGACAAATATTTTTACAAATCGAACTAACCTATTCCTGTATGGCGCTGAAGGATTCATTTATGGCTGAATTCAGTTCTTCACAGAGGAAACATTCTATCTCACTTCCCTTTTATGGGAAAAAATGAAACACTATTTGCATTTTCAAAGGGGCTTTCAAAGTAAATCTTTTTTAAATCTTTTTGTGCGGTGGAAGCACCAAATAGATTTATTAAATCTCAACTGAGATAATCCTTTGGTGGAAACATAGCATAAGTATATTTCAACCGAAAGGGTGGAATAGAAATCATTGTATATAATGCAGGGCTCGTTAAATATCGTTCGCTAATCATAAAAAATGGATCCTCATCATTCTTTACCGATCTCTTCTCATGAACAATAAAAACGAACAAATAACTGGCTGAACAGAATGGAGACGGAGCTGCAACTGGAGCTGCAACTGGAATAGCTGTCAAAATTTTGAATACACACAAATTCAATGATGCGAACAGAACACGACGCAGCTGCAGATGGAGCTGATTTTTTAAACTCTTTTCAATCACTCATAAAGACGTAAAGCAATTTTAACTTCTTTTTCATCATTATTCATTTTTCTTTTTGTTTTCGTTTTTATTTTCGATACTTAAATGTCAGAAAACTGTACAGCTGCATTGTGGGCTCGTAAAAAAAATTGCGTATGACACTTTTTGACAGCTATTCCAGTTGCAGCTGCAGCTCCAGTTGCAGCACTCTATTGTGTTCAGCCAGTAAAGCGAACGATAATATTTTTGATCAATAAAAGCATTGGGGGAGAGTACGATAACTCAGGTGCCAAGAAATTATAACGGTTTTTTGTAGAACTGTTTAATACAAGCATTTTTTTACTATGGGAGGGGGGGGTCTATCTCACCCCGTTTGGGTGGGAGGGGCAATTTCATAAAAACAGTACCAAAAATGTAAAAAAAATATTTAAAAATAACGGTAATACTTACAACAAAGTATTATACCTTTATTTAAAGCTAATACTGTGTTCGACTAGCCAGTTTTTGAATCAAGTGAAATCTATGCATGGTTTTTGATAAAATGAATTTTAAACTAAAAATTTGCGAGAAAAAAGCATAAAAAATAGGTTTAAAGTGTAATTTCTCAAAACTGTAAAATTATATATAATTTTTTTTTCTGAAATTAGTTGCTCTAATTAATTCTTAATTAAAAAATGAAAACTAGATGATTCAATGTCTTCTAGTTTTTGAGAAAATTGAAAATTACTGAAACTACTACCGTACAAAATTCGAATGTTTGCTCGTTTTTTTTTATGATCTAAGTGGGTATGCATACTTTGAACATTTCAACTGCTTTGTATATGTTTCCTTAATCCAGATTCTTTAAACAAAAGAAGCTTTGCATACACCCAACCTCGCACCTACCCCAAATCCTATAATGTGCCCAAGCAGGGGGGTTGCAGGGGGACAGTATGCCCCCCCATACATACCTCACTGTATATACGCCAGCCGTAATACGTAAGCAAGCAAAAAACAAACATCCCATACAAAAGTAGTTATAGTAATTATCGATTTTTTCAAAAACTAGAAGACATAAAATTATCTAGTTTTCAGTTTTTGATTAAGAATTAATTAGAGCAACGAATTTCCGAAAAAGAAATGATATATAATTTTACAGTTTTCAGAAATTACACTTTAGACCTATTTTTTATGCTTTTTTCTCACAAATTTTGAGTTTAAAATTCATTTTTTCAAAAACCATGCATAGATTTCACTTAATTCAAAAACTGGCTAATAGAACAAAGTATTAGCTTTAAATAAAGGTATAATACTTTGTTGTAAGTATTACCGTTATTTTTTAATATTGCTTTTTACATTTTTGGTACTGTTTTTATGAAATTGCCCCTCCCGCCCAAATGGGGTGAGATAGACCCCCCCTCCTGGAGTAAAAAATGCTTGTATTAAACTGTTCTACAAAAAACCGTTATTATTTCTTGGCGCCTGAGTTATCGTACTCGTGCCAAGCATTGTATATAAATCTAATAGTAGTACTACTTGAGGAAAAAGATACTAGCGCACACGACAATTGAAGCAAGAACTATATTATTTCCCCATCATTGCTTCACTCTCAACTCACAAAAGACGAGAGAGCAAAAAATATAATTATTCCCTCACTACATGAGAGAAGGCAATTATCTTCTTTCTTCTCATGTCACTGCAGTGCCAATATACAAGAGTGAGAAGGGAGCAAGAAAAGAGAACCAAAACAAACTGCCGACAAAAAATAAAGAATGATTTGGTAGATATGTATATAGTATATTACATACATTAGGGTGGGCCGAAAAACCAATATTTTCGATTTTTAAATCACAATAGCGCGGAAAAGTTGCGGGTGGAGCAGACTTAGAAGGGGTACACAAAAAAAATGAAATTGGTTTAGATCTTTCGATCACGCATGAGCCCTCTAATTTGGCGAAATGAGCAAAAAATCACATTTTTCCGATAATTATTTTTCTAGCTTACTTTACTAATTATTGAATTCAAAAGCATAAGTTAGCTTCAATTTGAACCGATAATTAACTAAAAAAAAGAATGGTTCAAATCGATTGAAGTCTTCTGGTAACGCACGTGCCCCAAAACCCTGTCAAAATATGGAAAAAATCACATTTTTACGATAATTTTTAATCTTCTATAACACAGGTTTACAAATATCGGTAAACTTTTCGACACGAAAAAGTAAGAGTTGTTCTAAGGGTAATTTTTTACGCTGAACTCAGATCCGCTATCCGTTTTTCGCTATCAGCTCTGGTTTTCGAGATATTACCGTTAGAAAGTGCCGAAAACCCCCTTTTTTGCCATTTTTGGGGTTATGCAACTGTGCAAACTGATTTTTATTTTTTTTAATTGTACAGATTTCTGAAAGTACTAATTTTAATCTTCAAGTTTCAGCTCTAATCGTCCCATTATCTCTTTTACTTTTTGAGAGATATTAAATTAGTTATTAGTCCTCATCTGACTTATAATTTAAAAAGTGCTTTCTCTTTGCCTTACGTTGTTTTCGACAGGAGCAGGTAGACTATGTTCTAAAAAGAGCTTTTAGTGTAGATTTCAAATCTGAAATCCATTTTTTGCTATCGGCTTAACTTTTGGAAGTAAATTAAAAAATCACCCGTTTTTGACCATAGTTTTTTTTAAATTTGACATAAATCTTACAAATTAAAACAAAGTGTAATGGAACTGCACGTTTTATATAAATTTTGGTCCGTTTCACGTACAAGAGACCAACAATAGTCACTTAACATACCATCATCCCTAAAACCTTTGTAACTTTTTTCTATTCTTTCTAAATCTTGGTGAAGTCGCTCTCCCTGCCCTTCACAATATATTGAGAAATGCAACTGAAGATTTTTCAAAAAGTAAAAGAGATATTGGGACGATTAAAGCTGAAACTTGAAGATTAAAATTAGTACTTTCAGAAATCTGTACAATTAAAAAAAAATAAAAATCAGTTTGCACAGTTTTCGGCAGTTTTCGGCACTTTCTAACGGTAATATCTCGAAAACCAGAGCTGATAGCGTAAAACGGATAGCGGATTTGAGTTCAGCGTAGCAAATTACCCTTAGAACAACTCTTACTTTTTCGTGTCAAGAAGTTAACCGATATTTGTAAACCTGTATTATAGAAGATTAAAAATTATCGTAAAAATGTGATTTTTTCCATATTTTGACAAGATTTTGGGGCACGTGCGTTACCAGAAGACTTCAATCGACTTGAACCATTCTTTTTTTTAATTAATTATCGGTTCAAATTGAATCTAACTTAAGCTTTTGAATTCAATAATTAGTAAAGTAAGCTAGAAAAATAATTATCGAAAAAATGTGATTTTTTGCTCATTTCGCCAAAGTAAAGGGCTCATGCGTGATCGAAAGATCTAAACCAATTTCATTTTTTTTGTGTACCCCTTCTAAGTCTGCTCCACCCGCAACTTTTCCGCGCTATTGTGATTTAAAAATCGAAAATATTGGTTTTTCGGCCCACCCTAACATACATACGTACAGACATTGAACAGAAGAGGAAACAAAAAAGAGGATCAAAACAAGTTTTTATCATAGATTTTAATATATACATACCTAGATAACCATCTTCGCCTTCAAAAGTGAAGCTCGGCCACCATTTTATTGAAGGCATTTACAACAACAATTCTATTGTGTTTTGTGTGTTGTTTAATTTTTGTAGAGGAGATTTTTTCTAAAGTAATGTATTTGTATTTGATATGAAACGTGATTGCAAAAATATAAAAAAAAACCTAGTTCTGGTAGTGTCTATGCGATGCGTGAGTTATATGCTTTGACCATACAAAAATAATAGGCCAACAACTTCTTACAACAATAGGTCTTTATTGATTGGAAACCAAATCAGAAGTGAAGTGTACAAAAAATTCTTACAAGCTAGGTTTAGTACAGTAATTAATGTTGCTATGCAAAAGCTTTAAATTTAAGAGAATAGATTACAGAGACATTTACATACATAGTTCTAAGTATATTCTAAGTATATATATGTTAGAGAATTTCTATAAAAATTATTAAAACAGTTCTCAGCATGCAACCTTCGGCACCGGCGAAACATCTAGAACAAACTTTTCCAACGAAAAACATTCGTCATTCAATATTCGCACTGCTGACAACATGACAATGAAAATAAACATGGAAACAATATAAACGCTCCCAGATCATAGAGGGCGTTAAACTATTACCAACATAAGGGTGAGGGCACAATTTCCATAAGTGATTTTTAAGGCAGTAATCACATGTATTCCTGATTTTCTCTCACATATATTATAAGTAAGAGATGGGTGATTAAGATCTGATGCTTATTATATGTAGATGATGACGTATTGACGACACATTTAGTATAAATGTGCAAGTACAAAATCCCATAAACCAGAGTACTCGGAATGTATGTGCATTTGTGATGTAGAGCTGAGTTGTTATTGTGGGTGGTACAGTGGGGCACGTAACTTTTCCCCCCAAAGTGTATATCTTAACATAGTGAAGTTCAATTTATGTTCCCATTTTTCTTCTTCGTATTATATCATCAAATCATAATTTTTATCATCCTGAGTAGGTACTTCAGAATGAGCCCTTTTCTGTGTTGATTATTAGGAGAGGAAAAGTTAGGGTAAAATTTTGGGATATTCTTGTTTTTTTTTTCATGTTCAAATACGGTCGATTATTTATGAATTGTTGTTTTTTTTTTTTTTATTCTTTTTTTTATGAATGAGTTAAAAAGGGTAACAGAAAATATAACTTTTATATGTCATATTCAACATTTTGATTGATTTTATGCCTTTACTAAATTGATTTTACACAAAGTACAGGTACCCTATAAGTTTTTAATACTTAAGTAAATTTTCGTTTTCTTTTTAATTTTTGTTTGTGTACCTTTCTTTTGTTTGTTTTAACTGTTATATTATTATTTTTTATTACTTTATGTTCTATATGCTTAGGTGCAAGTTTATTTCTTCTATCATCTTTTTCATGTATTTGATCTCCCACATTAATTGTAGGAGGTATCTTCCGAGTTTTGTTACGATTTTATATTATTTTTTCTTTATAAGCTAAACTTCTATTGTGCGCTAGATCTTTTAGAAGTTCGTATATTTTTATGTGTTCTGTCAAGTAGTCTTGTGCTGAGTTAGTATGTGTTGTAGTTGGGAAAAAGTAATTTTTTTGTATATGACCATTAAGCAATCCAAAAGGAGTCATTTTTGTTACTAAGTGTATGGAATTGTTATAGCTTATTACTGCCTCATCTACAATCTCACTTATAAGCTTATTAGGAAAGTTTGATTTTATAATTCGTATTAGTTCTGTAAGAGTGGAATGAAACCTTTCTACAGGTGAATTTCCTGTCGAGCTTTTGGCACATGTTGTATGTAAATTTGTACTATATATGCTTAGGAAATCTTTAAAAAGCGAGGACAAAAATTCATTTCCATTGTCTGTTATTATTTTCTCAGGAATCCCATGATGCGAAAAAAAATGTTTGAGTGATTAAATTATATTAATGCTATCTCTAGATGATAATAAATAAACGCTTGGAAATCTAGTAAATTTATCTACATATTATATTTAAGAAACTTTCATTGTGTATTGAGTAAACGTCAATATGCAATATTTGTAAGGGTCTGGAAGGAGTTTCTGTTAATTCGTATTTTAAAGGTTCTACTAGACGTTCATACTTTAATTTTTGGCAGGTTACACAAGTGTTTATTATTTTCGATACTATATTTTCATATTGGGGAAATAATATTCTCTTCTTATATGTTCTACGCTTTCTAAAATACCTCTATGGTTTGATTTTTCATGGTAATTTCTTATAATATGTTCCTGTTCGTCACGTTGGGTAACATCCTGCAATAATGTTGTACTCCTAACAAGTTTTAAAAGGGCATTGTTATAATACTTCGAATAAACATCTTGGACGACTTTAAAGGTCTTATCATCTGCAAGGATGGCAGTTACTCTTTTTGTATTAATATAGTTTTGAAAAATCTCGATCATAACATCCTCGTTGCAAATATTGTAACTTTCAACTCGGTGTCTTTTCTTTCGTTTAAAGAGAATGCTTAATGTCGAATGAAGTTTTTTTCTATTTGGATTTTCTATGAGGATTACTTAATTGGAAAATTATTAAGAGGCCTTTCCGATATGGGAATACCATCGTCTATTTGTTCTTGTGCAGAATGGATGGTATCTAGACTTTCTAGTTCATCGAAGTTATTTTCAGTAGATACTAAATCTAGATTATCTGGTTGTGGTGCAATATTTTCGTTGATGTGAATTTCAGCTCTGTCAGTGCATCGGCATTGGAGCTCAGCTTTCCACTTTTATATACAATTGTATAGTTGAATTCGTCTAGATTTAAGCGCCAACGAACTAGTTTTGAATTTGGTTCCTTAAGAGAAAAGAGCCAGATTAAGGGCTTATGGTCTGTGACTATTGTAAACTTTCGGCCATAAAGATATGGACGGAAGTATTTTGTAGACCAATAGATTGCCAACAGTTCCTTCTCAATTGTATTATAACTTTCTTCAGATTTTGACAATGTGCGACTTGCGTAACAAATCGGTTTGTCTGATCCAATTGGCCCTTGCGATAGTACTGCGCCGATTGCAATGGCTTTGCAAAATCGGGATACTGCAAAATTGGTTCGTTACATAATAGGTTTTTGGAAGTTTCGAAGCAATCTATGCATCTTGAATTCAGGACTTTATTATTACCTTTTCTGTGGCATTCTGTCATGGGCTTAGTTATCTTAGCGAAATCTCTTATAAATTTCTTATAATACCCAAGTAATCCCAAAAATGGTTTTATTTGTTTGGGTGTTCGAGGTATAGGAAATTGTTTTATGGCATGAATTTTATCTGGGTTTGGCTTAACCCCTTCAGATGTTACCAAGTGCCAAAGAAAAGATACTTCTTTTTGAAGAAACTCGGATTTTGAAATTTCAATTTTAAAATTTGCGTCATGAAGTTTTTAAATACAAGTTCTAAATTTTGGATGTGCTCTTGGAGCGATGTTGAAAAGACGATTATATCATCCATGTAGACAAAACACACTTTTCATTGAAGCTCCCTTAAAACATGGTCCATCACTCTTTGGAATGTGGATGGCGCATTCTTGAGGCCAAATGGCATTCTAACGAACTCAAAATGGCCATTGTTTACAGAAAAAGTGGTTTTTGGGATGTCTTTTTCATCGACTTGAATTTGGTGGAACCCCGACGCTAAATCCAGAGTACTGAAGTACAACGATTTCCCTAATTTGTCGAGGATTTTATTGACATTTGGTATTGGGTATCTATCGTCAATGGCTTTCTCGTTCAATTTGCGATAATATATAACCAATCGACATTTCTCTTTACCACTAGCGTCTTTTTTTTTAGGCACTATCCAGATTGGAAAAGACCACTGAGAGAAACTTTGACGAATGATACCCTCTTCAAGCATTTTCGAGGTCTGTCTTTGAACCTCTTCATTAAGTGCATAGGGATACCTATACGATTTCATATAAACCGGAATGTCATCTTTTGTTTTTATATGATGCTTAATTTTGCTAGAGAACGTCAAGTTATCATTTTCTTTAGGCAAAGCGTTGTGATTGCTTTTTGCTCTTTGGGATTTAGGTGATCAACCCGAAGCATGTCAATGACGTTAAGATTACATAGATTCTTTGAATTTCGGATTGAAATATTATGTATTTCGACAACCTTATCTGCATTTATTTTGATTGATTTTATGAGTTGTTCGACGGTAAATATCTGATCGGAATCACTAGAATTTATAACTTCAACCAACCATTTGCCTGATACAATCCCTCGGAGATCAGAAGATTTGGTGATATAATTGTGGGTTTTATAAAAATACTCCCAAACTCAACATCTACAGGAAGACGACAAATAATTTTATTCATTCCCGGAACAGAAAACGTTTTCGAAATCATGTTAGGTGTGAATTTCAACGGTATTTTAACTTCTTCATTTTCTAAAATATTGTTTTTCAAGTTAACTTTAATGCCAAGATCTCTCATAATATCTATACCAATTAGACCATCAAAATAACTATGAAAGTCAAAAAGCAAAAAGCATATTGGTTTTTGAGTCTTCAATTCGGAAAGCCCATTCAATATCACTTTTTTATTTAAAAACTGTGTATTGAAAACTGTTTTTATCTCGATTGGTTCTATTGTTTTTATATCAAAGTTCTTTGCTATTGTTGGGTTTAAAAAGGATTTATTGCTTCCTGTGTCTATGAGAAATTTAAGTGTTAAATTATTTATGCTGTCTATTGTAATGTATGGTAATAAGTTAGTATTGTAATTGTTCATGTTAATGTATCCTATTGATTTTCCGAGGCAAGTATAAGAAAATTTGTGTCATCTATTTCGCTTTGTATAATTTCTTGAGAAGGATTTGAAGAATCTAAATTTTGTAAATAGGGTTGTGGTTCAAGCCTGATTCACAATGCGACAGGAAAACGAGACGAGAGCGTTACGTGATTCGCTGTCATCTTTTTCTAGTTATAAAAACGTTTCCCAATTCACAATGCGGCGAGATTCTTTACAACGAAAACTCTTTTGTTAAAAATAAAAAATAATACAAATTATTCAAAAAAGCTTTAAAGACAAAAGATTAGGAATTACTTGATCTTTTAATTTCAAGTTATCGTATTTTTTCTTTAAAAAAATACTTCCATTATGTAAATAACTTGTCAAAAAATAAAATCGTCGTCTCGTCGCGTCTTTTTTTTCAATTTTTCGAATTCTTGGCGTGACGGGACGCGGAGAAACGCTTCATTGTGTATATCGTCATATACTTTCATTGTTTGAAATTCGTTTGACAGCAACGACGGGATCTCGTCACGCTCACGTCTCGTTTCCTCGTCGCATTGTGAATCAGGCTTCAGGATAATCAAAATAAGTTGCATTGTTTGGTAATTGCTTTAAATAACTATCTTCATAAGAATTAGTGTCATTAATTTCTATATTGTGCATATAGTTTTGTGAACTAGGATTCACACGACTTAAATTAGTATTTGCACTTACGACATCCATTGGTTCTGGGCGTGGAAGTCTAGTTTGAGTTGAATATTGTTGTGGACGTGATAATTTACTCTGATTTGAATACGATCTATAAATATTTCTATTGCTATGGAATGGAACACTTTGAGCAGATGTAGATGGTTGATTAAGTTGTGTAGATTGTGAGTTAGTAGGGTTTGGTCTGGCAAGATTTTGAACGTTGTTGATAAATGCTGGCTGACTATTAAAAAGCTGTTGGTTGTTAGGTGAATGATACGAAGTAGTATACATTTGTTGCCTGTTATTTGGTACATAAGGTGCATTATAAGCTTGTGGATTGTTATTAGGAGTATATTGCCTAGCCGAAAAAGTTCTAGAATTTTGGGGATGATACTGTTGCCTGTCTCTACCTAGATTTTTTGGAAAATAATTTGCGTTGTTTGTATCACGGAAATAAAAACAGTTTTGTTCCTTTAGACAAAAGTTCAAAGCATCTGTGAGCTTAACTGGTCTCATAGCTCTAACTGTAGAGCCTAATGGTTCACGAAGTCCAGATAAGAAAGTGTTTAAGCACATTTCCTCATATAAGGTTTGCTTTGAATGAATCACATTAGGTTCTCTTTCATGCACTTTAACATGATTAACCATAGCGGAGAGTATGTCAATTATTTTTGAATAAAACACGTCAACTGTATCATAGTTTTGTCTAAGTTGATGTAGGTCACGTATCAAACTTGTCTCGTTTCTTTTGTCAGAATAGTGCACAATAATGGCTGATTTACAATGACGCGTTCGCGTTCGCGATGCGTACGTTACATTTAACAAGCGCTACGGCCGCGTCAAGACAAATCGAGCAAAAAAATTCAAACTTTTTTCAACACAAGATGGCCACATACCTAAATTGAAATCGAAATGTCAAAACGCACGCAAAAGTTGAATAATCTCTACTTTCGCGTTGCAGCCGCTTACGTTACGTTGGTTTGTGTACCTACTAATGGATGCAAAATCGTAACATAATGCTCAACGCCATATGGCTGATTTACAATGACGCGTTCGCGTTCGCGATGCGTACGTTACATTTAACAAGCGCTACGGCCGCGTCGAGATAAATCGAGCAAAAAAATTCAAACTTTTTTCAACACAAGATGGCCACATACCTAAAATGAAATCAAAATGTCAAAACGCACGCAAAAGTTGAATAATCTCTACTTTCGAGTTGCAGCCACTTACGTTACGTTGGTTTGTGTACCTACTAATGGATGCAAAATCGTAACATAATGCTCAACGCGTCATTGTAAACACTAAACAGATATTCCTATGCCTGAACTTTTGCGTTGACAGGCAAATCTTTCAACGCAACGCCCAACGCGGCATTGTAAATCAGCCAATAAGATTTTGCTTAATGTCACTCCAATTCACTGGAGTACCGTGCATGTAAAGCACTTCGTTTGCTTGTCCCGTTATCTTGTTACGAATTGCACGAAGTATAATTTTTTGATATGCAGAATCATTTAGTTGATGCATAAAACTTAAGATTTCTTCAACGTTAGAAAGAAAATCATAGAGGAGCATAGGATTGCCATCAAAGTTCGGCATCAGGAATCAGGAATCCTGAGCCAATTAAATATTTGTAACGGAACCGTAGCATTATCCATCTCTGTATCCCTGTCTAACACACCGTTCACTATAGGTACTTTTGAAATTACACGATAATCTAGATCTTTCAGAACGTGATAAGAGGCTATGAACTTGCAATTTATTTTGTGTTTGGGATTTAAAGGAAGGCATAGGAGTAACGGAAATATTTTATAACCAACAACAGTGCCGAGATTCAGCTATTTCAGCGAGTGAGATGAGATGACTCGCCTTACTCGCCGACTCATCTCACTTCACTCGCAATAGTGATTCAGCTATTTAAGTGAAATGAGTAAGTTCGAATTTAGTTTCGAACATGAGACAAGGAATAAATATAAAAGAGCTAAATTCTACCTCCTTGTCACACTCGTTACGCAAAACGAAATGAAACAACAAATACAACAATGTAAACATTGGAATCTTTAATAATGGAGTTTGGAGTATCTTTTGTTTCAATTTTTTTTTTCATAATTAAAGTTTAATGTGAGTTTCACCCTTGAGAAATAAAAGTTTAAAAGTGTCAAAAGTGAATAGAATATAAATTTATTTAATATATAAATGTGCATATAATAATAAAATAAAATAAAAGAATCAATAAAAGGGCAGTTGTTTTTATCTACGTTGTTGATTTTTACTTCGTTTCCTATCCATGAATAGGAATTCTTGTGAAAAGCACACATACCTATCCAAAACCGGAAATTTACCAACACATACACCAAGTCACTGCGGAAATATCTGGCGAGTAATCTGACATTTCATTTCACTCGCTCACTCACTCCCTTTTGCTAACTGAATCGATTTTCGACAAAAAGTGACTCATCTCACTCACTCTCTGCGGCTTCGAATTAGCTGAATCTCGGCACAGATTAGGACTCACCTTGGGCAAGCTGATGGGATACTGCTGGGATGGAATAGGAACAATTTGGGAAAAACTCGGAGTAGGTAAGCTGGGAAAATCTGGTCCACATTCTTCGTTTTAATTTTAGCTGTAGTTGTATGTAGGAGTAGGTCTTCACACAATTAATACAAGTATTTCCAATTTTCTTTTGGACTTTTTATTTTGTATCCAATATTCATTTGGATTTTAGAATTTAATGTTTTATTATTATAGCTACTATTATTCACTTTAGTTATATAGAATACCAACTGCGCCAGTTATATGCTTTGACCATACAAAAATAATAGGCCAACAACTTCTTACAACAAAAGGTATTTATTGATTGGAAACCAGATCAGAAATGAAGTGTACAAAAAATTCTTACAAGCTAGGTTTAGTACAGTAATTAATGTTGCTATGCAAAAGCTTTAAATTTAAAAGAATAGATTACATACATAGTTCTAAGTATATTTTAAGTATATATATTGTAATATTTTCTCAGGTTCGTTAATAAAACTTATTTACTTTATTTAAAACGTCCACTTATTTATTTCACAAAATAAAACACTTTACTTTTCTTACTACAAACAGAACGATTTATTATTCACCACTGAAATTAATTCACAAACTTAACTTTTCACTTTTATTATAACCAACTTTATTCATTCACGATTAAAAACAAACTGTGTCGCTGCCAAGATTTACAAGATTTACAAGATTTTTTATTGAACGATAAATATTTACAATTTGCTTAATGTTAGTTATCTTAAAGTATACATTGATTATTACATAAAATATGTTGGCTAGACTGATTCAAAAAAATGAAAATGTCTTCGATTTTCAATGCCACTAGCTTTTTAGTTAAAGTTTAATGAAATAATAATCCTGGCAAAATTTCAGCCCTTTAGGTCAATATTTAGAGGTCGCTCATCGTTACTTTCTGTTTTCCATACAAATCGTATGGGAACTTTTTTTTGATTCCTTCTTTATTTTATAACTTAAGAAACGGTTATCATACAGAAATGATCAAGGTAGAATCTGAAAGAAGATTTGATGTTCTTTAAAAAAGGTTCTGACTTCTTATCTAATTAATGTACTCCTTCCAAAGTTATTCAAGGTCAGAGTGGTATTCGTGATGAACTTAAAAGTTTTTTGGATTCCGTGTTGAAAAAATCTGCTATAATACAAGGTGTTTTGCAAAAGTTGTAACAAAAGGCAAGTGCGTGTAAGTTGAACTCAGACAAGAAAAAAATCGTTTTAGAGTGGGGGTCTATTTCTCCCCCTTTAGGCGGGAGGGGCAATTTCCTAAAAAGATTGGTTTAAAAAAGAAAAAAATATTAAAAATCAACGGCAATACTTATAATGTCATGCTATTACTTTTTTTAAAGCCAACAATCCATTATTTAATTAACATTTAAAGGAAAGTTGTTTTTGTAAATATTTTTTGAAAAAATTAATTTCAAACTTAGATTTAAAAAATTAAAAAGTGATTTTATTTTTTTAATATCTTTTTGAAAAATTTTTCGTTATCAAGTACAATTTTTGTTCATGGATTTCAATACCTTCCATAATTTCCAATCAGATGCTGTAAGCCGCAGGCTAAAATGTTTAGTAGTTTCTGAGAAAATTGAAAATAACAAAAACCAAGTTTCTTGTTATTTGACGCCCTGGAATTTAAATTGTTCCTTCCTACAAACACCCAATTTCCAATAGTAGTAGTAGGTATTTTAATTTTCAATTTTCTCAGAAACTACAAGACATTTTTGCCTGCGGTTTTAAGCATCTAATTAAAAATTAAGGAAGGTATTGAAATCCATGAACAAAAATTGTACTTGATAACGAAAAATTTTTCAAAAAGATATTAAAAAAATAAAATCACTTTTTAATTTTTTAAATCTAAGTTTGAAATTAATTTTTTCAAAAAATATTTACAAAAACAACTTTCCTTTAAATGTTAATTAAATAATGGATTGTTGGCTTTAAAAAAAGTAATAGCATGACATTATAAGTATTGCCGTTGATTTTTAATATTTTTTTCTTTTTTAAACCAATCTTTTTAGGAAATTGCCCCTCCCGCCTAAAGGGGGAGAAAAAGACCCCCACTCTAAAACGATTTTTTTCTTGTCTGAGTTCAACTTACACGCACTTGCCTTTTGTTACAACTTTTGCAAAACACCTTGTATTATAGCAGATTTTTTCAACACGGAATCCAAAAAACTTTTAAGTTCACCACGAATACCACTCTGACCTTGAATAACTTTGGAAGGAGTACATTAATTAGATAAGAAGTCAGAACCTTTTTTAAAGAACATCAAATCTTCTTTCAGATTCTACCTTGATCATTTCTGTATGATAACCGTTTCTAAAGTTATAAAATAAAGAAGGAATCAAAAAAAAGTTCCCATACGATTTGTATGGAAAACAGAAAGTAACGATGAGCGACCTCTAAATATTGACCTAAAGGGCTGAAACTTTGCCAGGATTATTATTTCATTAAACTTTAACTAAAAAGCTAGTGGCATTGAAAATCGAAGACATTTTCATTTTTTTGAATCAGTCTAATGTTGGCACAATAGGGGGCCTAACTGTTTACATTGAGATTTTTTTTTCAAAATGTATATTTAATTGTCATTTATGTTTATTTCTATTCTTAATCTATTGGCTGCTTTATTTCTCGGATTGTTCAGGTCCGGTTGTCATTGTTGTGATTGGTTAGGGGGGGGGTGAGGCTTTCAGCCATGGTAGTGAGCTGACCTTGGGTCAGCGTAGAAGGGAATGTTCTCTTCGTCGGTGGTTGAGATAATATCCTCATCTAGCAGCTCCATCGCTTCGAGGTACCGCTGGTTGGGATGTCTTGGCTGGTTTACAATTCCCACTATTAGAGGGTTTGGGTGGTTCATAATATTTTGTAGACATCTTCAATAAAAAATGTAATTGCTTATTCCTGTACACTAGTTTTTAGGGAAGGAGAACATTTTCAGGAGAGCAGTCAAAAGTTCCATCTTAAATTGAAATAGATCAACTACGAGTAAATTATATACAGGGTGTCCTGTAAATAATGGATAACCTTGCAACTGGTTGTTGTAGGCTATATGACCATTCCAGAAAAAAATATAAAAAAAATATTTTCCCAGTGGTTACTATGTTATGATGTTTTTTCCAAAAGTTTTTAACAAGTACTTCTTTTCTCAAATACGTTAACGCTACGACCATGGATGAACACTTGAACAGTTTGTACTAATTTTTTATTTTTGTAATATTCTAGAATAACTGTTGTAATAAATGGGTGGTAAAATTTAATATTAGTAATTGCATTTTTTTTAATTATAATTTTTAAAAATATTTTTTTCAGTAAAAAAATTTATTTTCAAAAAAGTTTGACCACCTCTAATAAATTAAAATTGTATGAGAATTTTTTTGCTGAAAAAAATATTTTAAAATATTATAATTAAGAAAAATGCAATAACTAATATTAATTTGTACCACCCATCTATAACAACAGTTATTCTAGAATATTACAAAAATAAAAAATTAGTACAAACTGTTCATCCATGGTCGTAGCGTTAACGTATTTGAGAAAAGAAGTACTTGTTAAAAACTTTTGGAAAAAACATCATAACATAGTAACCACTGGGAAAATATTTTTTTATATTTTTTTCTGGAATGGTCATAAAGCCTTCAACAACCAGTTGCAAGGTTATCCATTATTTACAGGACACCCTGTATATAATTTACTCGTAGTTGATCTATTTCAATTTAAGATGGAACTTTTGACTGCTCTCCTGAAAATGTTCTCCTTCCCTAAAAACTAGTGTACAGGAATAAAGGGGCGATTCCTCTCAGTTGGCTGGTTTAGCGGCGCTAAACCAACAATTTAAATTAATATATTAGATTATATTATCTTCATATGCACCTCCTTATCATAAGCATAACGATTACGAAATTAAAGTATTTACAAATATTAATTGCAATAATCAATGGCATAAATAATTACCAAACTACCTACCCACATTTTCAAATCAATTTTCCCTGCAAGCAATACAAAGCTTTCATACAAAATGTCTCCGTTGGAACCTTGTTTAGCGCTAGAATTTGCGCTAACCAATTTCATACAATCCATGTTGTAGTGTTGGTGCCTTCACGTCACAGTAAAATAAAGGGAAGGTTTAGCGCAAAACAATGCGCTAAACTAAAAGGCGTTACGTTCAAACTCGAAAGCGGAGTGCAAGCAGGTATGAATTCTTTTTTGTTTTGATATTGGTGGATATGCGTGTGCTTATTTTTGCCATTATTTGATTAAATAGAGATTTGTTATTGAATCGACAGTTTAGTGGGAATAATTAACTGATTATTTAATAGTTTGGCGATGATTTATGTGAGTAAATATACAATAGTCGGAAGAAGTATTTTGAAAAAAAAAAATATTTCGCATTTTTCTTTATATCTTTCGTTTTATTGATAGAAAAAATCTGAAAAATATATTATAATGGTATCAAGATGAGCTTTCAAAAAAAAAAAAATGTTAGATTCATAATTATAGTTTCGAAAATAAAAATGGTAACTCAAAAACGTAAAGGGAAAAAAGTATTTTGCCAAAACTAAAAAGGCTTATAAATAAAGGTTTACTTTTTAGTACAGGCAGTGAGGATTGGTTTTCAGTATATTTTTGGGTGCTGAATTCAAATCCGTCATCCGTTTTTGGCTATCAGCTCGGGTTTTTAAGAAATTGCCGTTAGAAAATGACCAAAAATCGTTTTTTTTTTTTGTTGCTATTTTTGAAGTCTTTTAACATATAGAAATAATTATTTTTTACAAGTTTTGTGAAACTATCTGAAAGTACTATAATCTTCTTCTTCAAATATCAGTTTAAATCTTTTCAACATCTCACTTACTTTCCGAGAAATTCTTAGTCTTCACTCGATATTTCTTCATGTTAAATAAACCGTGTATGGTAAAATATGCAAAACGCTTACATTTCAACAAAGGATTGATCAGAGAGGAAAGAAGGTATTGGACAGATATAAACTGATATTTGAAGAAGAAGATTAGTACTTTCAGATAGTTTCTCAAAACTTGTTAAAAAATAATTATTTCTACAGTAGAGTCGCCTAATTTCGAACACTCCCAGTAGTCCAAAACTTTTTGAAAATAAGCTCATAATCTGTGTTATTTCTTAGTTTTTCAACTTCTATAAACGCAGAATAATTCATGTGTTATTCCTTTAAGCCTTGAAATCCTATTAACTAGTCAAATTTCATCCTAAAGTTTTAAAAAAGGGACTTTAAAATTAGGCTTTAGGAAATCCAGTAATTTCAAGTTTTTGTAAATAAAAAAAACTGTTGGAAGTATTCTGGGAATCTGTGATTTTTGGTGTGAAAATTAAACTTAATGCCTGCTATGAGACGTTTTCTTGTTAGATAATAGTTATTTTTGGTTTATTATTTGGTTTAAGGGCCGTCATAATACTGCAAGATTGAGGGAATATAGTTTGAACGAATATGAAGTGTAAGGTATAAAACATTTTTGTTTGCATCTTGAAAATACTGGTATTGGTCAAAGGGCCTTGTTGCCTTGTTGGTCGCATGTCAAAATGTTGAGCAAGGCTTTCACCACTCTTAAGTCTATATAATTTATTGTTCTAATTTAATTGACTGACACTTTTAAAATCGATTATTTCTACTTGTTTGTTTTTATTTCCTGTATCAATTTTTTGTTTCGACATAATTTTCCCTCAATTTCATTCTTTTTCCAATATTTTAAAAATACCGTTAACATTTTTACAATTAAAAGTACCCTAGATTACTCCCAGAGTTGTCCACTACATGTACGTAAAGGCCCATTTTAAACTTTTCTGCTGTTTTGAAGGTTACCGCGGACAAACAGACAGACAGACAAAAAAATTTTAAATGATGCAGTTATGTTTCTTAGCAAGTTAACAACCACCTAAGATCAAAAACTTGAAACTATTTCAATATTAAAGACAGACACTCCAATTTTATTTATGTGTATAGATGTATAGATGTATAGATGTATAGATGTATAGATGTATAGATGGAATACAGATTTTGTTTATTTTTTTTTATCTTTGTAAATAAAATTAATTTCTTAAAATATCCATATTATTTATGGATTACAGGTTTTGTTTATTTTCTTTTCAACTTTGTAAATAAAATTAAAAGTTGTGATTTGGCTTATTTATTTAAAACTTTTCCAAGGTACGTAGCTAACCCAAAGCCAAAGACCAGGAATCGCCACTGGCGAATAAGCAATTACATTTTTTTATTGTAATAATAAGTTAGGTAGTTATGGTACATTACACACCAACTAACAAACAAATCGGCAGTTTTAAATAGATTATCTACCTTGTTTCTATTTTTCATTTCAAGAAAGCTTTAAAAAAAAGTATTTAAAATCCCAACCCAACACAAATATCATTTTCTTTCCGAAATTGAAATATTTTGGCTTTGTATTTCACATTTAATTAACTTAACTTCGAAAGAAAGAACAACAAAAAAGTCTAATCTACCTGTTCCTCCTCATGCTCATGGTCAAGCAAATAGTCTAAGAAAAAATATTTACTTGAAAATACGGGAGAAAACCATTCATCAATGAAACAAAAGCATTAGAGATAAAAACAGAAAAACGCGTTTATATCAAAAATCAAATAGAAGAAGTCTTTTAAGAAGAGCAAATGATACTTTTGGCTACCAAAAATCAAATAGAAGAAGTCTTTTAAGAAGAGCAAATGATACTTTTGGCTACCGCATACGTACGAAAATCGGAGCATGGAACGTTCGATCCTTGTACGGCGAAGGTAGATACGAGCAGGTTGAGCGTGAAATGCTTCACCTTAAGATCAGTATCCTGGGCATCAGCGAAACTAGGTGGAGAGGAAGAGCCGAATACAGAGCTGACTCTGGGCAAACGAGAATGCTGTATTCCGGGGAGGATGAAAGAGAGGGTGGCCAAAGGCTGCATGGTGTCGGAATTATGTTGAACGAAGAAGCGAGGCGTAGTCTTATATCCTGGGCGCCCATTTCTGCAAGAATAATGACAGCAAGGTTCCGTTCAAAAATTCGCAACGTCACAATAATTCAGTGCTACGCCCCCACAAATGAAGCGACCGAGGAAGACAAAACCGCTTTCTACACTCATCTTAACTCAGTTTACAGTGGTGTTCCAAGAGCCGACATCATAATTGTCATGGGAGATCTCAATGCCCAAGTCGGATCAGACAACTACGGTCTGGAACGCGTCATGGGGAAAAATGGCTTGGGGTCACGAAATGAAAATGGCGATTTGCTAGTCGATTTTTGTAACGCTAACCGTCTTGAACTGGGTGGGACTGTATTTAAACATAAGACTTGCAACTAAATCACCTGGGTACATCCGGATGGTCAATCTGAAAACCAAATTGACCACATCATGATTCAGCAGCGATGGAGGAAGTCAATGTGCGATGTTCGAAGCATTAGAAATGCCGACATGGGAAGCGACCACCATTTGGTTCTCATGAGTCTCAAGCTACGAACTGCAGCTGTACAACGTCAATCACAGGGTGCAGCAAGGAATTCGAAGTTCAATACAAATGCTTTAAGTGATCCCAACATATGTCGTAACTATGTCACCAACCTTAACGACAGAGCTTCGTCATTAAACGGAATACAACATTCAACAATTGATGAGATGTGGGGTGATATAAAAAGTGTTTTTATGGATGCTGGATCCGAAACTGTACCCAAGCAGTCGAGAGTTAGAGACTCTTGGATATTCCAAGACACCTGGGATAAAATCGAGCTTCGCAAATCGTTGAAGATGCAAATAAATGCCGAAGCGGATGCTCAACGAAAGGCTGAATTGCGAAGAGAGTAACGCTTAGCACATAAGATGGTCTGTCGCTGTGTGAGACGTGAGAAGAGGGTGAGGTTAGGTGGTCTCGCAGAAAATGCGGAAAACGCTGCAAGAAGAGGAGATATGAGGGAATAGTACCAAATATCCAAGGAAGTTGTCGGGAAGAAAAGCGACACCAATCATCCTGTAATGTATGTGGATGGTACACTTTTGGTTTTGGTATCAATCGAGGATCAGCTGCGCAGGTGGAAGGATCACTTTTGTGCCTTGCTCAATGAGGATTCTGTCGAGCAGAGTGCTGAAGTGCCCCAGCTTAACGAGATGCGTAGATCATATAGGGGTATTGACATCGAACCCCCTACAGTACTGGAAATTCAATCTTCGATAAATCTTCTCAAAAACAACAAAGCAGCTGGACTTGACGGTATACCAGCCGAGTTCCTGAAAGCTGAACCTGTCAGAACGGCTAGTATTCTACACCGGTTGATACAAGCTGTGTGGGAAAACGAAATCTATCCCAGCGACTGGGAGGATGGTGTAATTGTTAAGTTGCCAAAGAAAGGTGATCTTAAGAATTGCAACAATTGGCGAGGTATTACAGTTTTGTCCGTTTTTCCAAAATTAATGGCAACTATCATTCTGGAGCGGATAAATGTTAGAATCAAGTCTACACTCAAGAGGCATCAAGCTGGTTTCCGGAGTGGGCGGTCTTGTGTCGACCATATCAACACTCTGCGTATCGTTTTTGAGCAGTCTGCGGAGTTTCAATCACCGCTTTACCTCATGATCGTTGATTTTGAGAAGGCCTTTGGCCGAGTCAACCGTGAATGTATATGGAGATCACTTCTTGGTAGAGGAATTCCCCCAAAAATTGTTGCCATTATAAGAGAGTCCTATAACAACGCAAGATGCTTTGTTTTACACAATGGGTAGCTATCCGACTCTTTCGAAGTGCGGCAGGGTGTGAGACAGGGAGATGTAATATCGCCAATTCTCTTTCTACTGGCGATTGACGATGTTTTGACGTCCAGCGTTGGAACAGCAGAGAGGCAGGGCATTCAATGGAGACCGTTTGAAAGGCTTCGCCAGTTAGACTATGCCGATGATATATGTTCTTTGGCAAATAACATCAGCGGGCTGAACGGGATGTGTCAAGCTCCGAAGGTAAAAGGAGAGGCGAGTGGTCTTAAAATAAATAGCAAAAAGACAAAAATAATGCTCACAGGCCGCTCCACACATCAGCGTATTTTAATACAGGAGACGCCAGTTGAAAAGGTTGAACAATTTAACTACCTTGGAAGTATTGTTTCAGCAAATGGTGGTACTGATCTGGACGTTCAAAGTAGAATAAATAAAGCTCGCGCAGCCTTCGGTTCTCTCTCCCAAAAGAGAATGAGCAAGTTTGTATGAAACATGGGCGTGAGCGGCCAAGAATGATTTTGTTATTTTTGGATGTGTTTTAGTCCTACAATCACCGTGCAGAAATTTTTTCACTGTGGTGTACTTCAAAACCGAAAAAAATGCATTTTTGTTCTATGACTTTAATAAAGTTTTACTGAGTTTCTGGCTTCTGACTAATTC
Organism: Dasysyrphus tricinctus; assembly: GCA_963921185.1. Taxonomy (NCBI): domain Eukaryota; kingdom Metazoa; phylum Arthropoda; class Insecta; order Diptera; family Syrphidae; genus Dasysyrphus; species Dasysyrphus tricinctus. The sequence goes on from OY992534.1 coordinate 42,156,939, forward strand.
AAAACTAGAAAAAGAAAGTGGAACAAGAAATCTAGACAGTCTCAAGAAAATTTTGTATATAAAAATGGCCATATAACATCATAAATAAGAAAATTTACCATAAAACTATAATATTACAATCCTCACAAAATTTAAAAATCCTGAGTAGAATAATGTGTTTAAAAAAATTACAAAGTTGTTGAAATACGTAGGTACTGGGTCTGTTTAAACCCGTAATGCGTCCTTGGGATATTCTGAAACCCCGTTAAACACACTAATACAGTGTCAGTAGACGTTATGAAGTTAGTATAAAGCATTACACCCACTAAAAATATAATCACTATGCAATATTGCTCAATGCAATTGCATTATATAAACATTGAAATATCTTTTTTTCTAAATGAAATGCAATGTAACGCCCATAGTGAAAGTTGTTATTGAGTAGCATACCTTTCATTTGACACTAATTTCATTAATGGCCGCTAACGCCCAAAAATGCCCATTCTCCTTTGGAAATCATGTCAAATCTCCTTGCGCACAAAGTTGGAATTCTTCGAATCCAATGTCAAATCCGTGCTGTTATATGCTTGCGAAACCTGGAAAGTCACGACTACCATCTCAAAGAAATTGCAGGCTTTTGTGAACCATTGTCTACGCCATATTCCAAAAATTCGCTGGCCACAAATTATATCAAACGAGGAATTGTGGGGCAGAACAAGTCAAGAGCGGCTGGACGTTGACATAAGAAAGCGTAAATGGCAATGGATTGGTCACACACTGAGGAAACCAAACGATGAAATTTCAAAGCAGTCATTCGAATGGAATCCTCAGGGTGCACGGCGGGTTGGAAGACCAAGAACAACATGGAAATCAATAGTTCTAGCAGAAGCAGACTCCCAGAGAAAGACGTGGCCACAGTTAAAATATTGTAATATTTTCTCAGGTTCGTTAATAAAACTTATTTACTTTATTCAAAACGTCCACTTATTTATATATATATATATATATATATTTTATTGTAGCCAAAATATCACATTTCTTTTTTCTTAAACCTATATTGCACAATTTACAGAGATTGGTATATACGCTACCTTACTACTGCCAAGTAATGAGATTTTCTTTTTATTCAATACATAGGGCTGGTATAAATACTTGAATTGAAGGAAAAGCTACGATTAAAAACCTTCATTAAATGAAAAAAAAAAGAAATACAAAACACAAAATGTACATGATATTAATCGCTGATTATTAAGCGTTCTGAGAGAAGGGGTGGTTGAACACATATAAAACGAGCAATGCCATTACCAAAACAGCTTTTACAAAGCAAGGAATATTTTAAAAATATTAATATAAATAAATAAATAAATTAATAAATAAATAAATAAATAAATAAATACATAAATAAATAAATAACAAATGAATAAATACAAAAATAAATAAATAAATAAATAACAAATGAATAAAAACAAATAATTAAATAAATAAATAAATAAATAAATCACAAATGAATAGATAAAAATAAATAAATAAATAAATAGATAGTAAATAAATAAATAAATTAATAAATAAATAAATTAATTTGTTAGTAAATAAATAAATATGTTAGTAAAGTTAATAAATAAATACATAGAATCAGTCTTTTAATTATGAACATTAATTGATGTGCAAAGACACAAATAAATAAATAAATATAAACATTGAAATCAAAAAATAACAAATAAATAAATAAACAAATATAAATAATAGCAAAAGAACATAAATATTTGAAAAAGAAAAAAAAAATATATATATATTTAAGAAGCTAGATTTGATACCAAGGCATTGTCGGAGGATAGACAAGAAAGATTATACTTTTCATAAAGTTTAGAAATTCTATTGGATACCATTTCGATATTTGTTAAATTGTGTAATTCATTTGTTGAAAAACACCAAGGAAGGTTTAGCATCATTTTAAGAACTTTATTTTGCTTTATTTGAAGTTTTTTAATGTGACTTGATGCACAATTTCCCCAAACAGGTGACCCATATAACATTATTGCCTGGAAAATTACTTTGTAGATTATGAGTTTGTTTTCGTTACTCAATTTAGACTTTCGATTGATGAAAGGGTAAAGTACTCTAACTGTGAGATTAATCTTCTTAATTACTTCTTGCACATGTGTGCTAAATGTTAATTTTGTATCCAGGTGTACCCCGAGGTATTTGACAGAAGATTTCCAATGAATTCCAATACCGTTAGAACATATCATGGAGCTTGGTAAGAAACAGGCTTTTCTTTTTCGAGTAAAAAAGATAGCCTGAGTCTTAGAAGCATTAATCTTAATTTTCCAATCAGTAAAATAGTTCTGAGCTATATTAAAAGCAGATTGCAAATTACTTACGATTGCGGAAGCAATTGAATCTGAAGAAAATATGCACGTATCGTCAGCGAAAATAGCTGTATCGCAGTTTTGTAGGCTGGGAAAGTCGTGAGTGAAAACAGTGTATAGGATTGGACCAAGAACTGAACCCTGGGGAACACCTGCAACACAAGTGAACATTTCAGATACAGAGTTGTTTACAGACACAATACACTTTCTTGAGGACAAAAAAGACTTAACAATTTTAATCAGGTACATAGGAAAATTTAACATAAACATTTTATGCAGAATAAAACACTTTACTTTTCTTACTACAAACAAAACGATTTATTATTTAAGTTGGGTCTTGTGTGTAAATGGAAATTCACACACAAGTGCAGTGCATGCTGCGCATTATACATCAATTTATGTTGAATAATTTTGAATGAACAACAACAACTTGTGTGTGTTACCACCAAGTTTTATAGGCTGGAGTTATAGCTATTTCACGAGAGCCACCTCGATCATCAGACTCCTTTAGTGGTGCTTAAACTGGTTATGCTCGTATTAATTGAAAAACTCTTTGCCGTCATAGGGGAGCGAACCATGAACCTTGCGATTCAGAGGCCGATGCACTACACACCGCGCCACTGAAGCCACATGGTTAGCTCTATCCCAATGCAGGTTTCGTTGTTTATCAATTGCAACAGCGACTAGCATTTTTATTAACACACACAAGCTTGCTATTGTTCAGTCGGTTTCTTTCTTTTTTCCCCATGCACCGATTCGTATCCCAACAATTCGTTGGTCATACAAGGGGGGGGGGGATGAGTTGAAAGAGTTGACACTGGTCAAGAATTAATTTACAATTTAAGTTGGGTCTTGTGTGTAAATGGAAATTCACACACAAGTGCAGTGCATGCTTTGCATTATACATCAATTTATATTGAATAATTTTGAATGAACAACAACAACTTGTGTGTGTTGCCACCAAGTTTTATAGGCTGGAGTTATAGCTATTTCACGAGAGCCACCTCGATCATGCACGAAGTATCACATTTTCGGCACCATTTTTCGACGTCTTCTATTGCGTGTAGACAGTAGAATCGCTGCCTTACCTTTTCCAGTGTCTTATTGACACCCAAGTGTCCTCCGGAAGCTCCATCATGCATCTCTTGAAGAACGTCATTAACTTTGGAACGAGGTACGACTAGCTGCATCACATATGATTTGCCGTCTGTGGACTCCCATTAACGTCTTAGTACTCCTTCTTGTACATGAAGCGAGTCCCATTGTGCCCAATATGCTTTAAGAGTTGGACTTCTATCGGAAATGTCACCCCATTCTGGTTTCTCTTGGTGTTCCTTCCACGCAAGGATGGGTTCAATATGCGAGTCTTCTTGTTGGACAGCTCTTATTTCTTCATTACTCCAACCGTAAATGGGATCGGCTCTTAATCGCTGGATAGAAGCAACCTCCTTCTCTTCTTGACGTGTGCAGTGCTTGCAGTCCGGTTTGCATGGTCTCCGAGATAAAGCATTTGCATTTGAGTGCAACCTTCCTCTTCGATGTTGGATCTGGTAGTCGTATGTCTGCAATCTCTCAATCCATCTTGCCATTTGACCTTCTGGATTTTTGTTCAACAGCCAATTAAGTGAACTTCTGTCCATAGATGTACTTATGGAAGTGTTTTGTTGCCGATACTAAAGCTAGAAGTTCTCTTCTGGTCACACAGTAATTTCTTTCTGGCTTTGAGAGCACCTTGCTGTAATAGGCAACGACCTTCTCTTCTCCTTCGTGGACTTGTGAGAGTACGGCACCAATTCCCACGTTACTTGCGTCAGCGTCGATGATGAAAGGTTTCCCTGGTGTCAGATAGGCCAAAACTGGTGTATTGCATAGGCGCTGCTTAAGTTCCTGGAAGCTTTTCTCGCACTCGCTTGACCATTTGAACGGTTTGATTTTCTCTGTTAGCTGGTGCAAACTTTTCGCGATCCCAGCAAAATCCTTCAAAAATCGTCGATAGTACGTGGCTAGACCAAGAAAGCTCCGGAGTTGATGTTTATCCTGTGGTGTTGGCCAATTCTTTACGGTGTCAACTTTTTCAGGATCAGTCTTCACTCCTTGGGAAGAGATGATATGTCCCAAGTATTTTACTTCAGACTTGAAAAACTCGCACTTGTCTGGATTCAATTTCAAGTTTGCTTCTCGAAGCCTCTGGAACACGGCCTTTAGGTTTCCACAATGCTCATCAAATGTCTTACCATAAACAATGACATCGTCCAAATAGACTAGGCAAGATTTCCAAGTAAGTCCTTGTAAAACGCACTCCATCAAATGCTCAAATGTTGCCGGAGCGTTGCATAGTCCGAAAGGCATCACTTTAAATTGCCACAGACCATTTCCTGTGGAGAAAGCTATCTTTTCTCGATCTTCTGGATGGATTTCTACCTGCCAGTAGCCACTCTTCAAGTCCAATGTTGAAAACCATTCAGCTCCTTCCATCGCATCCAGAGTATCGCTGATTCTTGGCAGAGGGTAGCTGTCTTTCTTTTTCACATCGTTCAGCCTCCGATAGTCCACACAAAATCGAGTACTTCCGTCCTTCTTTTTGACAAGAACAACTGGGGATGCCCAAGGACTTTTAGAGTTTTCGATTAGCCCATCTTTCTTCATGGTCGATATCATCTCTTCAACTTCGGCTTGTTTGGCTAATGGGAGACGTCTTGCTGGTTGTCGAATAGGTCTTGCGTCTCCTGTGTCGATTCGATGCTGCACCAGTTGTGTTAGACCATACTGCCCATTGGATGAAGAGAGTATATCAGCGTACTCATGAAGGAGGCTTCCAGCAACACTTAGCTGATTTTCACTTAATTTTGAAGACTTGAGAGTGTTTGACTTCATAGTGTTCACTTTCCTGGGGTCCACATATTCTTGTGTATCAACTTCTGTGATTTTAGTTATTGCAGATACGGATTCACATTTTCCAACAACTTCTCCTTTTCTTAGCTTGACTTCGTACGGTTTGATGTTGAGTATCCGTACGGGTACCATGTTGTTCTTTGGCGCCACAAGGGTCTTCCCTAGGATGATGTTTTGAGAAGACTGTTTAGAGTCTGGCTCCACCATTAGGTATCGATGGCTACCCAAATCTCCCTTTATTTTTGTCCAAACGAACACTTCTGAAGAAGGTGGCAGGCAAATATCTTCCTTTATGACAGTTCTTAGAGTTGATGAATTTTCATTGCCATAAACCATAGGAATCTCCACATTTCGGTACTTGAGAACTTGCTTCCCGATATCGAGGATTACTCCATGCTCTTTCATAAAGTCGATTCCAATAATGAACTCATCACATATATCTGCTACCAGAAACAGATGTGAGAACTCCAGTTCTGCCAAACGGATCGTCAGACGAACCTCCCCGTAAACTCTGGCTGCCTCTCCTGTTGCTGCTTTCAGACGGTAGGCGTTGGTGTTATGCAGCCATACCAATACCTCTATTTTTAAAAAATAATTTTGTCACTATTATTTCTTTGTTAAAATGTATCTTATTTAATAATTTAATATCATGTAGTAAATTTTTTTGAAATAATAAAAAATATAATAATAATAATAATAATAATAATGTCATCCTCACCAAGTTTCTTCAAACAATTGAGGCAGTGGCACCAGTGTCAATCGTAGCCACTTGTGTCTTACCGTTTAATGTTGCCTCCACAGTCAGACTTTTGTTATTTCGTTTAGTCTGCGAGACCTGGACGGTGGTGATTCTAGGGTCATCTATACCAGAAAACATCTTCTGCCCTTCTGAGTTGGTGCTTATCCGTTTCCCGGGTGAAAAACAGGCTGAGTTGGAGTACTTACTGTTGTTGTTGCTGTTTCTGCTTCCGCAATGTTGACATGCAGGTCTTCTAGGTGGCAATCTGCACTGGCGTTGAAGATGTCCAGTCTTGTTACAATTCCAGCATCGAGCAGGTCCATCTCGCTGGTTCCACTGGAATGCAGTTCTCTGGCAAGAGCACTCCTCAATTTCTATTTCTCTTACCCGATGGACTCCTTGAGAAGCCTGTTCTGCTGCTTCCATAGTGAGGGCGAATGCTAGTGCTTCAGGAAGCGTGCGTTTGCCAGCAGTTCGAATTGCTCGCTGAAGGTTGATGTCAGATACAGCACGAACAAAGGCTTCTGTTGCGAATTGGTTGATGATTTCATCTCCTGCAGCTGGATATGCCAGGTGCGCCAACCGTTCGATGTCTGCTTGGAGTTGTTGCAGAGTCTCTCTTCTTTTCTGGACTCTGGAATTGAGTTGGACGCGGAAGACTTCTTGCATATGGCCATCTCCAAAATGTTTGTCAATGGCCTGAACGAGAGCACTGAAGTTGCCATTTTTATCTGCTGGTATGCTTTGTAACAGCTCAGCAGCAGTTCCTCTGAGGGCAAGCGTTAGAGCTATGCATTTGTCTTCCTCATCCCAGCCATTTGTTGCTGCGGCTGCCTCAAACTGCTTCTTTTAGATTGACCAAGAAGTTTGCCCATCGAAGGTTGGTGGATGCATCTCTTTTTTCTTTGGACAGTCACCAGAACTTTCTCGAACCTTCATTTTCTTTACTTTATCTAATTCCTTTGTAATGGATTCGATTTTATCTTCGAACTTTGCTTTTATTGTCGATAATTGTTTATCTACAGTCGAAAATTGCTTATCGACACGCTCGTCAAGAGTAATAATTTGTTTGATCAACCGATTCCATTTTTGAGGAAGAAACAAAAGAGCTTGCAATCACAAAATATTGGAAAATTGGTCATTTTTATTTGTACTGGATGCGATATCTATGTTACTCTAGTATCTGTGATCCAACTTACTTTCGAGCAGATTTGTCTGTTCTTGGAATTGTTGAAGAAGATTCCTTTCTTGTTTTTCTAGAAGATTCTTTTGTTCTTGGCTTTGTTGTTCTAGAAGATTTCTTTGTTCTTGGCTTTGTTGCTCGAATCGTTCGAGAAGATTCTTTTGTTCACTATGTTGTTCTTGGCCTTGTTGTTCAAATCGTTTGAGAAGATTCTTTTGTTCATTCCGTTGTTCTTGAATTTGTTGTTCTAGAAGATTCTTCTGCTCTTGACTTTGTTGTTCGAAACGTTCGAGAAGATTCTTTTCCTGACTATCAAATTTGGCAAGCAGCTGAGACAGCATATTGGTCATGCCCGATGTACTTACTTGCTCTGACTGTTCTTCCATTTCAATGTCGAATATAAACGTGTCCGGGTTTTTTCCACATCTTCTTAAATCTTCTTGCAGACGAGTTATAAGATCATTCTTTGTTCCAGCAGTAGGAAGATCTCGCTTATTCAGTTCTGCCTTAAGTTCCACTAAATTTAAATCATTCAAAGATTTACCCATTGTCTTTTTTTTTCTTTCCACACAATAAATTAACTGAGTGCACAGATAAAATAAATTTTATTCCACTTCTAACACCAATGTAATATTTTCTCAGGTTCGTTAATAAAACTTATTTACTTTATTCAAAACGTCCACTTATTTATTTCGCAAAATAAAACACTTTACTTTTCTTACTACAAACAAAACGATTTATTATTCACCACGGAATTAATTCACAAACTTTACTTTTTACTTGTATTATAACCAACTTTATTCATTCACGATTAAAAACAAACTGTGTCGCTGCCGTTCAAGCATGTGCCTTTTATATTTGTTTTCCAAACTCTGGAAAGTAGTGGAAGGTTCTCGTCTCTGCTTCCAGAGCTTTCCGTAGGGGAAATTTCCCAATAATTTTCCTTCCAAAAGCTTTTATTTGACAGCTGGTGTATCTGCTATAATCCGGCAGATGGCTCTTCTTTCGTTTGAGAGTTGCTATAATTATAGTTAATAAGGGTATGTTAGAACTGTGACCGTAAGCTTTATTGTGTCCGTTTGTTTGCTTTTCGGAGTCGTTATAGTTCAAATTTGGAAAGTCATTACAATATCTATCTGCAGACCGTGAAGGATGGAAACGATTTGTTGGGGCCCTATGCCCCAACCGGGGTTACAGCGCCGAGATTCAGCTATTTCAGCGAGTGAGATGAGATGACTCGCCTTACTCGCCGACTCATCTCACTTCACTCTCAAAAGTGATTCAGCTATTTAAGTGAAATGAGTAAGTTCGAATTTAGTTTCGAACATGAGACAAAGCATAAATATATAAGAGCTAAATTCTACCTCCTTGTCACACTCGTTACGCAAAACGAAATGAAACAACAAATACAACAATGTAAACATTGGAATCTTTAATAATGGGGTTTGGAGTATCTTTTGTTGCAATTATTTTTTTGTCATAATTAAAGTTTAATGTGAGTTTCACCCTTGAGAAATAAAAAGTTTAAGAGTGTTGAAAGTGAATAGAATATAAATGTATTTAATATATATATGTGCATATGATAATAAAATAAAATTAAAGAATCAATGAAAGGGTAGGTAGTTGTTTTTAACTACGTTGTTGTTTTTTATTTCGTTTCCTATCCATGAATAGAAATTCTTGAGAAAAGCACATATACCTATCCAAAACTAGAAATTTACCAACACATACACCAAGTCACTGCGGAAATATCTGGCGAGTAATCTGACATTTCATTTCACTCGCTCACTCACTCCCTTTTGCTAACTGAATCGATTTTCGACGAAAAGTGACTCATCTCACTCACTCCCTGCGGCTTCGAATTAGCTGAATCTCGGCACAGGACTTGATGATGATCAAAATGCTAAAAATGCAGATACGTTTTTTCTTCTTAACACGGCAGTATATACTGTATCTCCTTTCATACCTTTCATTTTTTTTAATTCCTCAAAAACTATGAAAGATTTTTACATTTGGTTTTCGGTATTTGATTACAAATTAATAAGGGCATTGAATATTGAACACAACTATAGCATTTAATTACGCAAAATTTTGAAAAATACAAACTTGAGAAAAAAATTACAATTTTTTCAATTATTTTGATTATTTATTAAATCTGTTGTGCCAAAACAAAATGCTTGATTTGATCTTCATTTGAGTTGATGAGAATGAGAACCAAAATTTGCCAAATTCATATCAGAAAAACTCTTCATAATCAAATTAATTTTTAATAAGTTTTAAATGAGTGTATGAAATATTTTTGAAACACCCTGTTTTTAAATTTTTTGTTTTCTTTTTTATTCTGTCTCAGCTATCACCTGCTTCAATTTCACTGAAATCGCTCAAGGAACAACGAAGTTGCAAAATGTTAACATTTTTTGAAACACCCTGTTGCATTTTATTTATTCTAAGATAAGTTAGTTAGGTTAGGTACATTACATACCCACTAACAAAAAATTGGCAATATAATATTTTTCAATTCAAAAAAGCAATACAAAAATAGTTGAAAATCCAAACACAGCACAAATAGGTACATTTATAATTTTCTTTGTAAAATTGTAATATTTTGAGAGCCAAACAAACGAGTTTATAGTTTAATTTGCCGAGAAGAAAAAAACAACAAAAAAGGTACATTTTATTTTCTCTTACCCTTAAAACAAAAAAATATTGTCTGCCTGTTAAGTGCTCATGCATGGCTCGTGTCCACCAAATACCAAAGCAAGCCCTTTGTGCGTATAGGAAGATACATTGATGGTTACAACCATTGGGCCTTACTAATAATCAAACACTAATGTCGACTATCAGCTAATTGAGAGGTTAAAATAAAATGTGGAGCTTAAACGGAATGCTACCAATAAAGAATTTTACCCTTTTGCTAACAAAATCCTCAGACTTTACTTGAATCTACTACAATTTGCGTCAAATTCCATCAAACAAAACCGCACACTACATTAACAAAAGTGAAAACATAACGTCGGCTTAGAGTGTAAACCTACTAACTCCATAAATGGAAATTTTACAGGAGAAAGAAAAAACTTCGCAAAAACTTTTATCGTTGCTAGAAAATAAAATCCAAAACATGGATTGTGTGTTAGTTGGTACTCTTCCTTTCTAAACATAAAACAACTCAAGCAGGATCTTAGTTTTGTACTTATTTGCATCTTTGTAAGTTAGCCGGTTTTCTTTTTTTGGTAATGTAAAAAAATAATGGACTTAGCCGTTTTTCCAGAACAATCAAAAATAGAGTAGGATTTTTGCTAATCGATAGCTTTATTGAGTATAAATAATGTTAAAATAAAATATATAGCATTCGAAAATTAAATTAACCAAATCGCAAATAGGTTTAACCCAGTGGCGTAGCTAGGGGGGGCGAAGGGGGCAGTTGCCCCGGGCACCAGGAGTTAGGGACGGCAAAATTAACTTCGTTGTGCGTTGGAAGTTGTAAGCCAATTAGGTAAACAAATTTTTTAATTGGAAATTTAACTAAATCTATATTAGAAAATAAAATTTTTACTGTAAGTAATCTTTTATAGCTTTTATTTTGTATATGTAAATTTCAGTTCAGAGCTCAGAGGGGTTGACACTTCTCAGAAATCAGAAATTTTTTCGCGGTAGACATGTAAAAAAAAAGTAAAAAAAAAATGCTGTAACCTGAATATTTTTGCAGAAGATTTGTTGTTTCGTTTTTTTTTTCAAGAAAAAATATAATTATTTTTAACAAAATTGATAAATGAATAAAAAAAAATAAACCTACCGTTGCTTTTTTTCAAAACATACAAAAATAAAACGAAAAAACTATTAAATCATAGGAACGGCTTAATGTTAGTCAAAATTTTGTCTGCTACTTTAAGTATGAAGGTACCCATAACTTAACTAATTAGCTTAAAAAATAGTTTGACAAAATTTTGTTTGATTATGGTTAGACCGAAGGGGCTGCAAATTATTCCCCAGGCGGCTAATATCCTAGCTACGCCACTGGTTTAACCTACACACAAATAAGTTTCACCCAAGTGCAAATAGATTTAACCCAAACGCAAATAAAGGGTCCGCCAAATAACCTTTTTTTTTTGAAAATGCTACTACTACATGAAGTGTAGCTTCGGCTGTGTGGCACGTAGCGCCATCCTGTTGAAACCAAATGTTGTCAATATCCTCCTCTTCAATTTTTGTGAACAAAAATTCGTTCAACATTGTCCGATAACGATCGCCATTGACTGTAACGGCCACTCGAAGAAAAATGGCCCAATTATGCCTCTGGACCAAAATCCGCACCAAACAGTGACTCGTTTTGGGTGTATCGGCTTTTCAATGTATGCGTGCGGGTTTTTTGTGCCCCAAATGCAAAAATTTTGCTTGTTTACATACCCGCCAAGATCAAAATGAGCTTCATCTGAAAAGATGATTTTTTTTGGCAAAATCGGCATCTTCTCTAAGTCGATCGCAGGCTGACTTAGCGAAGCAGCCATTTGAATGAAATTATTTTTCATTATTAACCGGAAAGATTGTACTTTCAAATAAAAAAGAAATTTGAGAAAATATTCAGTAGTTTTTTTTATAGCATTTTCAAACAAAAAAAAAAGTTATTTGGCGGACCCTTTAGAACTAACCCCATTCGATTTAAGCAAAACGCAAATATAGTAAAACTATACGCAAATAATTTAAACAATTTACAAATAATTTTAACCAAAAAGTAAATTGAATTAATCTAACCTTGAATTATTGATCCAGTTGTACTTTTTGGTTCTAATGGATTTTGGAATTATCCATAATTGTTAAAAAGCTATTATTAGGGGATTGGCCTTTTATTTGTTCGAAAAGTTCTTGGAAAAACGCACAGAACTAGTGGAATTTACAATACTGTTAAGCCTTCCATTTCTTCACCACACAGCTGGAACAATAAGTTGAGTCTGGGTTAAACCAATTTGCGTCTTGCTTAAAATGATTTGTTAATAGTTTAAATTATTTGCGTATAGTTTTGTTTACATCGAATTGCGATTGGGTTAGTTCTATTTGCGTTTGGGTTTTGGGTTAAATCTATTTGCGCTTGGGTGAAACTTATTTGAGTTTAGGTTAAACCTATTTGCGATTTTGTTAATTTTGTTTACGAATGCTATATATAGGGGTTCATTTCAAAAGGTAGTGTTTTCGCTAACACAAAGGTTCATTGGTAGTGTCTACCTTGAGATTTAATAAACACAATGTTAATGTACATTTCGAAACAAAGTATGTGGGTTCTAACGGAGGTACTATTTTTGTACTTTTTTTTAAATTATTTTATAGAATACCTATCATGATAATAAACTGTATTATTTCTTAAAAATCAGGTTCCCCCCTCTCTGTCCTGTTATTCGAATTTTATATGGTATTTTTAATTGTTATGGAGTTAGCAGGTGAATTTGGATGTTACGGACTTAGCTGTTTTACTCATCAAGCGTTTTGGCCAGCTAAGAAGCCGAATTTAACAAAAATAATTATGTCAGACGATGCGTCTTCGTTCGATCTTTCAAACTGCATACTTATCTCAAATTTGACAAAAATTGGATTTAGCAGGTTTACACTCTAAGCCGACGATAAGAAGAAATACACAAACACAAATGCATTGACACAGGGTCGGCGCACAGTGGAACAAAAAGCTGAAAAAGTGGACATCGGCCTGTAACTTCTGAATTAGTGGATGGATTTGGATGATTTTTTCGCCATTTTGTTTTTAATATATAACAGATTAATAAAAGGTTAATAAAAAGTTTTTAGACAGTTGGTTATATTTAAATATAATATTTGAAAATGAAAAAAAAGCTAATTTTTTTTTGCTATTTTTGAGGTAGTGTAGGATATTGGGGTTATTATTTGTACATATTTTCTGCTTTTGAAATCGGTTTAAATCTTTCCAGTATGTTCTTACTTTTCGAAAAGTTATATGATTCCAAAAAAAAAATCCATTATCAAAATCTAATGTGAAAATCTAGAGGTGTCTGAATAAAAAGCAAAAAACCGTTTCCAATTATCATATCCGGTTCTTTCAGAAGAAAATTTCAAATAAAGAAAAATCAAAATTTTGGTAACAACATCGAAGGTCCGTTTGACTAATGTCAGATAATCATGCAAAAAATTCAAGATGTTAAAATCAATATATGTTTGCTTTCTTGAGTACTTTGTGCTCAACAAAAAAAATTGTCAGTTTTTTTTTTTTCCTTAAATTATCCATTATTTTAGTAATATATTTACAACTACGTTTTTCTCGGAATCAATTTAAGTGGACTTAAGCCGTTTTTCCTCTGGACCCTTCATATGATTCATACATATGAATCTTATCATAAGAATTAATAAAGAGCTCATAATAACTATAGAGATTTCGTTAAAGCTATGCTTTTTTCAATCTTAAATAATTTTTGTTGCTTAGTTTTAAAAACTTATTTAATATTTTAACATATTTTGGAAAAATATTTTTTCTAAACACTTACTTTGCACATACCTTATTAAATATGTAAATAAAAAAGCATACAAATTTCCAGAAAAAATGCTTTTCAAAAATAGACATTTTTTTAAACCTCATAGAAAAGCTGGGTCGGATCGGGTCGGATCCAATTTTTTTTGAATAATTTATAGAAAAAGCTCAAGAATCTGATAAAGTAAATCAGAACGCTTGCATATGTTAGCATTTTTTTAAAACTCTATCGAACCTTAAGGTTCGCGTTTTTTAAAAGAACAAGTATAAAATCGTGTGTTTTCAAATTGAAAACTAACTTTTTTGGTTGGGTTTTTGATGTTATTCAGTTAAATAAATTGTTTTTGACCTTACAAAATTTATTTCTAAGAGATGCATTAAGAATGTATGTGTGTTTGAACCGTTATTTCCAATGAACCGTTATGTCTACAGAAAAAATTCTATTTGATTATGAAAGAAGAGACAATTTTCTTTATACCACAAAAAAACCAAACAAAAAAAATCACCCCATGACCGGAAATTTGTACTGATCGTTCCACTGTGCGGCGTGCAGTTTCACGGCTAGACTCTGGGGCGCCTAAGGAAAGCAAGATTATAAAAAAAGAAAAAAAATCATTGAGGTGCTTCTGTCATTTTTGCCGAGCTATATGAAAGTGTATAGAGATTTTAAAACGTTGAAAAATTAAAAAAAAGCTAATCAAACTAAATAAAGCAATACTTATTTTAAAAAAATACATGTATAAGACAAATTTATTAATAAATTAAATATGTAAGAACACCTATAATACGTAGTGAACAAATTTTTCATTTCACAGTAAGTTTTGTCTGATATTCTACATAAAGTTATGTGAAGTGGAGTTCTTTAGGTAAATACATTATCTTAGAATACTTTTAAAATGACATAAGACTTCTTGCGAAAATACAAAACTGTGATGATAGTTAGGGCCGACAGCAAAAAGACCTTTTAGAATATAATCATTCCAAACGTTAAAAATAGCTCTGCACTTCAGACACTAAAGCGCCTTGCCATCACCAACAAAATTGAGTCCGTCCCTCCTGGAAGAGAATTTCTCATTTGACAGATCAATCTAAACTAAATCACTCGATTGAAGTATATTTTTATTTAGAACAAATTAGATTTATTAAAGAAAATATCATGAAATATCAGTTGAAAAGTATTCTACGATAGTTTAATAACCTAAAAAAACATCACTTCACATTACTTTATGGGGAAATATCAGACAAAACACACTTTTGAAATGAAATATTTGTACACTCTTTATTATAGGCGTTTTTACAGGATTTAATGTAGCACCGCGTGCTTTTTTATGTTTTGTTTAATAAAGTATTGCGAATATTCATTACACTAATTATATTACACTTTTTTATTTAGTTTAATTAGGTTTTTTTTCACTTGTTTACCGAATTGAAATCTCAATACACTTTCCTTAGCTCGACAAAATGACAGATGAATTTCAATTTTTTTTTATTGTTCAAAGAGTGAAGATAAGTATTGCCGTATTCTTTTTTAACAGCAACTTTTTCAATACTATGTAATGTATGTAATTTGTTTAAAGGGTGTGGACGATTTTAATTTTATTTTATGTACATAGTACATAATGCAAGAACATGCATGTTTTGAATAAACTTCATAGTTTTATGACATATGTACCAGTATGAAATTGCTACGGAAAAAAATTATTTTCTATTGGGATTTTTACAGTGATATTTCTGTTCCTCCAAATTTAGTAGATATTTTTAAAGGGATCAGAGTACTGTTGTTTCCATAGGTTTTTTTCAGAATTGTTATCCTTTTTAATTCCAATAAAATATGAAACGACGGACTTTCTGAATTCATACATACTTTACCAAATGAAGCTATTTTATGAGAAATGTTTTATTAAACATTAATTTCTCTGACAAGTAATCCGAAGAATGAATACGTATGTTTACGTGTAAAGGTGTGCTCTCTGACACTTCTCCTTAAAGCGGGAAGTAAAAAAACACTCCTAAAACATGACTGTAATGATCGAAGGCACTGGAAGACTCTTGGAATACAAAAGGGGTTAAAAAGGACAGATAAGAGTGACCAAAGAAAAATTACATAATTGAGAATCACTTTGAAGTTTGTCTCGTTATGTTTTTGACAAGACGTTTGTGGAAGTATAAATATACTTAAAAAATATTCAAATGGATTTACTTAACTTATAAAATGTTTTATAAATAAAAAACTTTGCAACGAATTTAGCCCAGTCAAATTAGTCAAAAAAAGGGCATCAAATCACATTTTTCGATGGACAAAATTTTTTTTATGGAATCTGTTTGGCTACGTCTCCTGATCATAAAAATGAGTTTTTGGGATTTTTGAGGTTAGGGAAGACCCACCATCTTGAAAAAGAGATTGGTTTTGTTTTTATGCAATAACTCGCCTGCATTTTATTTTACAACAAAACGTCCTTCTACAATCTTGTAGAAGATAAAATTACCTATAAAATAAGTCATCAACGACCTCTGTAGGTGGTTTCATTTTTGAGATATAACGGACCAATGTTCCCCTATGGGTTGTGTTTTGGGGGTGGTATGACTTTTCTTGAGTTTTCTAGGTAACCTCTGATTTTTTTGGATGATGCTCTTAGAATCATTTTCAGTTCTTGTATCGACCTATAAAATGAGCCGTCGATCGATATCATCGGCCGCAAATTGTGCGAGTTATCCAATACATAGGATCACACTTTATGAGTAAGGAGAAAAACATAAATATATTTTTTTTCGAAAATGTTTATCTGGTGAATCGTACAAAAAAACTATTATTTAAAATGTTGCCCACAGTAATGATAACAATTTAACATACATGGTACGTTGAGTTGCATCCGCACCACACCTATTTTTTGGTACCACATGAGAAATTTAACATTCCTTGCACCTAGAACCAAATCTTATATTAATCGGACCAGCCGTTCTGTCTAAAGGTCAGAAAGCATTTAAAAACTGCCGAAAAACAAAATTGCGAACTTACATACTTTTTTAATATTCACTATAGTCGTAATGTTATATCACAAATAATTATATACAGATGTCTCACCTCCATAGAAAATTCTGTCTTCAAAAATTTTATCAGCCGACAAATCATCAGCCGACAAAATGCTTTTTAAGTGGATTTCATGAGAAGAAGAGAATTTAAAGCCGACAAATATCCAAGAAGAAAAAGCTTTTTCTAATAAGAAAAGAGATCAACATGGAAAACTCTTTGAATACTTTTCTCATTAACACACAAACAAATGACAAGAATTTCTCTCACAAAAAAAAAAATGATAGATACAGGAGAAATTTAGCTTTGTGGGTAGTTATGCAGATTTTCAGATGTTTTTTCTTCTGCGGAGTTGGTTTTAACTACTTTGCTATTCAGACGCAGATCGTGGACACTGGCATTGTGTTTTTGAAAAGATAAACAGCTATTTTTATTGCTATTTCAGTTAAAAGTGATTTTCCATTATTCAGTGCATTCATTTATGTTTTAAAAACTTTGATTGATTACATACATATATCAATATTTTAGTGAAGGTGGTATATTTAATCGTTTCGTTTAATTTTAATTCGTGTGTCTTTTTTTTTATTAAAGGTAAGTTATAGGTACCTATGCAATACAAAAATTAAAAACAAATTCTTTAAATTAAACAATATTATTATGTTTTTTTTACAATCTTTTATTTATAATAGTTGCTTTTTGTCATACCACCCACACTGATGGTGTGCACTTGTGAGTTTGTGCAACAGTGTTTTTGTTGGATTTTTGTTTACTTTTCGAAGACAGTTAAAGCTATTTTTTCTAAATATAATTAGATTATTGTATATACCTGTTTATATGTAAATGCAAATATGGTGTTTGGGAGAAACATGATAAACATGATAACTCCATTTTAAAATTTGCGGCTTTAGGACAGGTTTACAACGAGCTAGAGCCTAAGCGCGTGAACCGATTTTCTTCAAATTTGAAGCATGATTTTTCTAGGATTATGTCCATATACCTATATTCCAAAATTGAAGAAAATCGGTGAGCTCGTTTAGGCCCTAACTCGATGTAAGGTGGACCCAAAGACGCAAATTCTATAGTTATATTATTATGTTTCTACCAAACACCTCAGAAATACATTCGACCTCTTTATTTTTACTTGATCTTTAGGGCAAGTGTTTCGTTTCTAAAATTTAGGGGTTTTAATCAAAACTAACGATTATGGAGAAGTCCAAACAAGTGGTTGTGTTTAGTTATTTTTTTTTAATTATCCATAGAACAGTAGTAGCTCCGGTAATAGGGGTATGACGATTTTGGGCAGTTTAGCATAGATTTAAAATGTTTACAAATAAATTATTTACATACATATATGTAGTACAGAAAAATAGTACAAAAAGTTTTTCGAATAAAAAAAAATAGTCCATCATGAAATTTGGTGAAAGCCTTTCATGTACCATGAGAATGGAAAATCAAAAGAGTCTATACAAATATTTCACATGGAATAGTGTTTATTTTGAGGGATAGAGGGGGAGGTGATGGTGTATCAAACAGAAAAATTAACTTTGGTGCGACCTTAGCATATGACACATGTCCTTAAGGTAGTTTTGAATGCTGCATCAAATGACACCAAAATCAAGTCAGCCTCCGTGAAAGAAGTTATTGTCATTTTTATGTATGGATGAATATATTTTCTTACTGTTTCTTTTTTCATTTTTGTAAATGGGTACCTACTTCTTAGTAGTTCAAGTAATATGGAAACAGTTTTTAATTGATAGAAAAATTAAAAAGAAATACATTGATAGTAGGTAGCACATTTTAAACACTTTTTATTTCAATTCTATCAAAAAATATTGGTAGGTATGCAATATTAGTTCTTTAAAAACCTTTCGCTATCGGCGATACGTAAGTTTTAGTTGTTTTTTTTAATAAAACTGTGACATTAAAGGATTGGTTACTTCATCAGACAATATTTATTAAGTTTAATTAAAATCACTGGTAAATTTTTGCTTTTTTTCTATTTTATAATTTTTTTGAAAATATTTGAAAAGACAATTCAAAAAATATTTAATCAATTCGAATATGTATTCAAATTCAGAATTATTACAAATATTAACAAAAACTGATCTAAGGGGGGCGATTAAAATTAAAAAGATCACGGCAAAAGGAATAACTTTTTTGATAAGTATGTAGTAATGTACTAGCAAAATTTAAATAAAATTGGTCAAACTGTTTTTGAAAAAGAAAATGGAAAAAACGACGTGAAAAAAAAATATTTAATTAAGTTAATTAGAAGCGCTAATTACAAAACCAAAAAAAAAATGGCTAAGCTATTGAATATACACCTTAAGGAGTTAGGGTGCGTTTATGCTAAAGCTGAGATAAACAATCCGAGCAGCTATGTTAGCAACGGTGAACTCCAAGATCGAATCACAGCTTTTATGCTGTGTTCATATTGGAGCTTCGATAACTGATATTTTCTTAAACAAATTATTTATTTTCTTTTAAATTATTTGATTTCATCATAAAATTTTCAGCATCTTTCCCCGATAAGAGCTTCAAGAATATAATCGATGATTTTCCTTGCTCACCTTATAACCTTAGGTGAGGTTAGTTCAATAATTTTTTTTCTAAAAAAAACATTTAAAACCTTTTTAAATATTTATTTGTAAGGTAGTAAACATTTTAAAAAATAATTATTTTTCTGGATTTAATCGGACCCGCATTCCCATTTGAGAAAAACTTATTTTACAAAATCTCAAAGAGTTTGTTAGAGTTTTGGAAACTTAACATTTAATTTTCCCTAAAACCGGTTTTTATTTTAAATCAATTTTTGTTTTATATCTAATCTTAGGGCTTTTAGGTTAAAACAAGTGGAAATAAATACCTAACTCATATTTAAAAAAAAAAAATTGCAAACACCTTATCACAAACAAAACTAGCGCAAAATTACAAAATTCAATTTAATATTTTTATGGACAAGAATTTGTTTTTCTGTCAACTTTATTTTGTGTAACCCGAAATAAAAATTTATTAAATATTAAACATATTTTTTTCATTTCGTTCGTTATTCTTATAGAAGGGGGTTAAGGAAGGTTGTGCCCTACTTTAATTAACTTTGAAGAAAAAATTGACTTTTTTTCAGAAGAGGAAGGTAAATTTTAAACTTTTATATTTTTAATCCTTTAAGTTTTATACAGGTACTAACAAAATGTCTTGGAAAAGGACTAAATGTATTATAAAACACTGCAGCTCAAAACCTGGTAAGGAGAACAAAATGTTTCGTTTTCCAGAAAAGAACACGGACAGATATACAGAGTGGTTGACTATGCTTGAAGAAGAGTGTCAATTAAGAGTTCAGAGTCTTAAAAAGCCATACATATGTAGCAAACATTTCGAAGCAGCTTTTATTTGCAAGAAAAAATTATTCAAAAATTGTCGGCCAACGCTTTTTTTAAAAGAAAATGATTCAAATCGAGAAGAAGAACCTCAACTAAATGATGAAAATGATATTTTTTTTAACCCAGAAAATGCCAAAATCAACTACTTGCAACCGAGAAATACAATGCATATGGCAGTAGCTGAAGCAGAGACAGAAAGCTTAAATGACATTCAAATTTTAAAACCTATGAGCCACACAAATTTCGACCAAGAAGATCTAAAATGTTCAAGTTGCGAAAAAAATTCCAAAAAGCAATCCTATTACATTAAACAAGTAAGCCGCCTAACTAGAACAAATAAAATGCTGCAGACTAAAGTGAATAAATACAAAAAACTGAACGCAAGAATGTCGAAAAAGATTTATCGTTTAAAAGAAGATAAGAAAACATTACAAGCAAATGAAAAGCAGAGTATATATGACAAAATTGATTTAAGTTCTAAAATAAATAACAATACCAAAACTTTTACGAAACTTATTCTTTCTCAAGGCGGAAAACCATATAAAGAAGATGAAAAATGGATATCGCAATGTATTTTTTTCCGATCAGCTTCGGGGTACAACTTTTTACGAGACCAGCTTAAATTACACCTTCCGCATCCTTCATCATTGCACAGATGGATTGAAATAAAAAGCTTATCACCTGGGATGAATCCAAATGTTCTTGCAGAAATAAAGAATGTTACAAGAACATTGCCGCCCAAAGACAGGGAAGTAATTCTAATCTTCGATGAGATGAGTATTCAATCGAACCTTACCTACAACAAATTTAAAGATATTATAGAGGGTTTTATAGATTACGGAAGAGATATTCGACTGAACAAGTGTGCAAAGTCTGTTTGCGTTTTCATGATAAGAAGTGTTTGTGGAAAATTTAAGCAAGTCCTCTACTATGTTGCATGTCCATCAAATATTCCAACGACTGATCTCGAAAAAGAAATACAAAACTGCCTTGGAATATGTAGCAGTTTGAATCTTAGTGTGAGAGCAATTTGCTGCGATCAAGGGCCTACAAATAGAAAAGTTTTTAAACAACTGAATATTGATTTTCAAAACGTAAGTTTTGATTACAATGGAAAAAAAATATACGGAATGTTTGATATGCCACACTTAATGAAAAGTATACGAAACAACCTTTTGAGTTATGACCTTGTCACACCTGACGGAACTGTTAGCTGGAAGGTCATCGAATATCTCTATAACAATGAAAAGAATAATACAACAAAAATATGTCCCAAGCTTTCAAGCTCCCATATTGATCCAACTGACTTCCAAAAAATGAATGTAAGTATGGCCGCACAAACTCTGAGTGGATCAGTTGCTTGTGGAATAGAAACATTAGTGCATTTGAACAAATTTCCACATCATTTAGTTGCATATGCAACCCCAACATCAAGTTTTATAAGAAAAATAAATAGGTTGTATGATTTACTCATAGGAAAACCAGCGCTAACACGTGAAGATAAAAACATTGATTTTTTAGAAAATATGGCAGCATATCTGCAAAACATCGATCGCATAAATGGAAAAAATAAAGTATTTTGCTTTGAAGGTCTAGTTTTGACTATAAATAGCATTTTATGCATGAGAAACGATTTACTTGTAGATCATGAAGATATTATTTACATTAATGTCAACAAATTCAATCAAGACCCACTTGAAAATCTGTTCGGAAAAATAAGAGCGCGCAATTTCAACAAAAACAATCCAACGGTCTCTGAATTCGGCTGTCTTCTTGCAAAGGTCATTTCATTAAAATTTTTATTTACCTCAAAGTTTTCCAATTGCGAAGAAGATGATTCAGAATATCTAGAGTTAGATTGGAAAGCAGTCACAGAAAGTGACATCGTAAAATCAAATGCACTTACCGATGAATCTGCATACAATGCCATAGATGGCGTAGAAATGTTTAAAATTGATGAAATTGTTATGAATACAAATGATTCACAAAATGATAATGACATTTCTGTCATAATACCCGAAATTGATGACGTAGCAACAAGATATTTCGGAGGGTATTGTTTTTTTAAAACGTTAAGCAAAATGCGCAATGTTTGTCAAAAATGTGTTGAAGAAGTATCTAAAGATAAAAAGAAAATTGATATAACAGAAGTGCTCATACAACTTAAGGAATATGAAAATTCTAAAGAAAAAACTCTGCTCTTATGGCCTTCAGAAAAGTACTTTCAAATATGCCGCATACATGTAAAAGTATTTTCTAAATTTTTCGATGAGCATGCGTACACATCTCATATACGGCAAAATATATTGAAGCAATGTATTGAAGCAACAGATACTGTTTACCCAGATTGGTTTGATATTACTAATGAATGTTATACGCACAGACTTGATACAGTGAACTTTTTGATAATTGTTTTACTATGGAAAAATTGTAAATGGACTCTTGACAAGAACGTTTGCAAAACCAAAAAACCTAGATTCAAGAAAAAAAAGCTACAGAACTTAATGAACGCTTAAAAAAGAGATTTGAAATATTATTTGTAGGTAAGGTAAATAGGTACGGAGTGCGATAAATTCAAAAATCTAAATTAAAAAGGGAGGTAGGGTGGGTGGGGGACGAATTTCTGCCACGTCCACGATCGTGTCCCCTGGAAACTATTTCATGGCAGTCGAACTAAGCATATTAAAACTAATCAGTTTAAATGCATAAGCCACCTTGAATGAAATAGGCTAAGAGCAGAAAACGGCACGAGTACGATAACTTTGGTGCCAAAAATTGATAACGGTTTTTTGTAGAAGAGTCAAAAACAAGCATTTTTTAGTATATAAGGGGGGGTCTATCTAACTCCGTTTGGGCGGGAGGGGCAATTTCATAAAAAAAGTCCCAAAAATTTAAAAAAAATATTAAAAAATAACGGTAATACTTACAATTAAGTGTTATACTTTTTTTAAAGCCAATACTCTGTTCTACTAGCTAGTTTTTGAATCAAGTGAAATCTATACCTGGTTTTCGAAAAAAACGAATTTTATACTCAAAATTTGCGAAAAAACATAAAAATAAGGTTTCAAATGTAATTTTTCAAAACTGTAAAATTATATACTATTTTTTTTTCAGAAATTCGTTGCTCTTATTAATTCTTAATCAAAAACTGAAAACTAGAGGATTCTATGTCTTCTTGTTTTTGAGAAAATCGAAAATTACTCTTACTACTTTTTTATGATTTTTGTTTTTTTGGTTACTTACATACATACATAAATACAGTGCTAGCGAACAGCATTACGACGTATAAACAATGAGGTTGGGTACATTATAGGATTTGGGGTAAGTGCCAGGTTGGGTGTATGCAAAGTTTCTTGTGCATTGAAAGAATCTGGATTTAAAGAAACCTTGAACTTATCCTATATATCCAGTATCAACAGCTGATTTTTATATATCCATATACCATATACGTGGCCCAAAGTTGCACATTTGAAATTTACAGATATGAAAATGTAATGCATTATAAAAAATTCACATTTCCTTGGTACTACATAATTTCTTAACATGTATGTTTTTGTCTTACATATATAATGCAATTGTAATGTTCAAAGTATGCATACCTACATATATCATATAATAAACGAACAAACATTCGAGTTTTGTACCGATGTAGTTTTAGTAATTTTCTATTTTCTCAAAAACTAGAAGATATAAAATCATCTAGTTTTCAGTTTTTGATTAAGAACTAATTGAAGCGACGAATTTCAGCAAAAAAAAATATATAAAATCCTACTGTTTAGAGAAATCACTCTTTAAACCTTAATTTTTATGTTTTGTTTCCCAAATTTTGGGTTTAAAAGCCGTTTTTTTTCAAAAACTATGCAACGATTCTACTTGATTTAAAAACGCTGATAGTATTGGATTTAAAAAAAGGTATAATACTTAATTGTAAGTATTGCCGTTATTTTTAAATCTTTTTTTTCCATTTAAGTATTTTTTTTTAATACATTGCCCCTCCCGCCCAAACGGTGGGAGATAGATCCCCCCTCCACCTATAGTAAGAAATGTTTGTATCATATCTTGGTCCCCCAGAAAACATTTGAAGACTAATAAAGATAATTTTTTTATTATTTATAGAATTTTCAAATAGATAGGTAGGTACCTACTCAAAATTAAAAAACTGTTTGTATAATTTTTTCTCCTTAAGTTTTTTTTCCAGCTAGTTTAAAACAAATTAAATTGAAATTCAAAATACCTATACGTTTGTATTGGAAATAAAATTTTATGTAATTTTTCAAGTAAGACGGAAAATTACGTACAACTGAAAGAGGACCATATGCGATACTAATTAG
The DNA here is from genome assembly GCA_963921185.1 of Dasysyrphus tricinctus. Classification (NCBI taxonomy): domain Eukaryota; kingdom Metazoa; phylum Arthropoda; class Insecta; order Diptera; family Syrphidae; genus Dasysyrphus; species Dasysyrphus tricinctus. The sequence goes on from OY992534.1 coordinate 42,181,324, forward strand.
ACTTAATATTTAAAATTATAGGTACTTATCACTATGTTTTTTGGTATATAAATGAAATAATAAACAGCCATACAAACTATCTAAACTAAATTAAAACTAAATTTTAAAGTAGGTATATTTGTAAAAATATCCCATTTGACCAGACAAAATTACTATTATTATTTTAATGACTGAACTACTTCAGCAATTATAATTTTATAATATTCTATAATATTAGCTTAATTGGAAAATTGATTCCAAATTAAAATTTTTTGCGGGCTGAAAATAGTAAATAATTCATAATCATAAGCTTTTTAATGGCTGATTTTGGCGGGATTTACCATCGATGAGATGGTTCAAGGTTTAAGTGCCTACATATACCTACATATGTCATAGGAGCAAATTTAATGCCTGAACCATCGTTGAACCTCAGTTGATTCGCCAAAGTCAGTGAGCTAAAATTGCTGAACCACGAGTTATATACTAGTACAACTGGCCCTTGGTTGGAGATTCGTCTTCGAGTTTAATTTTTTTTTTTCAGTTTGAAACTCAGAGCGAAAAATGTTACTGGAATTGCGAGATTTTGATATTAGAGATTTTAATTTGCGAGATTTTTTGTTGTGAAATATTTTTTGAAAAGCAAATTGCGGTAGCGAATTCATTTTTCGATTGCAATTACCACCGCATTTTGCTTCGATTTGCCGGAGAATTTTATTGCTTGCACTCGCCCAGCTAGGAATTTGGAAGAAACTATTGGAATTCAATGTTTTTTTTGTATGCGTACCTCTATTTTGTGTAAGGGATGTCATTAAAGAAAGTAGTAAATCACTTAGTTGCTTTGTGCTACAAGACAAAAGCGAAAAATTGGTCTTTTAGGGGCTAAGGTTTTAAGACCAAAAATACGGGTCTTAAACTATATTTGCAATAAGAATAAACTAATTTTTAGTACAATACCATGAGTTTTAGAAAACTTAAGAAATATCTAATAAAACCCGAAATTTACCTAAAAATCGAGCTATTTTTCAAATTTTATACTGGAATACCTACCTCAAAAACGTAACATACTAGAGCAGATCTGAAACCAGATTCGGATTAAGCTTATCAAAAACCACTAGATATATCTGTAGTCTTTTGTAGAACCATGATACCTAGCTAACTCCATTTTAAAATTTAAAATAGAGAGATTCAAGATTTTTATTTCAAATAAATTTACATTTTTTTTCTATAATATAAAATAACATAAAAATTTAGAATATTTATGAGCACAATCTTTGAAAAATTATATTTCAAATTTGAAGGAAATCGGTTCATCCGTTTAAGCTCTAGCTCGATGTAAAGTGGACGTACCTAAAGACGCAAAATTTTAAGAGCAGTTATAATATTTCTACCAAACTATGGATACTAGGTATATTATGGGTTTCAAATTCAAATTTTGTTACACAGTGTTATTATAGCAGTTTTTTCCTACAACATTATTTTTCTATAGGAGATATACCTACCTACCTAGATATTTGATACCATTTTTGCATCAAACAAAATTAAAAACACTGGATTTTTGATATTTTTTTTAAGCAAACACTGAATTTGTGAATCATCATTAGCCGTTTTCCTTTGGAGGTGGCGAAGTACTTACGAGTAGATGAAAACCCTAATCTAGTACTACCAACTGCACATGCTCTCATGCGCGAGTAGATACATTTTACATGGGAAAGCAGTTTGATGTGTTCCATTGAAAAAAGCTGGCAAAGTACTTGCAAGTACTTCGCCACCTCCAAAGGAAAACGCCTATTAGTAGGTACCTATGTATGTATGTATAATTTATAAGTACAACAAATAATTATATACAAATCCATCTGTAAACCCATCTTTGGAATTTAATAAAGTTTATTTATTCCTATATGCCCATTGATATATAAAAAGAATACGTTACCTATGCACTATGCCCATTAAAAAAATTCCCATACCTAGGTAGGTAGGAACATTGCCTTTCTTTTATTTTTTAGCAGACACAGATCTTATCAAATCAAATCACACAAAAATTCATGATAATCCGAATCACTCATAGATATTATTTTTCCTAACTTATATCAAGAAAATCTTTAAAAAGGCAAATAAATTCAAATACCTACAAACAAACATATGTATCAACATCTATGTTCCTACTACGAAAAATTCTGTTTTGGTTTCCTTTAATGAATACACAAGAAGTTATACTTACCTACCTACAATCGGAATACACAACGCACTGCACTTGCATTTTTTTTCTCGTCTCACTTTTTTTCTCGTTAAGATCCCGCTATGAGAAATTTAGGCACATAACCATAAGTATATCCCTTACGAGAATACTTGAAAAAAAGAGTAACTAGAGAAACAGAAATAAAAGTGAGAGAGCATCGCAGAAAATATATTTTTGTTGTGATTTTAGAAGGTACAAATTTGAAAGAGAAAAAGCACTTTGACCAGATCTTAAAATAATTCCATGAAAAGAGCTTTCTTAAAAGCTCATTGAATTGTAGATTTTCAGTTTCATATCCCAGATTTTTCTATGAGCGTGAGACATCTGTATATAATTATTTGTGATTAAATCCTGTAAAAACGCCTATAATAAAGAGTGTGCAAATATTTAATTTCAAAAGCGAGTTTTGTCTGATATTTCCACATAAAGTGATGTGAAGTGATGTTTTTTAGGTTATTAAACTATCGTAGAATACTTTTCAATTGATATTTCATGATATTTTGCTTTAATAAATCTAATTTGTTGTAAAAAAAATAAATTTAAATCAAGTGATTTAGTTCAAATTCATCTGTCAAATGAGAAATTCTCGTCCAGCAGGGACGGCCTCATTTTTATTGGTGATGGCAAGGCGCTCAAATCAATTAAGTGTCTGAAGTGCAGAGTTATTTTCAACGCTTTGAATGATATATTCTTAAAGGTCTTTTTGTCTACCATCTCAGTTTTGTATTTTCGGCAAGAAGAATTTTTAAAGTATTCTAAGATAATGTATTTAATTTACCTAAAGAACTCAACTTCACATAACTTATGTAAAATATGAGACAAAGCTTACTGTGAAATGAAAAATGTGTTCACTCCGTATTATAGGTGTTCTTGCATTATTAATGCCGCATGTTGTCTTATCTCTTATACAAATATATTTTTTTAAATAAGTATTGCAGGTATTCACTGTATTTACTTTTGTTTCACTTTTTTATTTAGTTTAATGAGCTTTTTTTGTACCTTTTTAACGTTTTAAAATCTCTATACACTTTCTTATAGCTCGGCGAAAATGGCAGAAGCACCTCAATGATTTTTTTCTTTTTTTAAAACCTTGCTTTCCTTGGGCGCCCCAGAATTTAGCCGTGTAACTGCACGCTGACCCTGTGTCAATGCATTTGTGTTTGTGTAGCTCTTCTTCTATGTTTTCACTTGTGTTATTGTAGTGTGCGGCTTTATTTGACGTAATTTGATGCAAATTGTAGTAGATTTAAGGAAAGTCTGCGGATTTTGTTAGCAAAAGGGTAAAATTCTTTATTGGTAGCATTCCGTTTAAGCTCCACATTTTATATTTACCTCTCAGTTAGCTAATAGTCGACATTAGTGTTTGATTATTAGTAAGGCCCAATGGTTACAACAAAGAAAAACAACAAAAAGTACCTCATTCTACAAAACAAAGAAAATTGAATTTCTACCTGCAACCTGCTCATGCTCACTGCTCTATTCATTGTTCATGTTGTATTGGTGTAGGTTAGGTAGGTGTTTGCTTCCCACATTTCATGAGATCCACAATTTTTTGTTTTTGTTTTTATTATGAAAGGGTTCAAGTATAAGGACAAATAAGGTGACATCTAGCAACATGATCCACAGATTAGTTTTCTTTTATGAGTAAAATGGTTGTAGTCTTTGGATGCACAAGACGATATCTGGGGCCTATAATACAAAGCTACAAGTCTACAAGTCAAGAGCCACTTGTAGGATTATGTTAGTCTTACAAGTGTAGATTATTTCTGTAACACAAAAAAAAAAAACTTACAGTTGTAGAAACAAAAATTTCCCTACACTTGTAGGCATTCCATTCTGCATGCCCTGAGTTTTCTGTTTGCACAAAAAGCCTTCAAACCGACCGATTGGAAAGCTTATAACTTTGGTTATAACTACCCGATCTTCAAAGTTAAGGACTTTAAATAAAGGGTAAATATAAGGTTACATTTTTGTATTCAATTTTCTGATGAGGCACACATAATTTAATTCGAAATGGCAGATTGAGTCTCCCATCAATTTAATTTTCATTTTTCAAAATGCAAAAGTGGATGAAAAATTATACAATTTTAAAAATTGAATTGTACAAAGTAATTGCTTCAATCTTCTTCCTCTTCTTCAAATTTGTGAGTGATGTACTAAGGCTTAATGCAACAGGAGGGACAGCGGGGGCATTTCAATAAATTTTGCACCTAAAAATTCATTTTAATAAAAAAAAATGGTTGATTTTATTAGCTGCAAAAAAACTATTACTCTGCTTCCAATGCTCGGATATTTGAGATTAAGGCATTATAAATTCGAAATTCCGCACTTAAAAGGAAAAGTCCTATATCATAAATCATAAAGATTTGGCTCTGCATCTATGCGTGTAGACATGCTATAAAGTATTCCCCGGTTAATTGCACCTCGCTCGCTTAATTGATTTTAATTGATTTAAAAAAACTGATACCAACAAAATGAAAACATGTAAATAAAATACCTATTTCGGTTAACTGATCTAAAAATTACACAAAAAGCGGGGAACACTGTACATTTTTACTTGCGATATACATAAGTCTTATAGGGCAAGTTTTGGATTCCTACAAGAAAAAAATTTGAGATAACAATCAAACATAACATTACGATGATAGAGAACACGAAAAAAGTTGGTGGCACAATTCTGTCTGTTTGTATCTGGATCTACAGCCTAAGCCAATGATGCGATTTTCTTCAAATTTTAAACTTAAGCTTTTTTTGTAACTCTCCAGACGGGAAATTGAAATATTTTTAGCTCTAAAAATAACGGTACTTGCCATACAACCGTTAAGGAAAAGCTAATTTATCTCAAAAAAGGCTTTAACGATTTTGATAAAAACAAATCAGTGTGTTATTGTTTTCTCAATAACCGCTCATCCGATTTCAATAAAATTTCTTGCGCAAAAGCTTTTTTAGCATATAAATAATACTGCATACCAAAATTTTGGAACAAATAAGTTTTAGATTTAAAAAAAAATTCAAATTTTTTTTTTGAAAATTCAATATTTTAAAAACGGGATGATGAATTATTTTGAATTTTCAGTTTTATATGTATATTAATATACTCAATATTGGCATACTAATTTTTTTTTAAATGATACAAACATTTTATATATAAAATGTTTGTATCATTTAATTTTTGTTGGCTTATATTCACATTTTTTCAAGTTTTAAAGCTCTAAGTTATTATCAAGCTGCTTGTACAATTAAAAGAATGATCCAGTCGTGCATTTTATTTGTTTACTAACTTCTTTAAGAAAAATTTCCGTTTTGGTTAAAATTAGAGAAAATAAAAATATTTGTATATTTTTTTTTCATTCCAATGTGTTAACCAATGAAAAGAACGAAAAGTAAAAATGTAAATCACTTTAATTTAAATTTTATTTCATTAAAGACCAAATGACACTACATTTTTCTTATTCTATTTCTTATTCAAACGTTGATAGGTGCAAGTGGATACGCACTATATCCATAAATGTAAAAATGTCACAAAAAATGTGATTTTGAAATTATATTTGTCAGACTCTGGCAGCTTTTTCTGATATTTCAGAATTAAAAATGAAAAATAATTTCAAGGTACACTCAGTGACAAAAGAAAGCATACACTGGACCCTAGAAACCACTAGTTTATGATGTATATTCACTTTTCGTATACATTGTAATTGTGAAAACTAATTAAGAGAAATGATATCCCTCTGGAGACGCTCGAACATGGTGCGAGTAAACATAGTTCGACTTAACTCCGCAGACAATGAAACCAAGCTGACATCAAACTACTCGAATTTTATTATTCTTACGATTTATACGTCATTCCAATAGTTCACTGAAAGACTTATTTATTTTCTTATTCGGGATATTTGACATTTTTCTTTTTATTTTCAAAATTTTCAAATTGAAATTCAAAATTAAACTGAAATATTCGAGTAAGCAAACGAAACCGGTCCGCAAACAGCCGAATCTAGTACGACAAACAAATAGCCCCGACCTTGAACATCGATAAAAATCAAACTCTTTTTGATTTTGGTGAGACCAAATTTTAGTTTAGTGACACCAAATATTTGGTATCTACTCTAACCAGCCCGCAAAGAAGTAAAGTCGACTCGAACATAGAACATAGTACTCTACTCGAACTATACTCACTCCCACCATGTTCGAGCGTCTTCCGAGCCCTTAAAAACACTTTTTATCTCTTTTTTGCTCTGCTGACACTTTGATTGATTTAATGAGAAATATGTATAATGAAGAAAAAATGTAGTGTCATACGGGCTTTGCTAAGATTACAAATTATAGGTACGAAAAAGAAGAGTAAAAACAAATCATTATTTATTTTGAATAACATTCAAAAGTCCCCTTTTGAATTTAAAGTTGTACCTGAGTGAAACACATATGGACTTAAGGTCACAGTAACTTTATATTAAATTTTATATAGGTACTTGCACAAGATATTAAGATTTTATGCAAAGTAGGCATATTCAATAATTACATTTTTCAATTGTACACAAATATACAACATGTATGTTGAAGGAGACTATTAAAGCAACTTACACTTCCTAAAATTGGGATCACAAACGTAGAAACAAACATCTGCATTGATATATTGACGATTGGAACTTTTTTTTGGTTAAAAAAAAAGCAATAATCATGATGAACAAAAATTATTGAAATGCTGATTAACTGTAAAGATTGTTTTTTAGCATTTTAAAATACATCTTCTGCATCCTACAAGTCTTGAATCACCTGTAAGATTTCACCGATTATTCTACAAGTAAGATTTAGTTTTTCCTTACACTTGTAGCTTTGTGTTACAGAAAGAGGGAAATTGCACAATTTCCCACTTGTAATGAATGTTCATTACACTTGTAAAAGAGCCAGCCGACTTGTAGCTTTGTGTTACAGAAATTCATTACATTTGTAAGGATTGACTTGTATTACAAGTAGTTGTAGCTTTGTGTTATAGGCCCCTGGCTATTATAAAGGAGCCAAATCTTCCACCAACAAAGTGGCTTCTTGGCAAGATCGAAGCTACAACTCAAGGTTCTGATGGTCGAGTACGAGTGGCAACTGTAAGGACGGCTGGCGGAACATATCGTCGGTTCAAAGGTAAAACTCACTAAGTGCAGAAAAAAATGTTCAAGAAAATGAGAATGAAATGCATTTTGTTAATCCAAAAAGTCTCATTTTGCACGGTTATTATAGAGACATTTAAAGGTATGCCCGGGAACTTTATTTAAACATTTTCAAAACGTGACTTTTCAGCTTTAAAAAGTATGTTTCAATTAAATTTCCTCCATAAGTGTAATATGTTAGTTAGTGAGTTTTACCTTTGAACCGACGATATATCCGTCCAATCACCAAGCTGGCACGAGTACACATATCCTGAAACTCGTTCCAGGGGGGCCGGAATGTTCAGAATTAATCAACCTAAATTTAAATTCAAACATTCATTCAAATCATTCATTCAATTCATTACAAATTAATTTGATTTAAAATAGCATTTAAAATTATTTTCATTTGATAAAATTTATTTTAGTAAAATATTTTCTAAGCTTGCCAAACATTAAAAATAATACCCTATGAATTTTTGCTCTTAAAACTTAAATCTATGCACATTAGGGTGGTCCTTAAGTTGGACATTATCTTGGATAGCCTTCATTCGATTCAAAACATTGAAAAACAATTTCCCTAATTTTTTCAGATTTTTATTTCACCCCCCTGGTCTCCCTTTTTCCACTTCAAGGTACAAATAATAGATTAAGGGTGATTCTTATAACACGCGAAAAAAGATCAGAACTTAAAGTTAAGATTCAGACGAAAAAAAATTGTATTGGAGGGGGCGTCTATTTCCCCCCGTTCAGGCGGGAGGGGTAATTTTCTAAAAAATTGACCCGAAATAGAAAAAAATTAATAAAAAACAACGGGACCACTTACAATGGCATGCTATAGCTTTTTTTAAAGTCATGAATCCAGTCTCTAATATGTTTCTTAAATCAAGTTTATATTGAAAATAGTTTTTGAAAGAATAATTTTCAAACTTATAAATACAAACAAAAATAATAATGTTGTACATTTGAAACTTATTTCTTTTCAGAAACTATTTACAATAAAAACTTGATTTAAGAAACATAAAGTGGATTCATGGCTTTAAAAAAAGCTATAGCATGCCATTGTAAGTGGTCCCATTGTTTTTTAATAATATTTTTCTCTTTTGGGCCAAATTTTTAGAAAATGACCCCTCCCGCCTGAACGGGGGAAAATAGACCCCCCATCCGATACGATTTTTTTTTCGTCTCAATCTTATCTAAAAGTTCTGATTTTTTTTCGCGTGTTATAAGTATCACCCTAACTCCATTATTTGTACCTTGAAGTGGAAAAAGGGAGACCAGGGGCCTATAACACAAAGCTACAAGTACTTGTAATACAAGTAGGGTGTCCATAACGCGTTTGAAAAAAAGAGGACATTTTCGAAACTTCAAACTTCTACTGTTAATAATTGATAAATATGACCAAAAGTTTACTTTAAATTTATTTTATATATTTATACAAGTATATTGTATATAGGTACACAAGAAACAGCAGTTTTAATACTAATAGGTAGTTTATTTTAACATCTTTTTTAAGAAAACATATCTGTGATATAAATCTGTACCTATATTTTATAAATACGTTTTTGCGCTTCAAACTAATAAAACTAAAATACATAAACACCTAATTGAATTCAAAATACCACAGAATTTTAGTAAAATGTTGGCAAAATAGGCATTAATTTTCTTCCTCATCCGAAGTGTCATACTTTTGGGTGCTCCGAATTTGATTAAAAAGGTTTCATAAAACTTTTGACAGCTAAAATCTTTTAAGTTATAGGCACAATGAGAATCCTACTCTTAAACGATTTCGTTCTTTTGTCCATTGCGAACCCATCAACGAAATACATTCATCGTTCTTATTTTGCACAGGAAAACAAAAAAGGATTGGTACATTTTAAGAGCTCTGGATATAACTCTAGATTTGCAGGCCCACTTTTGAACAGATATTTTGTTTTTAAAATTTTCATTTTCTTTAGAAAGAAACTTGTTTAAATAGCAAAATTGGTCAAACAACTTTGAGTAATCCAGTTAAAATTCTTAAGAAATTCGGCAGTCGATACTTTTGTCTAGGTCTTCCTATACTTATTTTTTTTCTAAATTCATCCATCGATCCTGAGTAGGAAGGTTTTTACGTCAGTGTATTAATCAGATAATATCAAATAAAGAGGCCAATCCTCAGCTGTCAATTTGACTTGCATACAAGCTGAAGCGAACAGCTGATGTATTAGATTTGCAAAGGAAGTGAAAAACAGTGACAAAACGCACACATAGAATCAACTCCTCATTCAGCTCATCATTCAGCACAGGTCTTATTGTTGTCGCAATTCACATCTATTCTTCGACACAAGAGGGTGAAACGTACGAAGGATTGGCTTCTTTATTTGATATTCTCTGGTATTAATGCTTTATTTTATATTTTAGGGGACAATATAAAAGAACATTAATGAAGAGTGTGTTAAATTAATATTTTGGTCACTTAGGAAAAAAAGATAAAAAAGAGTACAAAATAAAAAAGAGTAAAAAAAAGAATATGATGGAAAAAGAAAGAATAAGAAAGATCAGAGTCAAAAAAGAGAACATGTTCTCTTTAAAAGAGATGTTCTGGAAACCCTAAATACAAGTCAATCCTTACAAATGTAATGAATTTCTGTAACACAAAGCTACAAGTCGGCTGGCTCTTTTACAAGTGTAATGAACATTCATCACAAGTGGGAAATTGTGCAATTTCCCTCTTTCTGTAACACAAAGCTACAAGTGTAAAGAAAAACTAAATCTTACTTGTAGAATAATCGATGAAATCTTACAGGTGATTCAAGACTTGTCGGATGCAGAAGATGTATTTTAAAACGCTAGAAAACTAGCTTTTCAATTAATCAGCATTTCAATAATTTTGGTTCATCATGATTATTGCTTTTTTTAACCGAAAAAAAGTTCCAATTGTCAATATATCCACGCGGTCAATTAATTCAAATATCCCGAATAAAAAAAAAAGCAAGTAAGTCTTTCAGTGAACTATTGGAATGATGTATAAATCGTAAAAATAATAAAGTTCGAGTAGTTTGGTCTCGGCTTGGTTTCACTGTCTGCGGAGTTAAGTTGAACTATGTTTACTCGCACCATGTTCGAGCATCTCCAGAGCCCTAAAAAAATGGATATCATTTCTCTAAATAAGTTTTCACAGTTATAATGTGTCCGAAATGTGAATATATGTACATCTTAAACTAGTGGTTTCTAGGGTCCAGTGTATACTTTCTTTTGTCACTGAGTGTACCTTGAAATTATTTTTCATTTTTAATTCTGATATATCAAGAAAAAGCTGCCAGAACCTGACAAATAGAATTTCAAAATCGCATTTTTGTGACATTTTTACATAAGAAAAATGTAGTGCCATTCGGGCTTTAATGAAATACAATTTAAATTAAAGTGATTAACATTTTTACTTTACGTTCTTTTCATTGGTTAAGACATCGGAAAATAAAAAAAAATATAATATTTTTATTTTCTCTAATTTTAACCAAAACGGACATTTTTCTTGAAGAAGTTAGTAAACAAATAAAATGCACGACTGGATCATTCTTTTAATTGTATAAGCAGCCTGATAATAACTTAGAGCTTTAAAACAAGCACGCCAATCGATTATTTGAACAAATGTGAATATAAGCAAACAAAATTTAAAATTGCTGGAGCCGTTTTCTTAAAAATAATTTTTTTGTATATAAAATGTATGTAACAGTACAAAAAATTGATATGCCAATTTTGAGTATATATTAATATACATATAAAACTGAAAATTCAAAATAATTTATCATCCCGTTTTTGAAATATTGAATTTTCAAAAAAAAATTTGAATATTTTTTCAAAATCCAAAACTTTTTTCTTCCAAAATTTTGATACGCAGTATTATTTATATGCTAAGAAAACTTTTTTGCAAGAAATTTTATTGAAATCGGATGAGCGTTGAATGAGAAAACCAAAAATCAAAAAACCGTTATATGGCAAATACCGTTAATAAATATTTTTGGTATTTTTTTTTATTACCAGAAAGTACATCATATCTAAAATAATACACTGATTTGTTTTTATCAAAATCGTTAAAGCCTTTTTTCAGATAAATTAGCTCTTCCTTAACGGTTGTATGGAAAGTACCGTTATTTTTAGGGCTAAAAAAAATTTCAATTTCCTGTCTGGAGAGTTAAAAAAAAACCTTAAATTCAAAATTTGAAGAAAATCGCATCATTGACTAAGGCTGTAGATCCAGATACAAACAGACAGAATTGTGCTTTTTCCGTGTTCTCTATCATCGTAATGTTATGTTTGATTGTTATCTCAAATTTTTTTGTGTACGAATCCAAAACTTGCCCTATAGTTCCTATATCGCAAGTAAAAATGTTGGTACAGTTCCCCGATTTTTGTGTAATTTTTAGATCAATTAACAGAATTACGTTTTTTATTTACATGTTTTTATTTTGTTGGCATCAGTTTTTTAAGATCACCTTATATCAATGAAGCGAGGTGCAATTAACCGGGGAATACTTTGTAGCATGTCTATACACGCTTAGATGCAGGGCCAAATCTTTATGAATTATGATATAGGACTTTACCTTTTTAGTGCGGAATTAAACACGAATTTTAAATTCATAATGTCTTAATCTCAAATATCCAAGCATTAGAAGCAAAGTTATAATTTCTTGAAGCTAATAAAATCGACGATTTTTTTTATTAAAATGAATTTTTAGGTGCAAAATTTATTGAAATGCCCCCACTGTCCCTCCTGTTGCATTTAGCCTTAGTACATCACTCACAAATTTGTAGAAGAGGATTGGGGCAATTACTTTGTACGATACAATTTTTAAAATGGTATAAGTTTTCATCCACTTTTGCATTTTGAAAAATGAAAATTAAATTGATGGGAGACTCAATTTGCCATTTAGTATTAAATTCTGTGTGCCACATCAAAAAACTGAATACAAAAATGTTGCCTTATATTAGCCCTTTATTTAAAGTACTTAACTTTGAAGATCGGACAGTTATAACCAAAGATATAAGCATTCCAATCGGTCGGTTTGAAGGCTTTTTGTGCATAACAGAAATTTTCTACACTGGATCTTGTCGGTCGATCGCCGACGAACACTCAACTCATTGCATGCAAACTGGAATGCCTACAAGTGTAGGGAAATTTTTGTTTCTACAAATGTAAGTTTTTTTGTGTGTTACAGAAATAATCTACACTTGTAAAACTAACGTAATCCTACAAGTGGCTCTTGGCTTGTAGACTTGTAGCTTTGTGTTATAGGCCCCAGGGGGGTGAAATAAAAATCTGAAAAAATTACGAAATTTTTTTTTCTCTATTTAGAGTCATTTGATGCCTAACCAAGTTGGAATTTAAAAAAAAAACCAATATAAGGACCACCCTAATGCACATGCAGTTATATTTTAGTCTATTATTTTAGTCTGATACACGATCTTCATCAACTTCGACAGGGCTCAAACACGGTTGAGAATTTTTATTCAAAAATAATTGATATCTTATCTTCCATGATGAATCATGTGAAATTACACGAAAATGATCAAAACGTCATCATTGCTAAGAAAACCTTTTACAACGAAATGTGCTTAAATGCTTTTCTCTCGGGTTTAAATGAACCGTTAGGGTCAACAATTAGAGCCATGAGACCACTTAAGCTATCTGATGCTTTGAATTACTGTCTTCAGGAACAAAATTGTCACTATTTAAAAATCTCATTTTATTCGCAAAGCAATACATTTTCAAGGCCACCATCAAAACATTTTCAAAATACTCCAGATCGTAATTTTTCTCAGGCAAATTTACAATCATCCAATTTTCAAACTCCTCCTTCAGCAATAAATTTTAACCAGTACGGTTAGGTTAGGTTAGGTTGAAGTGGCTGCCAGTCGTGAAGACTGACACACTTAGACCATGAGTTGGTCCATTGTGACACCACATGAATCTAGGAGACCCTTTTCCTCACTCGGTGAACCAATTGGATCTTCTTATGAAGCGTAAAAGACTACCTATGTCTAAATCTGATAGATCACTAGTATCATTGAAGTAAAAATCACCAAGGTGAAGTCTTCGTCTATGAGATAGAGTAGGGCATGTGCATAGGAGGTGAGGGATTGATTCTATCTCTTCCTCATCCAAACAGCTTCTGCAAAAATCATTAGAGAACATGCCAAGACGTGTTGCGTGCTTTCCTATAAGACAGTGTCCGGTTATAACACCAATCATGGAGCTAATGTGCAATCTACTTAGAGATATCAAACAATTAGATCGCTTTACATCCATTACTGGCCAGATTTGTTTTGTTGCCAAACAAGTGGCGATATCGTTCCACCTAAGGTTTGTTCTCTCTAATGCATCTTGCCTCAGCAAAAGTTTACAAGTAGCGATGGGTATACCTATATCTGCCTTGGTAGGTAGAAGAGGTAGAGTTGTTCCACTTTTAGCGAGTTCATCGGCCTTACAATTACCTGGGATGTCCCTATGCCCCGGCACCCAACACAGGTGAATGTTAAACTGCTGCGCCATCACCAGCAGAGACGAACGGCAATTAAGGGCTGTTATAGAGTTAGTCGAGACTGATTCCAGGGATTTGATAGCAGCTTGACTACCCGAGAAGATGCGAATATCTGTAGTTGATATCACGTTTTCTTTCAGCCAAGATAAGGCTTCTTTAATCGCCATAAGTTCCGCCTGGAACACGCTACAATGATTAGGAAGACGGAATGAGAGACTTAATTTTAGTCTTTCTGAGTGCACACCGCCACCCACCCCCTCATCAGTTTTCGATCCGTCTGTGTAGATATGGACCGATTCATCATCCAAGAACGCCATATCCTCCCAGAGGGTTCTAGAAGGAATGGTGACTTGAAAGTTTGAACCGAATTGTGGTTTTGGGATGGTGTAGTCAATGTGACTAGGTAATCTGAATGAATTCAGAATGGTGGAATGGCCAATGCTATTGTTGGTCCATTGTGAGGAAGCTTGTAAGCGAATGGCCGTATTTGCAGCCACTTGTTTGCTAAAAATATCGAGGGGCGTCAGATATAGCAGAACGTCTAGAGCGGCAGAGGGTGTCGTACGAAGCGCACCACTTATACATAAACAAGCAGAGCGTTGTATTTTGCTAAGTTTGTCGCATTTTACCGCTTTATCTAGAGCAGTCCACCATACTGCAACACCATAAGTGAGAATCGGTCTAATCACCGACGTATGTATATAGCCAATGAGTAATGCGAGGTTGAAGGCCCCATTTATTCCCAACGGCTTTTTTGCATGAGAAGAGTGCCACTGTGGCCTTTTTAACTCGTTCTTGTATATTAGGTTTCCAGCTTAATTTTTTATCTAAAATAAGACCCAAATATTTCGCTTGATCAGTAAAAGTTAATGGAATACCTTTTACAGAAGGAGGATCTACATGAGGAATTTTATATTTCCTGGAGAATAGAACAAGTTCTGTTTTATGAGGGTTGACACCGACCCCACACCGGTCCGCCCAATTGGTTAGCCTATTCAAAGCATTTTTTAAGAGTTCTTTTAAGGTATTAGGATGCTTTCCTGATACGGCAATTGCAACATCGTCCGCATAGGCAATCACTCTGTAGCCCTCCGCTTCCAGGCATGTTGGCAGCTCATTAACTACCAAGTTCCAGAGAAGAGGAGATAGGACCCCGCCTTGTGGCGTGCCTCTACTGACAGACCTTCTAGCAGAAAAGCCGCCCAGTTTTGACTTGATGACCCTGCTAGTCAGCATTTGGTTAATCAATTCACCAAGCGAACCATCTACCTTCAGAGAGTTCAGTGCAGATGCGATTGCAGATGTGTCGACATTGTTAAAAGCACCTTCTATATCCAAGAAAGCAACCATGGTGTACTCTTTATGATGGAGGGAATATTCAATGGTTCTTACTAAACTATGTAAGGCCGTTTCTACAGATTTCCCTTTGCAGTAAGCATGTTGACTCGTAGGCAAAAGTCGCATGTCAATGCTTGATCGTATGTGGATATCAATCAATCGTTCAAATGTTTTTAGAAGGAATGATGATAGACTAATAGGTCTGAGATCCTTTGGGTTTACTTGGGAGCACTTTCCAGCTTTGGGTATGAACACAACCCTAACCTCTCTCCAAGACAAGGGGATGTAGACGAGTGCTAAGCAGCTAGTAAAGATAGACTCCAGAATTGGCACGATTAAATCTTTATTCATCTGGAGTTCGGCTGGTACTATGTCATCTGGTCCCGCAGACTTGTAAGGCTGGAAGCTGTTGAGCGCCCATTGCAGTTTTTCCCTTGTAATCAGACCTTGTGGATAGCTTGGATTCATATCAAACCTATTACGGTCTAAGCTATTAATGTTTTGGGAGCTACCAGGGAAGTGAGTATCCAATAGCAAGTTAAGCGATTTTTCGCAGGAATTTGTCCATGAGCCATCAGCATTTTTTAAGCAGCTTGGAATTACTGGATTAGTAGAGAGAATGTTCCTTAGCCTAGATGCCTCCGAAGTTTCCTCTATTTTTCCACAGAATACTCTCCGGGAGGATCTCTTTGACTTTCTCAACGCTTTTTTATATAATTTGAGGGTTACCTTATAGGATTCCCAATCTGACACTTCACGAGTGCTTTTAGCTCGATTGAAGCTCTTGCGACAATCTTTCCTGAGCGGTTCAAGGCCTGAATCCCACCAATGTGGTTTCTTTTTTCCTCTTACCTGAGTAAGCGGACAGGATTTGTTAAGGGCTACTGTGAGATCATTGACCTTGCAGTCAAGCTCATTAGTATTAGAAGGAGGATTTAAAAGATCAGGTTTTAATAGCCCTTGAAGTGTAATCCTATATTTAAGCCAATCGGTTTTTCGAGGGTTTCGAAATACTGCTCGGCAAGGAGGTTCATCAGACTGAATTGAATGTATCTGTGATCAGAGAACGAGTGTTCATCCGACACTTTCCAATTCGAGATCTTATGATGAATAGTATCTGAGACAAGAGTAATTTCTAATACTTTTTGTCGGTTTTTAGTGTTCATTGCCTACATTACTTACTATAAGGTTAGTACTTAAGATAAAAGCAAAAAGAGACTCACCTCTGTCATTGATATCAGTACTACCCCATACTGTATGATGGGAGTTCGCATCGCTCCCAATAATGAGGCATATCTTCAGCATCCGCGATTAGTCTCTTCAGTGTTTCACCGGGGAGAGGGCCGAGGTGGTCATGGCCCAGATATGCCGACACTAGCCAGTACGTTCCATATTGGCCGTTTCCAGCCTAGCGGCGGTGATATCTCTATCGCTGAAATCAGGGAGTAAATATACATCAGTGCTACGCTTAACTAGTATACAAGATCTGGGGTCACCTTTATCAGACGCATACAGTACGTAGTATCCAGGAGTCCTGAGTCCCCTAACTATGGACTTTCCATGGTTCTTGGATCAGGACAATATCTTCACCATTCCTGGATAAACGGAGAAGAAGGGAGGCCGAAGCCTTAATGGAGTGTTGGAGGTTAATCTGGATTAACTGCAGCATTTTGGCTACAATCAGGCAGATTAGCCTCCACCACGGTGTCGTTGAGTTCCTCCATGTCCGAAGATGAACCCAAAAGGTCATCGTCACACAGAGGAACGAGGTTGAGGAAGTCTTCAGTCTCCATATCGGTCAGACTGTCGACGAGTGTAGAAGACTGAACCGTGATCGAGGATGACCTGGATTCCTCATCTCCCATCGATGGAAAGGTGATGGATGCACCAGGGTCCTCTCCCACAGATACAGCTTCGGTGTTTACTGGAGCGACGCGATCCGCGTCAACCTCGTCTTTCTTATAAACCTTCACGGAGATCGTATCAAACCCATACCTTATCATGCCTTTGGTCTGTGCCAAGGGGGCAAGGGAATCCTTATTTATCACGATAATCGCGCTTCTATAAAGACCCCTTACCTCCTCGAGCTTTGCGACCTTCCAGTCATGAGTCGGTAATGAGGGGTTGCTTAGTTTGACTATCTGGAGTATTTCCTCCATGCAAGATGGCTCGGCAGGTATCCATATGCGGGCTCTAGGTCTGCACGGGATGTCTTCCCTAGCAACAACTTCGACAACCTGCTGACAGCAAGCTTATACAGATCGCACGATCTCTGATCCTCACAGACGATGAGTTTGATGCCAACCGCCATCGCCTGTGAGAGGAGGTGGTCCCGGATTTTCCTTCATTAAACTCAAGAAGCCTGCCGAGAGCTTCAGTCTTACCACCTGCCATTGATCTGGAAGAATCGTGCCATCAATATTACTCCTATCGATAATCGCAACCACGATCTTGTTTTAAGAACGTCGCTGTAGGACCTCGATACTCCGGAATGGAGAGTGCTGGCGTTATGCACTTTGGGACGTTTGGGAACCGGGATGGTTTCCTCCAGAGACCTATTTCGCTTCGACGTGGAGTCGTCGCTGGTCTGCGCATTCGCTAAGATGCTCTGGGCCCATTTTATCTTGGCGTCCTGCACCGGCTTCCCTTCGACCTGCGGTTTATTACCGAAGGTCTTGAGGATCCTAGCAGCTGACCGCCTGATCCTATAGCCGCCCTTCGACGGCCTATTCCTTCTACTCTCACACGACGACTTCAGGAGAGAACCCACCCCAGCGGTAGGAGGACCGTTATTCACAACCCTAGTACCGCTAAGCTGGGCTCTCCCACGAGACGTACTCGGGAGAGTTCCCCTTTCTCTAGTAGTGGTAGGATCGTTATTCACAACCCTCCCACTACCGAAACTAGGTATTTCTACCGCCTTACTTCTCTCGCTGAGATCAGTATCAGATGGGGGGCCATGACTTGCCACAACCTCCCCACCAACACCAACCCCAGGAGTAACGGCAAACAGCTTTGGCGCCGTGCTGCCGCCCGGTTTCGAAGGAGAACCGGTCTCATCTACTTCTTCTGTTTTTTTTTCTTTATATTTTTTGACATAAATTTGGACCCACGAGTAACGAATAAAGGGTTGTCACTCCACACAGGGATTCGATATGTGGAGAAGGCTAGTTAATCCGAAAAGTGCCAAAAGTCGGATACTCCGTTAACGACTGAGCTAGTATTTTTAATTGGGCCCCCAGCCAGGCTGATCAACGGCACGGGTCGTGTAACACCTTAGATCCAGCCCAATATGAAAGTTGGAGTGGGTGAGGAAGGGAATATGATAAGATAAGAGTGGCAAACAGCTATTCGCCGTACTGCCAAGGAAAGGAAAAATATGTAAGGGATAACACATCGAACAGCGATACGCCATACCGACATGGGGGAGACCTCGTTGAACAGCTTTTCGCCGTACCACCAAGGGGGATAATTGTTGGACAGCTATTCGCCGTACCACCGAGATGTGATGGGTGTGGATGGGGAAGGTTTAGGGACAAGTAAGCGCCCTTTGGTTTCAGGACTCATCTGGAGTTTGACTCGAGAATCTTTGCCCTTACTCAGCTTCTACAACTCGACAAGTTCGACGCTCAGGTAGAAGTTTAACCAGTTCACTCCAAGACAAAATTTTTCAAGGTCTCAAGTTCAGAAAACTTATAATCCCAGCTCTAATATGAAAAAGGTTTATACTTCAAGAGCGAATTGAACTTGGTAGCGGTAACACTAGCAGAAATTCACACAATTCATTCCAAAACAGTAGTGGTATTCGAAACCAAAACAATTTTTCTATGAATAATATTGAATCATGTGTTTGTGTCAATGATTGTTTGCATCAATAAAATCCTGAAAACTTGAGAGAGCCTCAAAGCTATTATCAAAGCCTCGATGACAATCAGTCACCAGGCGAAATTAACCGTGTGATTGATGACGCAAATTTTCTATCACTAGCCTCGGAGACTCAGTAGGATACCTTGATATAAACAATTTTAATACTAATTTACCTCCATACATAATAATAGAAAGCTTTAATAAAAGCAAACTAAAATTTCTCATAGATACTGGTAGCAATAAATCTTTTATTAATCCAGATATTGTCGATAGTAGAAATATTAAAATTATAGATCCCTTGGAAATAAAAACAGTTTTTAATACCAAATTCATAAATAATGAAATAATTTTGAATGGACTTTTCGAACTTAAAACAGATAAGCCACTTTCTTTTTTACTATTCAAATTCCACAACTATTTTGATGGCCTCATAGGCACTGAAATACTGAAACAACTAGGGCTTAAAATAGACTTGAAAAATTGCATACTAGAAAACGAAAATACGAAAATACCTCTTTACTTCAAACCAAACATTATGTTTGCACAACATAAAACACATTATTCATTTATTTGTCACACGACTATAGTAGGTCAATTCCATGTTGCACACCAAGCACTATTAATAATAATATTCTTTTAATGACATTATTATTAATGGTTCCAACATAATTGCAACCTAGATATTGACTACTTACGCCGTAGCCTAGATTTAAATATATTATTGTTATAAGAATTAGTATAAATAGTGTAATAGTTTTAAATAAAAAGTATTGTATTCTCAAACGTGGTATATACTCTACAACTGAGCTAACATTGGTCACTGATCTCTATAATACACTGGCCACTGGTAGTACCTCGTGGCTTGATGGTTAGTGCGTAGGACTGTCATGCCGAAGGTGTGGGTTCGATTCCCAGCCGTGCCACCTAAAAACAGAAATGTTTTATTCGAGGTACTGCCTCTTGCGAGGAACATTGCGCCCGTGGAGAAGCTCTAGAGTTTGTAGAAACTGCAGACCACCACCTTGTAGGGTATTTGGAGGATAATTTTGTGATTCCGGGGAGTTTCTTAGTCACTCCTGCACAGGCTTGTCTTTCGAGTCTCGTTCCTCAGCTCTTTCGTTTTATGCAAAGTTTTATGCATATGCGACGAGGAACTCGAGTGGCTTGTAAGTTCAGTGAACAGATCTGTGGGTTAACGAGATTGGTTTAATCTCTAGCTCTTAACTACAGAAAAAAGGAAACTTAAAAAAATAACTCACCGATGTTTTAATTAGTTGGCCCCTTAAATTTGTTTAATTTCCTTTAAGGGTGAAAATAAAATTGGGCAATGGCAATGAAACTTTCCGAGGTCAATCACGCTCGTCACAATAGGCGCTAATAATAGTAGGTTACTATTATGTAATTTACTTAATGTAAGTGAGAATAACTTTTTAAACTTACGTTCGGAGTATATACGAACTTAAATCATTACCAATCGCCTACAAATGTATGTCCTCCTTCTTTTTTAATGTGGTTCGCAACGTGATTAGACAAAATAATATTGGAAAGACTGCTCGGTATGAAAGTTTAGCACAGAAAGGAAGTCTAACTTTGTTCGATGCACCACGAGGCTAGTTGGAATTATATTTTCGAATATTCGAGAATCCGCAAAGAAACGAGGTTCGAAATCGAACAAATGACGCTGAATTTGGGCTGAGTTTCATTCGCTATACGTTCCGACCTCCCACAGTTAAGGCTTCAACACAATGAATATAAATCTATCGGTGGCACGCTCGTGTATTGTCATACTGTTATTATACATACAAAATGTTTTATAATAATAAGTAAAGGCCCTAAACCTTGAACCTATTAAAGCCTCCGTATAGCAGTAGGTATAGTACATATCTTTTGATTTGTAAATTATCGAAATAGTGTTAGTGAGATCGGTACTACACTTATTCGTATCTCCGTTCTGGTATATTTGTATGATAAAGGGGAACATTCGGAATCTTGTACCTGATCGTTAAGGCATTAAAGGTACCCTCACATCACTAACGAGTTTCATTACAAAACTTATATCTTTTTTTGAAGGCTCCTGCATAAAAAGAGATAAGAAAGAAACACTAAGTAAGATGTCTCATGCACAGCTGAGTTGGCCGGGCTACAAACAACCAAAAATCAAATAATTTGTTGGCATTAGTACTTATCGTTTTAGGTCTTTGGAATGTGACACTGTTTTATATCCTTTATCATCCACCACCTCGCATAAATTACTGCCTATCACCTTGAAAACTGTCACTTTGGTAAATTTCAGACTTTATTTTGCACTAAAATGCTTTTTTGCATCGCTTAGGACAATATTCCTTTTAAAGAGCGTCTCCCCTACACTATAGGACACATTTCTACTTCGTAGGTTGTAAACTTTTTCATGATTTTCGTGAGCTCGCTCTAACGCAGTTTTCAAGTAAGAATGTATAATATTCATTTTTGCCACCTTAGGGAGCCAGTCTATCTCAGACTGATTGATGCCACCTTAAGTCCTTCAAAAGCTTATAGTCAGCCCCGTGCTCGATCATTCTTTGGCCGAAGAGAGCTTCGTAGGGGGACATCCATCGTGAGGGTCGAATGAACCGTGGTTCTCAAAGCACTTCTTATCGAGGACAAATAAATATCCCAATTCCTCTGCTGGGGATCTATATATGATCTGATGGCCGCCAATATAGATCGGTTCACCCGCTCACTAGCGTTTGCTTGAGGTGAGTATATCGCGGTGCGGTAATGTTTAATCTCGTAAGTTTCCACCAGTTTTGCAAATTCCTTTCCAACGAATTGAGTGCCATTGTCCAAAAGAGAATACACTCTGGTACTCCATACACTAAAAAGACTTCTTCCTGTAGGAACTACAGCCAGTAGTGCACTCGCTTTTCGCAGAGGTTATATCAACAAAAACTTGGTAAGTTGGTCTACTACTATTATGATATACGAGTTCCCATTTTTCGATCGTGGATATGGTCCTAGGAAATCAACGTAGAGATGCTGAAAAGGTCTCTCTACGCTGAAACTCTTTTCCATTTCCGCTCGCAAAATCGTTTAGGAGCTTTGCTCATCTTACAGGTTTCACAGCAGGTAACATAGCTTTTGACTTGCGCAAACATATTAGGCCAATAACACTGTTGGCGGAGGCGGTAAATCGTTTTCACAAAACCCCCATGTGACGCTCTTGGTGGGTTATGTGCTAAAGCAATCAAAGACTCGGTCATCGCTGTCGGTACCCATAACTTCCAAGTTAAGTCGTCTTCAAGTGGGTTGCCTACTGAGTGTTTCACTGTCTTGTATATATATCCGCCAGAAATCTGAAGATCCGGAAGTCTATCTTGGTTGTCCTTGATGAGCTGAAGATACTCCTCCGATTGGAAGTTGGGATCGTCTAAATTGACGTGAAGTACTTCCGAGGGCTCAATTTGTGCTGAACTAACCGAATCTATATCGTGGTCCAGAGCATCTATTTCGTAAGCTCTCGAAAGAGCGTCGTGTACTACGTTAAGTGTGCCTTTTCGGTGTTCAACCACAAAGTCGAACCCTTGGAGTTTCATGCTCCACCTAGCCAATCTTCCTGTGGGATCCTTCAAGATCATCAGCCACTTTAAACTTGAGTGATCCGTGATGACTCTAAAGCGATAACTTTCCACGTACGCACGGAATTTTTGGATGCCTCGGAATGCTGCTAAGCACTCGCGTTCGGTTACAGAATAGTTTCTCTGGGCAGCGTTCAGCTTCCGAGAAAAGTAATATATATTTGTCGCTCAGCCCCATTTTCATCGCGTTGGCAGAGAACACATCCTATCCCTGACGCTGAGGCGTCGCACAAAATTACAAATTCCTTAGAGAAATCCGGGTTGATAAGTACAGGGGCAGACGTCAGGGCATCTTTAATAGCCTAAAAAGCCTTCACAGCTTCTTCGTTAAAAATGAATTTCTTGCCTTTTTTCAAGGTGTCCGACAAGGAAGCTGCGATTGTGGAGAAGTCCCTCACAAATCTCCGGTACCTACCAGCCATACCTAAAAATCTTCTGACCTGACGTGGAGTCTTCGGTACCGGAAAATCTAGTATAGCTGCCACCTTCTCAGGGTCTGCTTTCAGGCACCCTTGTCCTACCTTGTATCCCAAGTACTGCAATTCCTTGAAACAGAATTTTGATTTGTTAAGATTTATCGTCAGCCCTGCATCATCCAGTCTCTTACTTATTATACCCAAAATTCGGACGTGTTCTTCAAAGGTGCTCGACACAACTAACAAGTCGTCCAGGTAAACAAATACTTAGTCTCTCAACTGGGAAGGGATCACTAAGTTTATCAAATATGTGAGACTCTGCGCCGCGTTGCACAATCCAAATGGCATCACCTTGAATTGGTAAAGCGGGCACCCTGGGACGGTGAAGGCAGTTTTTTCCCTCGATCCCGCACAGCGGTATCTGCCAGTACGCATCTTTCAGATCCACACTTGAAATCAAGTGTGTCTCTGAAAGGCGTGCTAGCAATCCCTCAATATGCGCAATTGGACTCGCATTCTTCTTTGTCACCAGGTTCACTTTGCGAAAGTCCAAGCACAGGCGGTTTTTTCCAGGTTTGCGGACTAGCACCACTGGAGAACTCCATGCGCTTGAACTTTCCTCAATGACACTAAAGCAAGCATGCGATCCAATTCCGCATACATTAGGGCTTGTATCGCTGGAGACACGGGATAGTGCCTTTGTTTGATTGGCGTCGCGTCACCAGTGTCAATCACATGTTCGATCAGCTTAGTATTCCCTAGCCCTTTTAAGGAAGACGAGGGAAAGCTTTTCACAACCTCCTGTAAAATCTTAGATTGTTGTGGAGTTAATTCACATCTATTCGAGATGACTTCCTCTGTATCGTCGTTTAGTCCTAAGTCTATCTCGGAGATGATATGCGGAGCAATTTAGAAAAGTCTCCAAAAATCGACGCCTAGGTATAGAATTTGGGATAAGGAAGGAACGATGCAGAGTGTAAGCTCGTTGACTTCACCCTTATACCTCACTGACGCCGTTACCATGCCTAACGCTTGTTGTCGTTTACCATCTGCGGTCGAAATCGATGATTGGAATTTTTTTGGTTTAATGCCTTTAGCCTGAAGAGTTTCTAAAGCCCCAGACCCAAGACAGCTAACACTTGCGCCTGAGTCTAGTAAGCCTTATAAAGACTGCCCAAAAATTTCAACCGAAACATAAGGTCTCGGATCATCTGAGTTGCAATTTACAGTGGTCGCTGAAACTGCTTTAATGTACTTCTTTTTTTGATTAAATTTTTGTCTTAGCTGCTGAATTCTTTTTGATGGACCCCGAAAAGTAAGAATCCTCGCCCGAGCTTCATGGTAGTCTTTTAAGCGTTCATGCAATGACTTGCGTACAGGTTTTGGCTTGGATTCTGTTTCTTCTTCAGGGGTGTTTGTTGATTTTTCATGTAAAGCGGGACGTTTGAGTATGCGTATTGTATTTGATTTTTGTTTAGGTTCTACTTCAATTCCGGGTTTGGACGAGTTGAACAATTCTCCCCGGTTGAAGGATTGTTCCTCAATTGGTTTCCCGAGCATCGGCGACACTTAGGAGTTAATACATTTCCTTGCCCACATTTGTAGCAAAACAGACTTCTGTGCTCATCCATACACTCTCTGAACGTGTGTCCAACTCCCTTACAGTTCCAACACTTTGGTGCTTCGGCAGTCCGTTGGAATGCCTCAACCAAAGCTGGACTTGCAAGGGTTGTATCCACTATGGAAAGATCCAGTTCATTTACGAGGCGGCGTGTTGGTGGGTTTGGAAAAGTCTGAGGAGCTCTGGTTCGAAGTTGTTCCTGACAGACATAGACCATTTCCGGTAAACTATTGGTGTTGAACGTATTTAATAGTTCACCCATCCTTCTCCGTACATTCTGCTTAATTAATTCGATCAGCTCCTTTGCCGGTTTAGGTACTCTCATCCTCGAGTTGATTTGAACTAAGTCGTCGTAAAAGTTGTTAAAAGATTAATTGGATAATTGTTTGCGGTCGATCATCTTCCTGGACAACTCTGAGTCCGTCTCTAAGCTTCGATACTGTTCTATGAGTGCTGAGCGGAGGATCCTCCATGACGAACAAGGGTTATTTTTAAGATACATCCACAGCCAGTTCTCGGCCTGTCCACTAACGAAGTGATGAAAATTGAGAACAATGTCTTCCCACGTCACATTGTAACTGTTTTTCAACCGCTCTAAACGAAACAAGAAATCATCCACGGTCATGTTCTTACTATCAAACCGAGTACCCCACTTATGATAGTGTGGATACCTCGTGAAGCTATTAGCATGAGATGGAGTTGTGGTGTAGGATTAGTAGTCGGGCGTGAATCGTTTAGATTAAGTTGACTTATTTGGGCTAAAATGTTTTCCACGTTTGAACCTTGTGTCATATCAACCGGATGTACAACTTGATCATTCAATCAGTTTGTGGCTTGATTAGGAATAGGATTGGAAGGACCATTTAACTCGAAACGGTTTGAGGGATTTGGCGGTGTTGTTTCCACAGTTGGGTTTCTTGGGTTGTTGCTCTCAGGAGGGGGAGGAGCAGGTGTCGCTTGGGAGAGTGCCTCTCTCATCATCACTCCTACCTGTTGCAATATATTAGCTTGACTCCGAGCTAACTCCTCTCGTATAAAACGCTGATCTTCGATCTTATGTAACCCAATCGTAGCTGAAACCACCTCCTGTATATAGGCCGTAAATTGTTCTGCTTCCTGTGAATTATTGGCATTTTGTGGACTAGAGCCCTCTGCATTATTTTGTTGTCCCGTTGCATTCAACGGATTTTCTCTATTTCCGCCGTTAAGGCCTGATCCTGAAGCAACCGCTGCAATATTGCCCTCCATTGGACTGGACCTAGCTTCTCTACCCGTGTTGTTTAAATTAAGACTGTTTCTACGTGCATTGTCCAAGTTTGGATCCCGTGGGAAGTTTTTTTGACCTCGACCTCCCATTGGACTTCAATCGTTGACAACAAAATAAATGTTTGTCTGATCTGAATTTCTTTATATAAACGATGGTTTCAATATTATTACCTTTCTAATAAAACCAAATGAATTTAAACTGACGATTCTTTTCTATTTATCTATTCTAAATGTTTATTTTATTAAACTTGATGAAGTGACGATAACTCTACTACTTTTTTGCCTATTTTTCAATACCGTGCAGTATCTCTAACTTAAAAAAAAAAACTCAATAATCAATAATCTCAAAACTTCGATAAAAAAATATGTGTAACTGTATGTATTTCATTAACTATCTGGGATGAGACTTGAGGTTTAAGGAGTACTGAATATTAAAAAAAAATAAAAATGCTTTAATCCTGGTATGACCATAAATGCGATAAAATATAGAAATGATTAAAAATGCCAAGTGCTACAGCGGATGTAGGCTAGTTTCCTTGGCTCTTACCTACCGGTTAGCATTTTGGGAATCTCAACCCTTTCTCACTTCCTAGTATTTATCTAGGCTAACAAAAATGTTCAATGTATGTGCATTGTAGCTTATCCTTACAAATAAATGTTGATGAAGGAGATTTAATCCAAACTAAATTTCAACTCCTTCCATTGACTCCTTCTCAGCATACAAATCTGCAGGGCCGGATGGAATAATTCCGATTATGCTCCAAAGCTCTAAAGATTTAATTGTTCCAATTCTAGTGGACATCTTTAGGGGATGTCTTAACATCACTTACATTCCTACTGGTTGGAGAGAAGTCAATGTCATCTTCATCCCGAAGGCTGGCAAGCCCACGCACACTGAACCGAAAGATTTCAGGCCAATAAGCCTGTCCTCCTTTCTCCTCAAGACCCTAGAAAGACTAATTGATACCCATATTCGCCTAAAACTGAATGATGGTGTGCTCTCGCAGGCCCAACATGCATACATGAAGGGCAAATCTGTTGAGACAGCACTTCATGAAGTGGTCGGCACAATTGAAAACTCAATTCAGTTCAAGGAATTTACCCTAGCAGCATTCCTGGATATAGAAGGGGCCTTCAATAATGTTAATAACGATTCAATTCGACAAGCCCTTAACACCATTAACATCGATCCGATGGTGACAAACTGGATAGAATGTATGCTTCAAACAAGACTTATAAATGCAGAATTAGGTGACAGCAAGCTAAAAGCCAGGACGTGTAGAGGTACTCCACAAGGTGGAGTCTTATCTCCTCTGCTCTGGCTTCTCGTAGTTAACCAGATCTTAGTTAAGCTAAGTCCAAGTGGTGTCAAGGTCGTTGCATACGCCGATGACATCGTATTAATGGCCTCGGGAAAATTTGCTCCTACGCTGAGCGAACTCCTACAAACAGCCCTTGACAAGCTCAGTAACTGGGCCAGTAGCTGTGGACTTAACGTTAACCCACTAAAGACAGAACTGGTCTTGTTTACAAGGAAGCACAACGTTCCCAGCATAAACCTGCCAACCATTAACGGAATTCCGCTAAAGGTTTCGGGAACTGCCAAGTATCTTGGTATTGTGCTTGACCGTAAACTGAACTGGAAAGACAACATTAAAGAAAGAGGGAAAAAAGCCTCAATTGCATTCTACACTTGCAGTAGAATCTTTGGAAAAAGATGGGGTCCCAGCCCCAGAACCATTCATTGGATGTACTCAGCCATAATAAGGCCTATTCTTACGTACGCATGCTTGGTCTGGTGGCCAGCCTTGGACAAGAAAACCAATCTTACGACCATGACAAAAATTCAGAGACTAGCGTGCGTTGGCACAACTAGTGCTATTAGAACCACACCAACGGCAGCCCTTGAAACTTTCCTGTCACTAGCCCCACTCGATTTGTTTACAAAAGAGTTGGCGGCCAAAAGTGCTATAAGACTTAAACAGTGCAATAACTGGAAGAGGGGCCACTACGGTCATAGAACTATTATGAAATTCACAGACATAGACATTCAAACCGACTACATCACACCGCACATAGATTTTAACCCAGTGGCCATAACAGATATCCCGACAAGGGAATCCTGGAATGAAAACCGGGTCATTAACGCTAATCATGTCTCGGTGTTTACGGACGGTTCCAAGACATGTGAGGGGGTAGGGGCTGGTATCTACTCAGCTAACCCACCTATTAACAAATCAATAAAGCTTCCAAATTTCTCCAGTGTATTCCAAGCGGAAGTACTTGCAGTATGCGAAGCCGCAAAGTATCTTGCTTCACGTGAAGTAGTTAATAGAAATATCGATATCTTTATTGATAGTCAGGCGGCAATAAAAGCCATTTCCTCAATTACTACAAAGTCCAAACTGGTAGATAGCTGCCGTTATGTGCTGAGGATTCTCAGTGCATCGAACACAGTCACCCTAAGATGGGTCCCAGGACACCGTGATATACACGGGAATGAAATGGCAGATGAGCTGGCCAAAAACGGATCATCTCTTGATCCGAGCCAAACCGATCACTCTGTACTCGTTCCACTGGAGCAAGAAAAAAGTAGAATTCACCAAAGCTTCCTCGATGTTGCGGACGTTAGATGGTCAACCATCGACTCTTGCAGGGTTTCGAGGAATCTATGGCCGAATATCTCTAGGAAAAAGACAGAATATTTACTTAAGATAAGTAGGCCTCAACTTTCCACTCTAATTGGAGTCCTAACGGGTCACAACTCAATGGGAACCCACATGCACAGAATGGGCATTAGCTCGTCGGACTTGTGTAGAGGGTGTCAGGATGTAGAGGTGGAGGAGGGCTCATATCACTTTCTTTGTGAATGCCCCAGCCTAGCCAGAACCAGAAAAGCAGCCCTCGGAGAATATTTTTTCGACGAATTGGGCGACATCTCTAACTTGCCACTAAGAAACATCCTTAAATTCATCCAGAATTCAGGGTGGTTCAGGGAGGCATCCCATACCTAAACTCCACCCAATCCATCTTATCCTTTTCCCCAAACCTTCCTTACCAAAACCCTATGGGGAGCGCAATGGATCCATTGAGATCCGAGTGAGATGCGACGGCTTGCCGTAACATCACCCCTTCTAACCTAACCTAACCTAAATTTCAACTCTCTTGCAACTGGCATGCGTCGAAAAAACCAGTCAACGCACCGGACAAGAATTCCTGAAATTCAATTATAGCTCAAGTTGTTGTTTAGACTAAATATGTATGACCTTCTGCACGACAGACAACTAGGATTTAAATATCCTCAGTTCGGATGCTGAGCCAATACAGTGGAACATCTACGTTGTGAAGTCTCAGATTGTATTCGTCACGACAGTCGTACATCTGGAAATATCCTAACATACCGGTTGACGATTTCACCTCACGTGACTAAATTACAATTTCACATTTGAGTACATCTTCCATCCATCGTTCCATAAAAGTTAAGGTGCTTAAAAAAAACTTTCAATTTGACAAAAAAAAAACTATTTTGCTAGTGTAAACCTAATTAGAAACACTTCAAACCAATCCAAATTTTCGGGCCCCACGTTTTGGGCGCCATCTGTAACGTGATAATTTGGTGTGCGTGTATGTGAAGGTGTCATATCTCTCCATACCCTCATATAAGAGGAAGAAGAGAGAGACTAGGAGGTAAAATGGATTTATCAGGATTAGACCTATACAAATCAACCCACGATCAATAGGTTTTAACAACCCCAAAAGAGGACCTGTCTCAGCGAAAAATCCCCGATACTCTTCTAGCTCTCTGTACACTACCCTTCTCGTATAAATCTACCTTTTTGACCAAATGTTTACAGACCTATTTGATCCTCCGGGCAGAAGACTGAAAAGGGACGTCTGATTCCTGCGTATCTTTTAGGCCTGCTAGTTCTCGCACTTACCAGCTCGACGGTGGGGTGGGTTCTTTGATACACTCGAAAAAGGACTAGGTTACTTTATATCAGGCCTAAAGTCTGAGGTGGTGTTTGACTGGAGCTATTTCATATATTAATAGAACCCGAAAATTTGGCTGTTGTTATTGTGATTCTGATGGTTTTGGTTCATACCTCATGGAGGGCTTAGGTGTTGGAGCCCTTGGAGTATTTACCCTCCCCGTAGTGATTTAAGAAAACGAATATCCCCCCTAAATCACTCCATGACCACTATGCACTCCTACCAAGTAGTGGTCCCTAATCGGATAAGGGAAGTAAAAAAAAAATTCCCCTAATCTGTTTTTCTATTTAAAGTTCAGACTCCTTCATCCCTACAAATCATCATCCCTTAATAATTCCCTTACAATAGATCCATAGTGCTAATTTTTCTCTGAAAATCTACTTTAAAAAGACCTTTCATCCAAACCTAAAGGTATAATCTCCAAAAAAAAATTAATTAAATATCACAAAACTTTTATTTATATATTAGGTATCATACCTTATCTTTATTCAACGCAGTAAATAATAACGATATGTTATAAAGCTAAATGTTTCTTACTTTACAAACAATCTGAAAGCTATCATTAAATTTCTTGCCCCCTTTCTATCGCTTCGGAATGAAAGGATACCAAAAACTTTCATCATCAATTATTCGGAATAATAAAAAAAAATTAATACAAATAATAATATATAGAATGTATATGAAAATTCTAAATGATAAGAACAAAAAAACAAAAGATTTAGTCTACAAATTTTCGTAGAACAGAAGTTAGTTCCATAAATAATTTTTGTTTGTAATGCGCGAGTAGATACATTTTACATGGGAAAGCAGTTTGATGTGTTCCATTGAAAAAAGCTGGCAAAGTACTTGCAAGTACTTCGCCACCGAAAGAAAAAAAAAAAAAAAAAAAAAAAAAAAAAGCCTTATAGGCTTTTTCCTTTGGAGGTGGCGAAGTACTTGCAAGTACTTTGCCAGCTTTTTTCAATGGAACACATCAAACTGCTTTCCCATGTAAAATGTATCTACTCGCGCATGAGAGCATGTGCAGTTGGTAGTACTAGATTAGGGTTTTCATCTACTCGTAAGTACTTCGCCACCTCCAAAGGAAAACGGCTATAATTGCATCCAAACATATGTTGAATGCAGTTATTATATGTGGGGGTCAATGAACTGGGAATTTTTACTTCCGTTCTGACACTCTCTCCAATTTTAACTGATCTTACTCAATTTATACCAATAAAAAATGTTCAATTCTATATGTGTATGTAAGAAAAAGAAAGATATATGTTTACAAATTACTTACCGATTTTCCGATGAGATGTGCACAGCTACTCGGCTCGGTGTGAACTTTACGTTCTCTTGATGCTATATTTATTTCATTTTTGGGGTTTTGGTCTCCATCTGCAAGTTGTGTGTTTTCATGTATGAAAAGAATAAAAAATAAAAAGAATTTTTATAATTTATAATTTGTTGTTCTATTAACTTATATCACAACTTATTTTATTAATTACGCTATGCGTTTCGGAAATTAAATTTCCATCTTCAGGAGATTTTTTATATAGTTAGTAGATTTTAGATTGCCAATTTTGTTGGCAATATTATGCCGTCAACTGTGGTTTGGATTTATTGTGTTTGTCTCTTTTTTTTTTATCTCGTGTAGAATGTTAGTGCAGTGTCGAATAGTGGGTTTCCTTTTAAAGTTAGTTTGTCGTTTAGTAGTTTGTCCTGTTCTGTTTTGTTAGATTTATAAATTTCGTACTCTTCTAATGCGTCTAGTAGCCTACCTTTCTTACAAAAATGTAATGGGCTAAGGTTCTTGTCAAAGTTTGAGTAGTTATGTTTGTTGTCAATTAGGTGTAAGGCGTAATTAGATTTTGTATTTGGTTAAGGTAAATGTTCTGTAAATCGTTCGTAAAAAGTTCTTCCTGTCTGTCCTATATAATATTTGTTACAGTCATCACATTTTATTTTATAAACTCCTGTGCCTGTTTTTATGTCGAGATTTCTTTTTGGTTGTGTTAATTTTTGTATATTGTTATTTTTGTTTTGAATGATATATTTATGTTTAGTTTTTTTAATTCGTTTTTATTTTCTGCGGCAGGATGTTCGTATAAAGAATTGAACACTGATTTTCATTAATAGTCACGGATAATTTTTTTTTTTTTTGCGTAGTTAAAAAAAAATCGCGATTAAGGGGTTAAGAATCACAAATAGGTTATTTTGATTTCTAAGAAAAATTTACAATAAAGAGAGAGAATAACATTTAAACTTTTACTTTCACACACTCTTTTCATGAAAAAAAAAATTGTCTTTTTCTTCTAACTTAGCTTTCTCTTTTTGCGTTATCGTCTTTCTCCATTTCTCTCTTTACTTTACTTTTCTTTCTGATTTTACTTTTTTTTTTTAATTTTCTTACTTAATAATTCTCAACTATATTTCTATGATTTTAATTGGTATTTATTAATTTTTCTTTTTCTTTTAACTTTTATCTTTTTGTTTTCTTTTTTTTTGTATCTTATTATTATATCTTCACAAATTGAGATAGACCGATTAAGTTTTCTTGACTTCGTTATTTTAGCTTTAGTATTCGATTTTTTTTTTATTTAATTGTTTTTTTTTATGCTCTATTTAGGATTTTTGCAAATAGGCACCGCGTAGGCTGCTCGATCGGCGATGAGTAGAACGAGTCTTTCGGTCGCAAACTAATTTTTTTCTGGATTTATTTTTTTACTGTTCACTGATGTCTTACGAAGGGGGCTCTATGAAATGGACGTGCGTGGGTAGCTCGTAAAAGTATTGCGCCCGTGAAGAAGCTCTAGAGTTTGTAGAAACTGCCGATCACCACCTTGTAGGGTATTTGGAGGATAATTTTGTGATTCCGGGGAGTTTCTTAGTCACTCTTGCACAGGCTTGTCTTTCGAGTCTCGTTCCTCAGCTCTTTCGTTTTATGCAAAGTTTTATGCATATGCGACGAGGAACTCGAGTGGCTTGTAAGTTCAGTGAACAGATCTGTGGGTTAACGAGATTGGTTTAATCTCTAGCTCTGAACTACAGAAAAAAGGAAACTTAAAAAAATAACTCACCGATGTTTTAATTAGTTGGCCCCTTAAATTTGTTTAATTTCCTTTAAAGGTGAAAATAAAATTGGGCAATGGCAATGAAACTTTCCGAGGTCAATCACGCTCGTCACAATAGGCGCTAATAATAGTAGGTTACTATTATGTAATTTACTTAATATAAGTGAGAATAACTTTTTAAACTTACGTTCGGAGTATATACGAACTTAAATCATTACCAATCGCCTATAAATGTATGTCCTCCTTCTTTTTTAATGTGGTTCGCAACGTGATTAGACAAAATAATATTGGAAAGACTGCTCGGTATGAAAGTTTAGCCCAGAAAGGAAGTCTAACCTTGTTCGATGCACCACGAGGCTAGTTGGAATTATATTTTCGAATATTCGAGAATCCGCAAAGAAACTAGGTTCGAAATCGAACAAATGACGCTGAATTTGGGCTGAGTTTCATTCGCTATACGTTCCGACCTCCCACAGTTAAGGCTTCAACACAATGAATATAAATTTATCGGTGGCACGCTCGTGTATTGTCATACTGTTATTATACATACAAAATGTTTTATAATAATAAGTAAAGGCCCTAAACCTTGAACCTATTAAAGCCTCCGTAGAGCAGTAGGTATAGTACATGTCTTTCGATTTGTAAATTATCGAAATAGTGTTAGTGAGATCGGTACTACACTTATTCGTATCTCCGTTCTGGTATATTTGTATGATAAAGGGGAACATTCGGAATCTTGTACCTGTTCGTTAAGGCGTTAAAGGTACCCTCACATCGCTAACGAGTTTCATTACAAAACTTATATCTTTTTTTGAAGGCTCCTGCATAAAAAGAGATAAGAAAGAAACACTTAATAAGATGTCTTATGCACAGCTGAGTTGGCCGGCTACAAACAACCAAAAATCAAATAATTTGTTGGCATTAGTATTTATCGTTTTAGGTCTTTGGAATGTGACACTGTTTTATATCCTTTATCATCCACCACCTCGTATAAATTACTGCCTATCACCTTGCAAACTGTCACTTTCGGACTTAACTTTGCACTAAAATGCTTTTTTGCATCGCTTAGGACAATATTCCTTTTAAAGAGCGTCTCCCCTACACTATAGGACACATTTCTACTTCGTAGGTTGTAAACTTTTTCATGATTTTCGTGAGCTCGCTCTAACGCAGTTTTCAAGTAAGAATGTATAATATTCATTTTTGCCACCTTAGGGAGCCAGTCTATCTCAGACTGATTGAGGCCACCTTAAGTCCTTCAAAAGCTTATAGTCAGCCCCGTGCTCGATCATTCTTTGGCCGAAGAGAGCTTCGTAGGGGGACATCCATCGTGAGGGTCGAATGAACCGTGGTTCTCAAAGCACTTCTTATCGAGGACAAATAAATATCCCAATTCCTCTGCTGGGGATCTATATATGATCTGATGGCCGCCAATATAGATCGGTTCACCCGCTCACTAGCGTTTGCTTGAGGTGAGTATATCGCGGTGCGGTAATGTTTAATCTCGTAAGTTTCCACCAGTTTTGCAAATTCCTTTCCAACGAATTGAGTGCCATTGTCCAAAAGAGAATACACTCTGGTACTCCATACACTAAAAAGACTTCTTCCTGTAGGAACTACAGCCAGTAGTGCACTCGCTTTTCGCAGAGGTTATATCAACAAAAACTTGGTAAGTTGGTCTACTACTATTATGATATACGAGTTCCCATTTTTCGATCGTGGATATGGTCCTAGGAAATCAACGTAGAGATGCTGAAAAGGTCTCTCTACGCTGAAACTCTTTTCCATTTCCGCTCGCAAAATCGTTTAGGAGCTTTGCTCATCTTACAGGTTTCACAGCAGGTAACATAGCTTTTGACTTGCGCAAACATATTAGGCCAATAACACTGTTGGCGGAGGCGGTAAATCGTTTTCACAAAACCCCCATGTGACGCTCTTGGTGGGTTATGTGCTAAAGCAATCAAAGACTCGGTCATCGCTGTCGGTACCCATAACTTCCAAGTTAAGTCGTCTTCAAGTGGGTTGCCTACTGAGTGTTTCACTGTCTTGTATATATATCCGCCAGAAATCTGAAGATCCGGAAGTCTATCTTGGTTGTCCTTGATGAGCTGAAGATACTCCTCCGATTGGAAGTTGGGATCGTCTAAATTGACGTGAAGTACTTCCGAGGGCTCAATTTGTGCTGAACTAACCGAATCTATATCGTGGTCCAGAGCATCTATTTCGTAAGCTCTCGAAAGAGCGTCGTGTACTACGTTAAGTGTGCCTTTTCGGTGTTCAACCACAAAGTCGAACCCTTGGAGTTTCATGCTCCACCTAGCCAATCTTCCTGTGGGATCCTTCAAGATCATCAGCCACTTTAAACTTGAGTGATCCGTGATGACTCTAAAGCGATAACTTTCCACGTACGCACGGAATTTTTGGATGCCTCGGAATGCTGCTAAGCACTCGCGTTCGGTTACAGAATAGTTTCTCTGGGCAGCGTTCAGCTTCCGAGAAAAGTAATATATATTTGTCGCTCAGCCCCATTTTCATCGCGTTGGCAGAGAACACATCCTATCCCTGACGCTGAGGCGTCGCACAAAATTACAAATTCCTTAGAGAAATCCGGGTTGATAAGTACAGGGGCAGACGTCAGGGCATCTTTAATAGCCTAAAAAGCCTTCACAGCTTCTTCGTTAAAAATGAATTTCTTGCCTTTTTTCAAGGTGTCCGACAAGGAAGCTGCGATTGTGGAGAAGTCCCTCACAAATCTCCGGTACCTACCAGCCATACCTAAAAATCTTCTGACCTGACGTGGAGTCTTCGGTACCGGAAAATCTAGTATAGCTGCCACCTTCTCAGGGTCTGCTTTCAGGCACCCTTGTCCTACCTTGTATCCCAAGTACTGCAATTCCTTGAAACAGAATTTTGATTTGTTAAGATTTATCGTCAGCCCTGCATCATCCAGTCTCTTACTTATTATACCCAAAATTCGGACGTGTTCTTCAAAGGTGCTCGACACAACTAACAAGTCGTCCAGGTAAACAAATACTTGGTCTCTCAACTGGGAAGGGATCACTAAGTTTATCAAATATGTGAGACTCTGCGCCGCGTTGCACAATCCAAATGGCATCACCTTGAATTGGTAAAGCGGGCACCCTGGGACGGTGAAGGCAGTTTTTTCCCTCGATCCCGCACAGCGGTATCTGCCAGTACGCATCTTTCAGATCCACACTTGAAATCAAGTGTGTCTCTGAAAGGCGTGCTAGCAATCCCTCAATATGCGCAATTGGACTCGCATTCTTCTTTGTCACCAGGTTCACTTTGCGAAAGTCCAAGCACAGGCGGTTTTTTCCAGGTTTGCGGACTAGCACCACTGGAGAACTCCATGCGCTTGAACTTTCCTCAATGACACCTAAAGCAAGCATGCGATCCAATTCCGCATACATTAGGGCTTGTATCACTGGAGACACGGGATAGTGCCTTTGTTTGATTGGCGTCGCGTCACCAGTGTCAATCACATGTTCGATCAGCTTAGTATTCCCTAGCCCTTTTAAGGAAGACGAGGGAAAGTTTTTCACAACCTCCTGTAAAATCTTAGATTGTTGTGGAGTTAATTCACATCTATTCGAGATGACTTCCTCTGTATCGACGTTTAGTCCTAAGTCTATCTCGGAGATGATATGCGGAGCAATTTAGAAACGTCTCCAAAAATCGACGCCTAGGTATAGAATTTGGGATAAGGAAGGAACGATGCAGAGTGTAAGCTCGTTGACTTCACCCTTATACCTCACTGACGCCGTTACCATGCCTAACGCTTGTTGTCGTTTACCATCTGCGGTCGAAATCGATGATTGGAATTTTTTTGGTTTAATGCCTTTAGCCTGAAGAGTTTCTAAGGCCCCAGACCCAAGACAGCTAACACTCGCGCCTGAGTCTAGTAAGCCTTATAAGGACTGCCCAAAAATTTCAACCGAAACATAAGGTCTCGGATCATCTGAGTTGCAATTTACAGTGGTCGCTGAAACTGCTTTAATGTATTTCTTTTTTTGATTAAATTTTTGTCTTAGCTGCTGAATTCTTTTTGATGGACCCCGAAAAGTAAGAATCCTCGCCCGAGCTTCATGGTAGTCTTTTAAGCGTTTATGCAATGACTTGCGTACAGGTTTTGGCTTGGATTCTGTTTCTTCTTCAGGGGTGTTTGTAGATTTTTCATGTAAAGCGGGACGTTTGAGTATGCGTATTGTATTTGATTTTTGTTTAGGTTCTACTTCAATTCCGGGTTTGGACGAGTTGAACAATTCTCCCCGGTTGAAGGATTGTTCCTCAATTGGTTTCCCGAGCATCGGCGACACTTAGGAGTTAATACATTTCCTTGCCCACATTTGTAGCAAAACAGACTTCTTTGCTCATCCATACACTCTCTGAACGTGTGTCCAACTCCCTTACAGTTCCAACACTTTGGTGCTTCGGCAGTCCGTTGGAATGCCTCAACCAAAGCTGGACTTGCAAGGGTTGTATCCACTATGGAAAGATCCAGTTCATTTACGAGGCGGCGTGTTGGTGGGTTTGGAAAAGTCTGAGGAGCTCTGGTTCGAAGTTGTTCCTGACAGACATAGACCATTTCCGGTAAACTATTGGTGTTGAACGTATTTAATAGTTCACCCATCCTTCTCCGTACATTCTGCTTAATTAATTCGATCAGCTCCTTTGCCGGTTTAGGTACTCTCATCCTCGAGTTGATTTGAACTAAGTCGTCGTAAAAGTTGTTAAAAGATTAATTGGATAATTGTTTGCGGTCGATCATCTTCCTGGACAACTCTGAGTCCGTCTCTAAGCTTCGATACTGTTCTATGAGTGCTGAGCGGAGGATCCTCCATGACGAACAAGGGTTATTTTTAAGATACATCCACAGCCAGTTCTCGGCCTGTCCACTAACGAAGTGATGAAAATTGAGAACAATGTCTTCCCACGTCACATTGTAACTGTTTTTCAACCGCTCTAAACGAAACAAGAAATCATCCACGGTCATGTTCTTACTATCAAACCGAGTACCCCACTTATGATAGTGTGGATACCTCGTGAAGCTATTAGCATGAGATGGAGTTGTGGTGTAGGATTAGTAGTCGGGCGTGAATCGTTTAGATTAAGTTGACTTATTTGGGCTAAAATGTTTTCCACGTTTGAACCTTGTGTCATATCAACCGGATGTACAACTTGATCATTCAATCGGTTTGTGGCTTGATTAGGAATACGATTGGAAGGACCATTTAACTCGAAACGGTTTGAGGGATTTGGCGGTGTTGTTTCCACAGTTGGGTTTCTTGGGTTGTTGCTCTCAGGAGGGGGAGGAGCAGGTGTCGCTTGGGAGAGTGCCTCTCTCATCATCACTCCTACCTGTTGCAATATATTAGCTTGACTCCGAGCTAACTCCTCTCGTATAAAACGCTGATCTTCGATCTTATGTAACCCAATCGTAGCTGAAACCACCTCCTGTATATAGGCCGTAAATTGTTCTGCTTCCTGTGAATTATTGGCATTTTGTGGACTAGAGCCCTCTGCATTATTTTGTTGTCCCGTTGCATTCAACGGATTTTCTCTATTTCCGCCGTTAAGGCCTGATCCTGAAGCAACCGCTGCAATATTGCCCTCCATTGGACTGGACCTAGCTTCTCTACCCGTGTTGTTTAAATTAAGACTGTTTCTACGTGCATTGTCCAAGTTTGGATCCCGTGGGAAGTTTTTTTGACCTCGACCTCCCATTGGACTTCAATCGTTGACAACAAAATAAATGTTTGTCTGATCTGAATTTCTTTATATAAACGATGGTTTCAATATTATTACCTTTCTAATAAAACCAAATGAATTTAAACTGACGATTCTTTTCTATTTATCTATTCTAAATGTTTATTTTATTAAACTTGATGAAGTGACGATAACTCTACTACTTTTTTGCCTATTTTTCAATACCGTGCAGTATCTCTAACTTAAAAAAAAAAACTCAATAATCAATAATCTCAAAACTTCGATAAAAAAAATATGTGTAACTGTATGTATTTCATTAACTATCTGGGATGAGACTTGAGGTTTAAGGAGTACTGAATATTAAA
Source organism: Dasysyrphus tricinctus (assembly GCA_963921185.1). Taxonomy (NCBI): domain Eukaryota; kingdom Metazoa; phylum Arthropoda; class Insecta; order Diptera; family Syrphidae; genus Dasysyrphus; species Dasysyrphus tricinctus. The sequence continues at coordinate 42,220,455 of OY992534.1, forward strand.
AAAAATAAAAATGCTTTAATCCTGGTATGACCATAAATGCGATAAAATATAGAAATGATTAAAAATGCCAAGTGCTACAGCGGATGTAGGCTAGTTTCCTTGGCTCTTATCTACCGGTTAGCATTTTGCGTTTCGCCCAGGCATGGTGGTGGGCTCATCAGTTAGATGCCACCATACCCAATCTAAGACGCATTGTTTAGTCGATGGTTACCGACGTCTGCATATCACAAAGTTCCTTAGATAGCATAATTCACAGTGAGTTTTCTCACAAAATTGTGATATGCAGACGTCGGTAACCATCGACTAAACAATGCGTCTTAGATTGGGTATGGTGGCATCTAACTGATGAGCCCACCACCATGCCTGGGCGAAACGCATTCTGGAGTAAAGGCCACAAATACCTTTTAGTTGAATTTTATTCATAAACTCCACAAAAATTAAGAAATAAATGGATTTATTGTTTATAGTCTTTGACTATAAATAATTTTTCTATTTATTTTCTTAAAAACTCTTCTTCTTAATTACTTCGCCTGGCCACGGGCAAAACAACAACAAAATCTAAGTGCACAACTTTAACCAAAGTTCCTTAGATAGCATAATTCACAGTGAGTTTTCTCACAAAAGTGTGATATGCAGACGTCGGTAACCATCGACTAAACAATGCGTCTTAGATTGGGTATGGTGGCATCTAACTGATGAGCCCACCACCATGCCTGGGCGAAACGCATTCTGGAGTAAAGGCCACAAATACCTTTTAGTTGAATTTTATTCATAAACTCCACAAAAATTAAGAAATAAATGGATTTATTGTTTATAATCTTTGACTATAAATAATTTTTCTATTTATTTTCTTAAAAACTCTTCTTCTTAATTACTTCGCCTGGCCACGGGCAAAACAACAACAAAATCTAAGTGCACAACTTTAACCAAAGTTCCTTAGATAGCATAATTCACAGTGAGTTTTCTCACAAAATTGTGATATGCAGACGTCGGTAACCATCGACTAAACAATGCGTCTTAGATTGGGTATGGTGGCATCTAACTGATATGAGCCCACCACCATGCCTGGGCGAAACGCATTCTGGAGTAAAGGCCACAAATACCTTTTAGTTGAATTTTATTCATAAACTCCACAAAAATTAAGAAATAAATGGATTTATTGTTTATAGTCTTTGACTATAAATAATTTTTCTATTTATTTTCTTAAAAACTCTTCTTCTTGGTTAGCATTTTGGGAATCTCAACCCTTTCTCACTTCCTAGTATTTATCTAGGCTAACAAAAATGTTCAATGTATGTGCATTGTAGCTTATCCTTACAAATAAATGTTGATGAAGGAGATTTAATCCAAACTAAATTTCAACTCTCTTGCAACTGGCATGCGTCGAAAAAACCAGTCAACGCACCGGACAAGAATTCCTGAAATTCAATTATAGCTCAAGTTGTTGTTTAGACTAAATATGTATGACCTTCTGCACGACAGACAACTAGGATTTAAATATCCTCAGTTCGGATGCTGAGCCAATACAGTGGAACATCTACGTTGTGAAGTCTCGGATTGTATTCGTCACGACAGTCGTACATCTGGAAATATCCTAACATACCGGTTGACGATTTCACCTCACGTGACTAAATTACAATTTCACATTTGGGTACATCTTCCATCCATCGTTCCATAAAAGTTAAGGTGCTTAAAAAAAAACTTTCAATTTGACAAAAAAAAACTATTTTGCTAGTGTAAACCTAATTAGAAACACTTCAAACCAATCCAAATTTTCGGTCCCCACGTTTTGGGCGCCATCTGTAACGTGATAATTTGGTGTGCGTGTATGTGAAGGTGTCATATCTCTCCATACCCTCATATAAGAGGAAGAAGAGAGAGACTAGGAGGTAAAATGGATTTATCAGGATTAGACCTATAAAAGTACTTGAGAGTGCTAGGACGCCATATGGCCCTAGGCTCAATGATAGGAAAATCCCTATGCACACCTCCGCGTGGTAGAGGGCGGGTAACGCTAACGTGCAGGGGGACCGAATGGATGCCGGGATAAGCAGACAACCCAGCTATGCTGGTCAGGGCACAAACTTGTCCTCGGGATGGTTAAAAGCCCCCTTAAGGCGGATGAACTGCAGGTGGCGGTCAACGGCATGATAGTCTGGTGGCGGAGGAGCTTTTTTTTGGTAAAAGGCCAACGGCAGCAGCAGGTAGCGTCTGTAACCCATATTGGGCGGCTACAAAAGGCGTTTGTTTTCCCATAGTGGGCGGCCTCGAGCAGTTATGTGTTTGACCATACAAAAGGCGGGTGTGCCTGTCAAATCTGAGCTTATGTATGTTATTAATCATATCTCGGAAAACACCATGGTGGAAGGATATATGCAAATACATGAATTATGACAACAAATGGATATGAGTCCCCAAGAGGTAATCTTTTTATAGAAAATCCTTCTGTAGCTTCGGCTGCAGTAAACCGCACATCGGATTTGGGGGTGCGACATCCTTCATGTACGAGCGTCAATCAAGACGCCATAATAATAAATGAATCGTTGACAAATAGAAGAAGTCTTTCAAGAAGCGCAAATGTTACTTTTGGCTACCGCATACGTACGAAAATCGGAGCATGGAACGTTCGATCCTTGTACAGCGATGGTAGATACGAGCAGGTTGAGCGTGAAATGCTTCGCCTAAAGATCAGTATCCTGGGCATAAGCGAAACTAAGTGGAGAGGAAGAGCTGAATACAGATCAGACACTGGACAGACGAGAATGCTGTATTCCGGCGAAGATGAAAGAGAGGGTGGCCAAAGACTGCATGGTGTCGGAATTATGTTGAACGAAGAAGCGAGGCGTTGTTTGATCTCATGGGCGCCCATTTCTGCGAGATTAATGACAGCAAGGTTTCGTTCAAAAATTCGTAACGTCTCAATTATTCAGTGCTACGCCCCCACAAATGAAGCGACCGAGGAAGACAAAACCGCGTTCTACACTCATCTTAACTCGGTTTACAGTAGTGTTCCGAGAGCCGACATCATAGTCGTTATGGGAGACCTTAATGCCCAAGTCGGTTCAGACAATTACGGACTGGAACGCGTGATGGGAAGAAATGGCGTGGGGTCACGGAATGAAAATGGTGACTTGCTTGTCGACTTTTGTAACGCGAATCGTCTTGTCATAGGTGGGACTGTATTTAAGCATAAGACGTGCAACAAAATTACCTGGGTGCATCCGGATGGTCAAACCGAAAACCAAATTGATCATATCATGATTCAGCAGCGATGGAGGAAGTCTATGTGTGATGTCCGGAGTTTAAGAAATGCCGATGTGGGAAGCGACCACCATTTGGTTCTGATGAGTCTCAAACTACGAACCGCTGCCGTACAAAAACCAGCGCAGGATGCAGCAAGGAGCACAAAATTCATTACTAATGCTTTAAATGACCCCAACATATGTCGAAACTATGTCACCACCCTTAACGACAGAGCCTCGTCATTAAATGGAATCCAGAATTCAACAATTGATGAGATGTGGGGTGAAATTAAAAGTGTTTTTATGGAGGCTGGATCTGAAACTGTACCCAAGCGAACGAGACGTAGAGACTCTTGGATATCCCAAGACACCTGGGATAAGATCGAACTTCGCAAATCGTTGAAAATCCAAATAAATGCCGAAGCTGATGTTCAACGAAAGGCTGACTTGCGAAGAGAGTACCGCATTGCACATAAGATGGTCTACCGCTGTGTTAGACGTGACAAGAGGGTGAAGTTGGATGGACTCGCAGATAATGCGGAAAGCGCTGCCAGAAGAGGAGATATCCGGGAATTGTACCAAATAGCCAAAGATGTTATCGGGAAAAAAAGCAACACCAATCATCCTGTAATGGATGTGGATGGCACACTTTTGGTATCAATTGAGGATCAGCTTCGTAGATGGAAGGACCATTTTTGTGCCCTGCTAAATGAGGATTCAGTTGAGCAGAGTGCTGAAGTGCCCCAACTAAACGAGATGCGCAGGTCCTATAGGGGTATTGACATCGAACCCCCGTCAGAATCGGAAATTCGTACATCAATAAATCTCCTCAAAAACAACAAGGCAGCTGGACTGGACGGAATACCAGCTGAATTCCTGAAAGCCGATCCCGTAGCAGCGGCTAGTATTTTACATCCGCTGATACAAAACATTTGGGAAAACGAAAGCTATCCCAGGGACTGGAAGGATGGTGTGATTGTTAAGTTGCCAAAGAAAGGTGACTTAAAGAATTGCAACAATTGGCGTGGTATCACCGTTTTGTCCGCTTTCCCAAAACTAATGGCAACAATCATACTCGAGCGAATAAAGGATAGAATCGAGTCTACACTCAAGAGGCATCAAGCCGGCTTCCGCAGTGGTCGATCGTGTGTCGACCATATCAACACCCTGCGTATCGTCCTCGAGCAGTCGATGGAATATCAATCACCGCTTTACCTCATGTTCGTGGATTTTGAAAAGGCCTTTGATCGAGTTAACCGAGAATGTATATGGAGATCGTTGCTTGGTAGAGGAATTCCACCAAAAATTGTTGCCATTATTAAAGAGTCCTACAACAACGCGAGGTGTTTTGTTTTGCACAATGGGCAGCTATCCGACTCCTTCGTAGTGCAACAGGGTGTGAGACAAGGGGATGTTCTATCGCCAATTCTCTTCCTGCTGGCGATGGACGACGTATTGACGGCCAGTGTTGGTACAGCTGAGCGACAGGGCATTCAGTGGAGACCGTTCGAAAGGCTCAGTCATTTAGACTATGCCGATGACATATGTCTACTGGCAAATAACATCAGTGGGCTGAACGGGATGTGCCAAGCACTGCAAGTGAAGGGAGAGTCGAGTGGTCTAAGAATTAACAGCAAAAAGACAAAAATAATGCTCACAGGCCGCTCCACACAGCAGCGTATTATTTTACAGGAGACGCCAGTTGAAGTAGTGGAAAAATTTAACTACCTTGGCAGTATTGTTTCTGCTAACGGTGGTACGGATCTGGACGTTAAAAGTAGAATAAATAAAGCTCGTGCTGCCTTCGGTACTCTGTCCCCAATTTGGAAATCCAGTCAAATCTCCTTACGCACTAAGTTGAGATTCTTCGAATCCAATGTCAAATCCGTGCTGTTATATGCTTGTGAAACCTGGAAAGTCACGTCTACCATTTCGAAGAAATTGCAGGCTTTTGTGAATCGCTGTCTTCGCCACATCCTAAAGATTCGCTGGCCACAAATAATATCAAATGAGGAATTGTGGCGCAGGACAAGTCAAGAGCGGCTGGACGTCGACATAAGAAAGCGTAAATGGCGTTGGATTGGTCACACACTGAGGAAACCAAACGATGAAATTGCAAAGCAGTCCTTTGAATGGAATCCTCAGGGTGCACGGCGGGTTGGAAGACCAAGAACAACATGGAAATCAACTGTCTTAGCGGAAGCAGAATCCCAGAGAAAGACGTGGCCACAGCTTAAGTACCTTGCAGCAGACCGTGAAGGATGGAGACGTTTTGTTGACGCCCTATGCCCCAGCCGGGGTTACAGGACACGATGATGATGATGAGACCTATACAAATCAACCCACGATCAATAGGTTTTAACAACCCCAAAAGAGGACCTGTCTCAACGAAAAATCCCCGATACTCTTCTAGCTCTCTCTACACTACCCTTCTCGTATTAATCTACCTTTTTGACCAAATGCTTACAGACCTATTTGATCCTCCGGGCAGAAGACTGAAAAGGGACGTTTGATTCCTGCGTATCTTTTAGGCCTGCTAGTTCTCGCACTTACCAGCTCGACGGTGGGGTGGGTTCTTTGATACACTCGAAAAAGGACTAGGTTACTTTATATCAGGCCTAAAGTCTGAGGTGGTGTTTGACTGGAGCTATTTCATATATTAATAGAACCCGAAAATTTGGCTGTTGTTATTGTGATTCTGATGGTTTTGGTTCATACCTCATGGAGGGCTTAGGTGTTGGAGCCCTTGGAGTATTTACCCTCCCCGTAGTGATTTAAGAAAACGAATATCCTCCCTAAATCACTCCATGACCACTATGCACTCCTACCAAGTAGTGGTCCCTAATCGGATAAGGGAAGTAAAAAAAAAATTTCCCCTAATCTGTTTTTCTATTTAAAGTTCAGACTCCTTCATCCTTACAAATCATCATCCCTTAATAATTCCCTTACAATAGATCCATAGTGCTAATTTTCTCTGAAAATCTACTTTAAAAAGACCTTTCATCCAAACCTAAAGGTATAATCTCCAAAAAAAAATTAATTAAATATCACAAAACTTTCATTTATATTTTAGGTATCATACCTTATCTTTATTCAACGCAGTAAAAAATAACGATATGTTATAAAGCTAAATGTTTCTTACTTTACAAACAATCTGAAAACTATCATTAAATTTCTTGCCCCCTTTCTATCGCTTCGGAATGAAAGGATACCAAAAACTTTCATCATCAATTATTCGGAATAATAAAAAAAATTAATACAAATAATAATATATAGAATGTATATGAAAATTCTAAATGATAAGAACAAAAAAAACAAAAGATTTAGTCTACAAATTTTCGTAGAACAGAAGTTAGTTCCATAAATAATTTTTGTTTGTAATATAATTGCATCCAAACATATGTTGAATGCAGTTATTATATGTGGGGGTCAATGAACTGGGAATTTTTACTTCCGTTCTGACACTCTCTCCAATTTTAACTGATCTTACTCAATTTATACCAATAAAAAATGTTCAATTCTATATGTGTATGTAAGAAAAAGAAAGATATATGTTTACAAATTACTTACCGATTTTCCGATGAGATGTGCATAGCTACTCGGCTCAGTGTGAACTTTACGTTCTCTTGATGCTATATTTATTTCATTTTTGGGGTTTTGGTCTCCATCTCCAAGTTGTGTGTTTTCATGTATGAAAAGAATAAAAAATAAAAAGAATTTTTATAATTTATAATTTGTTGTTCTATTAACTTATATGACAACTTATTTTATTAATTACGCTATGCGTTTCGGAAATTAAATTTCCATCTTCAGGAGATTTTTTATATAGTTAGTAGATTTTAGATTGCCAATTTTGTTGGCAATATTATGCCGTCAACTGTGGTTTGGATTTATTGTGTTTGTCTCTTTTTTTTTTATCTCGTGTAGAATGTGAGTGCAGTGTCGAATAGTGGGTTTCCTTTTAAAGTTAGTTTGTCGTTTAGTAGTTTGTCCTGTTCTGTTTTGTTAGATTTATAAATTTCGTACTCTTCTAATGCGTCTAGTAGCCTACCTTTCTTACAAAAATGTAATGGGCTAAGGTTCTTGTCAAAGTTTGAGTAGTTATGTTTGTTGTCAATTAGGTGTAAGGCGTAATTAGATTTTGTATTTGGTTAAGAACATTTAGTTCTGTAAATCGTTCGTAAAAAGTTCTTCCTGTCTGTCCTATATAATATTTGTTGCAGTCATCACATTTTATTTTATAAACTCCTGTGCCTGTTTTTATGTCGAGATTTCTTTTTGGTTGTGTTAATTTTTGTATATTGTTATTTTTGTTTTGAATGATATAGGTATTTATGTTTAGTTTTTTTAATTCGTTTTTTATTTTCTGCGGCAGGATGTTCGTGTATTCCATTGAAATGAATTTTTTGTTAGTGTCATCGTTGTGATATAAGTTAATAAAACAGCAAATTATAAATTTTAAAAATTCTTTTTATTTTTTATTCTTTTCATACATATATTTATTTAATTGTTAATGATAAAGAATTGAACACCGGTTTTCATTAATAGTCACGGATAATTTTGTTTTGTTTTTTTTTTTTGCGTAGTTAAAAAAAAATCGCGATTAAGGGGTTAAGAATCACAAATAGGTTATTTTGATTTCTAAGAAAAATGTACAATAAAGAGAGAGAATAACATTTAAACTTTTACTTTCACACACTCTTTTCATGAAAAAAAACTCATTGTCTTTTTCTTCTAACTTAACTTTCTCTTTTTGCTTTATCGTCTTTCTCCCTTTCTCTCTTTACTTTACTTTTCTTTCTGATTTTACTTTTTTTTTAATTTTCTTACTTAATAATTCTCAACTATATTTCTATGATTTTAATTGGTATTTATTAATTATTCTATTTCTTTTAACTTTTATCTTTTCGTTTTCTTTTTTTTTTGTGTATCTTATTATTATATCTTCACAAATTGAGATAGACCCATTAAGTTTTCTTGACTTCGTTATTTTAGCTTTAGTATTCGATTTTTTTTGTATTTAATTGTTTTTTTTTTATGCTCTATTTAGGATTTTTGCAAATAGGCACCGTATAGGCTGCTCGATCGGCGATGACTAGAACGAGTCTTTCGGTCGCAAACTAATTTTTTTTCTGGATTTATTTTTGTCACTGTTCACTGATGCCTTACGAAGGGGGCTATGTGCGTGAAGTTAGCACCGCCATTTTCGATTTTCAAAAAAAAAAAGGTTGTGCTGTAATGCATTTTTGTGACTTTTATGCCAAAAATGAATTAATAATTTTTTTTTTTTTATTTTACATTTTTCTTAAAAACTAACATGTGCTATTTCGGGCTCAGTTTGTGCTGCCATATTCCGAAGAGATAAAAAAAATCGTATATTTTCAACTTTTACGGCCAATAAACAGATTTGCGAAGCGTGAAGTTAGCACCGCCATTTGCGATTTTCAAAAAAAAAAAGTTGTGCTGCATTGTGCTCAACTTGTGCTGGCTTGTGCCGTAAATATTTTTGAAAAATTCGCAAATTTGCAAATTTTACGAATGAAACTTTTGCGAAATTTCAAAATTTCGTAAAAAAAAAGTTGTGCTGCATTGTGCTCAAAAAATGATACTAAAAACCAAAAAGAAAAAAACAAAAATTCGCATAATTGCATCTATTATGGCCAAAACTAAACTTTGCGAAGGGCGGTGGCGTGAAGTTAGCACTGCCATTTTCGATTTTCAAAAAAAAAAGTTGTGCTGCATTGTGCTCAACTTGTGCTGCCTTGTGCCGTAAATATTTTTGAAAAATTCGCAAATTTGCAAATTTTACGAATGAAATTTTTGCGAAACTTCATAATTACCAAAAAGTGAAAGTTTTGCTGTTTTGTGCTCAATTTGTGCAACCATATTCCAAAGAGATAAAAAAAATTCACATATTTGTAACTTTTACGGCTAAAAAACAGATTTGCGAAGCGTGAAGTTAGCACCGCCATTTGCAATTTTCAAAAAATAAAAAGTTGTGCTGCATTGTGCTCAACTTGTACTGCCTTGTGCCGTAAATATTTTTAAGAAATTTGCAAATTTGCAAATTTTACGAATGCAAATTTTTCAAATTTTGCAATTTTGTAAAAAATTAAAAATGTGCTGTTTTTTGCGCTATTTGTACTGATATATTCCGAAGAGAAAACAAAAAAATTCGCATATTTGTAACTTTTGCGGCCAAAAAACAGTTTTGCGAAGCGTAAAGTTAGCACCGCCATTTTCGATTCTCAAAAAAAAAAGTTGTGCTGTATTGTGCTCAACTTGTGCTGCCTTGTGCCGTAAATATTTTTAAGAAATTTGCAAATTTGCAAATTTTACGGATGAAAATTTTTCAAATTTTTCAATTTTGTAAAAAATTAAAGTTGTACTGTTTTTTGCTCAATTTGTGCTGCCATGTTCCAAAAAAATCTCATATTTGTAACAATTACTACCAAAAAACAGTTTTGCGAAGCAATTTTGTGCCCAGTTTGCATTCCCATGTACATATTTTCGCCAAAAATAAATTTTTGCTGCGTTAAGTAAGCAGAGTATTCAATTTAAAAAAAAAGAAAACAAATGATAAATTTTCATCTTTTCCATTTTTTTATTATAGTTTATTAAAAATTGTGTTGAGAAAATTAAATGGCTTCTCGTGGTTCCCTAGTCAAGCAATATAGGAATACTTTTGTTTCAGTTCAATGTTTCAGTTTCCGGTTTCCACTTATTTGGTGAACGACACCTACTTTCCGAGGTCTGAAACTCATGCTTATGGTAAGATTACACTATGTTAAACCGTTCTCTCTTCCTTACCCTGAAGCCTGATTTAGAATGCGACGGGAAAACGAGACGAGAGCGTGACGTGATTCGCTGTCATCTTTTTCTAGTTATAAAATCATTTCCCAATTCCCAATGCGGCGATATTCATTACAACGAAAAATTCTTAAAAATAAAAAATAATAAAAATTATCCAAAAAAGATTTAAAGACAACGGAAAAGGAACTACTTTATCATTTAACTTCAAGTTATTGTATTTTTTCTTTTAAAAAATACTTCCATTATGTAAATAACTTGTCAAAAAAGAAAATCGTCGTCTTGTCGCGTCTTTTTTTTTTAATTTTTCGAATTTTTGGCGTGACGTGACGACGAGAAACGCTTCATATACTTTCATTGTTTGAAATTCGTTTCCTCGTCGTATTGTGAAAACTTTAACTTTTGCAAAAAAGTGAAACACAAAACTGACCAAAACGAAACTGACCCATAGATGTCCCTCACATCGACAATAGTTGCTGAACTAGCCTATTCCGTGGTTGAATGCATTCAGCTCAACCCAAATTTCATACTCTTTTTCGCAGGAAGGTGTCGCTTGCATATATGTATTTGTATTTTTCACTTTTGTACAAAAGCGAATTTAATGTAGTTAGACCTTTAGGCTTGAGGTCACGCGAGTGAATTTATTCACCAGTGAGTTTGGTACATACATTAATTGTCAAATCACTCGCTTCTCAACTAGCTTCAAAATGGTAAGCCAGTAGTTGACAAGCGGTTTGGAAAAGTTTGTATGTATTAATAACTCGCTAGCGATTACTCGCTAGTATGGTTACAGCAGTTGTATTTTACTCATGAAAATTCAAAAAGAGTCAGATGCAAAGAATCATAATTTCCAAATTAGATACGAAATTACCTCATTTGCCATAGAAATTTACATTTCAAAATGAGATAATTTCAAACAAATTTGCACGAAATTAGGTCAAACCAAATCGAACACATCTTAAATCAATGCTATTGTGCATTGCAGTTCACAATCGAGCAAGTTTTGACTTAAATGTCAAATCAAAATTGAAGCATTAACAAAAAATAAGCATAAATAAACAAACTTTTTTTTTTAGGAAAGCAGGACCCATGTTTTGTAACTCAGGCGATAAGGCCTGGCGCCCACTAGGCAACTTTCCAATCCAATCCCATCCGATCCAATTACATTGGGTTATATGGGAGAGCGCCCACTAGGCAACTAAGTTGCCGGCAACTTTAAGTTGCTCGAAGTTGCTCGCGGAATTTTTTGCCGGCAACTTTAAGTTGCTTGCCCTTAAGCAAATTAAAGTTGCCGGCAAAAAAGTTCTAGATTTCAACGAAAATCTTTAATAAAATCCTGTTCCACCAATTTGAGATCTCAAAAATTTTCGGCTGAAATCTCAGAATTCAGTTTAGTGGGAACATAGTAGGGGTATTCAAGCAACAACGTAAAGTCGTCGTAAACTATGTTTGAAGTTTTAAACTTCGTAATTCTGTCACAATTTTTATGAAAAATTCGGCAGATTTTTATATTTTGCTTCCACACTTGCATCAATACTAATCTTTCACCATAATCTCAAACGCCCAAGTGGAATAGACCTTTCATGGTTTTAGAACCGAACCTTAATATTTTCAGGTATAAACACATGCCCAATCGGGTCTGATGCACGGTCAATTTGTGTGTGATGAAATTTCATATTTTGTTTCCACACTATTATACATGATTTTCTTCACACTTTCTTAACATGTGTTAATACTCGGTGGGATAGTGTGGAATGGCTATTATACATGATTTTCTTCACACTTTTTTGACATTGTGTTAATACTCAGTGGGATAGTGTGGAATGGCTATTAAATGATTTTCTTCACACTTTTTTGACATGTTGTAATACTCAGTGGGATAGTGTGGAATGGCTATTACCACCAAATATGAAATGGTTGAATGGAAAACCACATTATGATTCTTTGCATCTGACTCTTTTTGAATTTTCATGACTAAAATACAACTGCTGTAACCATACTAGCGAGTAATCGCTAGCGAGTTATTAATACATACAAACTTTTCCAAACCGCTTGTCAACTACTGGCTTACCATTTTTGAAGCTAGTTGAGAAGCGAGTGATTTGACAATTAATGTATGTACCAAACTCACTGGTGAATAAATTCACTCGCGTGACCTCAAGCCTAAAGGTCTAACTACATTAAATTCGCTTTTGTACAAAAGTGAAAAATACAAATACATATATGCAAGCGACACCTTCCTGCGAAAAAGAGTATGAAATTTGGGTTGAGCTGAATGCATTCAACCACGGAATAGGCTAGTTCAGCAACTATTGTCGATGTGAGGGACATCTATGGGTCAGTTTCGTTTTGGTCAGTTTTGTGTTTCACGTTTTTGCAAAAGTTAAAGTTTTCACAATACGACGAGGAAACGAATTTCAAACAATGAAAGTATATGAAGCGTTTCTCGTCGTCACGTCACGCCAAAAATTCGAAAAATTAAAAAAAAAGACGCGACAAGACGACGATTTTCTTTTTTGACAAGTTATTTACATAATGGAAGTATTTTTTAAAACAAAAAATACAATAACTTGAAATTAAAAGATAAAGTGGTTCCTAATCCGTTGTCTTTAAATCTTTTTTGGATAATTTTTATTATTTTTTATTTTTAGGAATTTTTCGTTGTAATGAATATCGCCGCATTGGGAATTGGGAAATGATTTTATAACTAGAAAAAGATGACAGCGAATCACGTCACGCTCTCGTCTCGTTTTCCCGTTGCATTCTAAATCAGGCTTCAGGGTAAGGAAGAGAGAACGGTTTAACATAGTGTAATCTTACCATAAGCATGAGTTTCAGACCTCGGAAAGTAGGTGTCGTTCACCAAATAAGTGGAAACCGGAAACTGAAACATTGAACTGAAACAAAAGTATTCCTATATTGCTTGACTAGGGAACCACGAGAAGCCATTTAATTTTCTCAACACAATTTTTAATAAACTATAATAAAAAAATGGAAAAGATGAAAATTTATCATTTGTTTTCTTTTTTTTTAAATTGAATACTCTGCTTACTTAACGCAGCAAAAATTTATTTTTGGCGAAAATATGTACATGGGAATGCAAATTGGGCACAAAATTGCTTCGCTAAACTGTTTTTTGGTAGTAAAAGTTACAAACATGAGATTTTTTTGGAACATGGCCGCACAAATTGAGCAAAAAACAGTACAACTTTAATTTTTTACAAAATTGAAAATTTGAAAAATATTCATCCGTAAAATTTGCAAATTTGCAAATTTCTTAAAAATATTTACGGCACAAGGCAGCACAAGTTGAGCACAATACAGCACAACTTTTTTTTTTTGAGAATCGAAAATGGCGGTGCTAACTTTACGCTTCGCAAAACTGTTTTTTGGCCGCAAAAGTTACAAATAAGCGAATTTTTTTGTTTTCTCTTCGGAATATATCAGTACAAATAGCGCAAAAAACAGCACAACTTTAATTTTTTACAAAATTGCAAAATTTGAAAAATTTTCATTTGTAAAATTTTCAAATTTGCAAATTTCTTAAAAATATTTACGGCACAAGGCAGCACAAGTTGAGCACAATGCAGCACAACTTTTTATTTTTTGAAAATTGCAAATGGCGGTGCTAACTTCACGCTTCGCAAATCCGTTTTTTAGCCGTAAAAGTTACAAATATGCGAATTTTTTTTTTATCTCTTTGGAATATGGTTGCACAAATTGAGCACAAAACAGCACAACTTTCACTTTTTGGTAATTATGAAGTTTCGCAAAAATTTCATTCGTAAGATTTGCAAATTAGCGAATTTTTCAAAAATATTTACGGCACAAGGCAGCACAAGTTGAGCACAATGCAGAACAACTTCTTATTTTTTGAAAATCGAAAATGGCGGTGCTAACTTCACGCTACCGCCCTTCGCAAAGTTTAGTTTTGGCCATAATAGATGCAATTATGCGAATTTTTGTTTTTTTCTTTTTGGTTTTTAGTATCATTTTTTGAGCACAATGCAGCACAACTTTTTTTTTTACGAAATTTTGAGATTTCGCAAAAATTTCATTCGTAAAATTTGCAAATTTGCGAATTTTTCAAAAATATTTACGGCACAAGCCAGCACAAGTTGAGCACAGTACAGCACAACTTTTTTTTTTCAAAAATCAAAAATGGCGGTGCTAACTTCACGCTAAAAAAATGGGTACCCTCTAAAAACCAAACCCTTAGTACGATTTTTTTAAAAAATACGGCACATAGCAGCACAAGTTGGGCACATTACAGCACAATCTTTTTTTTTTTTGAAAATCGGAAATGGCGGTGCTAACTTCACGCACATAAGGGGGCTCTATGAAATGGACGTGCGTGGGTAGCTCGTAAAAGTATTGCGCCCGTGGAGGAGCTCTAGAGTTTGTAGAAACTGCAGATCACCACCTTGTAGGGTATTTGGAGGATAATTTTGTGATTCCGGGGAGTTTCTTAGTCACTCCTGCACAGGCTTGTCTTTCGAGTCTCGTTCCTCAGCTCTTTCGTTTTATGCAAAGTTTTATGCATATACGACGAGGAACTCGAGTGGCTTGTAAGTTCAGTGAACAGATCTGTGGGTTAACGAGATTGGTTTAATCTCTAGCTCTGAACTACAGAAAAAAGGAAACTTAAAAAAATAACTCACCGATGTTTTAATTAGTTGGCCCCTTAAATTTGTTTAATTTCCTTTAAAGGTGAAAATAAAATTGGGCAATGGCAATGAAACTTTCCGAGGTCAATCACGCTCGTCACAATAGGTGCTAATAATAGTAGGTTACTATTATGTAATTTACTTAATGTAAGTGAGAATAACTTTTTAAACTTACGTTCGGAGTATATACGAACTTAAATCATTACCAATCGCCTATAAATGTATGTCCTCCTTCTTTTTTAATGTGGTTCGCAACGTGATTAGACAAAATAATATTGGAAAGACTGCTCGGTATGAAAGCTTAGCCCAGAAAGGAAGTCTAACCTTGTTCGATGCACCACGAGGCTAGTTGGAATCAGACCTGTGTACTTAAAGCATAAGTACAAGTACAAGTACAATTACCTTGTACTTGAAATTTTTTAAGTACCAATGCAATTCCTTGGTACTTGCACTTAAAAATTTCAAGTACCAGTACCGGTACTTTTACTGGTACTTTAATTCCACAAAAGTACTTGAAATTTTTTTGTTGAATACTTTTGTACTTATGACTTGTACTTAAATACTTTTCAATTCCTTTCTAATTCCAAAAGTACTAATAATTCCCTTTAATTACTTTTAATTACTTTTCGAAAAAAAATCTGGAAATAATATATGTCTTAAACCCAAATCGCCGTGGTCGACAAAAAGTGGTTTTCAGTGTCGTGGTCATTGCATTCGTCTTGCTCTAATCTCACAGTGACCGTTTACATAGGGATCTGTTTCGTGGTTTTCTCGGTATGGTGTTCTGCCTTTACCCCGCTTTGGTCGTGCTATAGTCTCGCCAATGTTTTTTTTTTCAAAATAAAATTTTTCAAAGTGGTTAAAATAAGCTTAAATCGTGGTTCAGAAGTCCAATCGTGGTTTCCAGTGTCAAGGTTATTGATTTCGTCTCGTTGCAGTTTAGCACTGCCAGTTTTCTTACAATTATGGTCTGGAATTTGGACGGGTGACTATGGTTTGGATCTGGATCTGGACGGACGGCTATCGTCTGGATCTGGACGGATGACTGGTCTGGATCTGGACGGACGACGATGTTGCCTCGTCAACGACGATGGTAGGTATGACAGGGATGGGTCTGTGACGGACTGGGACAAAGGTTCTGGAGGTGGGTCTGTAACTGGGACAAAGGATACTTTTTTTCCTTTCGAAAAATTTATTGAAAAAACAACTTAATTTTTTTTGGAAAATTCATAAAAAAAAACAACTTTTTTGTAATTTTTTTTTACAAATAAAAAAAATAGTTTTTGCGCCAAATATTTGTTTTAGATAAAATTAAGCAAAAAAACAACTTGTTTGTATTTACTTTTTTACCATTTTTTTTTATTGTTTAGAACTGGCACTTCCTAGATCACGAATATGCATTTTATAAGTCGCTAGGACACTAAGTTTAGCCACAAATCAAGTTTAAAGGTGTCAACTTTGATGCCTCAAGGACGCTTAGCCGAAAATTGCGTTTAAAAATAAAAGTCGATTTTTTGTATAAATTCATTCGTATTTCGAAGAAAAATTAAAAAGAAGAACAAAAAAGTTGATAAAAGTTTAGTTTTTGATTGAAATTTTCAAACAAAAGAAAAAAATCATTCTTATTTCGAAGAAAAACACAATTTCCTTGAAAAGTTTATATTTCTAAATATTTTTTCAAAAAAAAAAAATCCCGCCCTCTGTCCAGAATCTAGACCCCCCCCCCAAAAATAATTGGGGAATAATAAGATCTTCCTCCAGAATTGAATCGAGAGAGCAACGAAATCTCCCACCAAACACAATCCCGCGTAAAATTCTTCTCTCTGAAAAATATATTTATTTCCAAAAAATACTTAATTCGAAGTCACCAACAATATACTTCCAATTGTATTTTATTTAAAGTATTGACTATACCTTCAGATCGAGACGAACACATTGACCACGTCAATAAAAACCACGTTTGGACGACCACGGCGATTTTGGATTAAGGCATACATATATTATTTCTAGTTCTTTATCAAAAAGGAATTAAAGGGAATTATAATAGACCAGGAAAAATAGCACAAATCGTATGGGGAACCTTGAAAAAATTAATTCATGAAATATTAAAATTGGAATCGACGCAGAATTGCAACCTCTATAACATATCCAAAGTCCCCCAAAATCCCCGCATTGGCTTTTTGTGTAGATGCATTTGAAGAGGTGCAGACGGGAAGAATTTGGAGGTCTATCAAACTAAAATATTTGTTTGGGTAAAACCTGATCATATGATACATGTTTTAAGGGTAGTTTTTAACGCTGAATCTAATGAAACCAAATTCAAAATGATATAACCACCCAAAAAGAAGTTATAGTCCTTTTTATGTAATGATGACTTTTTTTTCAGGTACAACAGGTAAAATATTACCGAAAACCCTTTGAAAATAACGGTATGTTAATGAAATTTGGAATGAATGTTTCATTTGTCATAGAAACTAAGAATCAAGAGAGTCCCTAAAAATATCCATGGTGAAAGGTTGTTTTTTTTAAGGGGGAGGGGCAACAAAGAATGTTAACCGTAACACCCACGTAAAAACTCTTACACTCATGAAACTCGCCAAAAATATTAAACTCTTCATGGCAACCAAGAATCAAAATAGTCCACACAAATATCTTTGTTCTAATAGTGTTTTTGGTGACTGTTAACTTTTGACTTGTTCTACGGAAAATACGATTTAAAAAATTTATTTTTGCTTGGAAAGGCCCATAACTTTGCTAAGGGTGCTTGTATCATTTTAGTTTTGCTTTTATTAGATTCAGCGTTAAAAAATACCCTTAAATCATATACCATACTTTGTGTATATACCTCAATTACACCAAATCGGAATTTTGGCTCAAATCTTCCAACTTCTTCCCAGATTTTCCCTCCCTTTAATAAAAAAACCCCAGAACAAATATATTTATGAGGACTATTTTGATTCTTGGTTGCCATGACAAATTATATATTTTTGGCGAATTTCATGAGTGTAAGAGTTTTTTCGTGGGTGCTATGGTTAACATTCTACACTTGCCCCTCCCCCTTAAAAAAAACACCCTTTCACCATGAATATTTTTAGGGACTCTCTTGATTCTAAGTTCCTATGACAAATGAAACATTCATTTCAAGTTTCATTAACATTCCGTTATTTTCAAAGGGTTTTCGGTAATATTTTACCTGTTGTACCTGAAAAAAAAGTCATCATTACATAGAAAGGACTATAACTTCTTTTTGGGTGGTTGCATCATTTTGAATTTGGTTTCATTAGATTCAGCGTTAAAAACTACCCTTAAAACATGTATCATATGATCAGGTTTTACCCAAACAAATATTTTAGTTTGATAGACCTCCAAATTCTTCCCGTCTGCACCTCTTCAAATGCATCTACACAAAAAGCCAATGCGGGGATTTTGGGGGACTTTGGATATGATATAGAGGTTGCAATTCTGCGTCGATTCCAATTTTAATATTTCATGAATTAATTTTTTCAACCTCGGAACCCATTTTTCCTGGCCTATAAGTACTTATGGAATTAAAAAGGAATTGAAAAGTATTTAAGTACAACTCACAAAAGTACAAAAGTAATCAATACAAAAATTTCAAGTACTTTTGTGGAATTAAAGTACCAGTACAAGTACCGGTACTGGTACTTGAAATTTTTAAGTACAAGTACCAAGGAATTGTACTGGTACTCTCTGGTTGGAATTATATTTTCGAATATTCGAGAATCCGCAAGGAAACGAGGTTCGAAATCGAACAAATGACGCTGAATTTGGGCTGAGTTTCATTCGCTATACGTTCCGACCTCCCACAGTTAAGGCTTCAACACAATGAATATAAATCTATCGGTGGCACGCTCGTGTATTGTCATTCTGTTATTATACATACAAAATGTTTTAAAATAATGAGCCTGATTAGACGATTCGTTTTTTCGTTCGTTTCGTTTTTCGTCTTTTTGACAGGTACGTACCTTCGTGATTACACACAACGAAAAAAATCCATTCGTGATTTTGACGTTCAAAAAATTTGAGGTTTATTTATTGAAAAATAGGCAGTAATAATAATCAAAAATATTTTTAGATCACTTCTTGTTCAAATTTATAGCTATTTAATTATGAAAAACAATTTTTAATCTCACTATTTAAATTTTTTAAGCATCCTCCGCCTCTACTCGTTTGCCTTTCCGTTCCCCCTACGTTTATACACCCCTCACCCAATGTGTCAAAAAGACGAAACACGTAACGTCCGAAAAAACGAATCGTGTAATCAGGCTCAATAAGTAAAGGCCCTAAACCTTGAACCTATTAAAGCCTCCGTATAGCAGTAGGTATAGTACATATCTTTTTTTTTTTACACTATCAGATCTTTGTCGAAGAGAGCTTAGTACAAGCGACATCTTGCGACCAAAGAATTGCCAAACACAAATTAAGTGCTTATCAGGCTCATCACTTAGTGTAGTGTTAGTAGTTAGTAAGCAAAAAACTACTTAAGACATACACTTTACAAAATAAAATCAAAAACAATAATTATAAAATAACAAATACAATGACATTGAAAAAATTAACAATTACAAACATTTAAGAGCGTGGTACACTGGTCTTCAATGTAGCTTTGAGACTATTCTTACTTATATTAAAATCAAAAATATTTGAATTCAAATTCAGAATGTTGCACATGCGGGTAAAAGGCTCATGCATTCCATAATTGGTACGGTGTTGAGATATATGCATTAGTTCTAGACTACGAGTGTTGTGACCTCCCCCACGGTAGTTAAGGCTAGTACAAGATAATAAATCAGGTGCATCAATAACTCCCGTTAAAAGTTGATGAATAAATACAATATCATTATTAATTCTCCTTTGTGCCAAAGTTTGAATCTGAAGAAGCTTAATCCGGTGTTCGTAAGGAGGAAGATTATAAGGATCGGACCACGGTAGACCTTTCAAGGCAAAACGTATAAAATTACGCTGTACTGCTTCTAGTCTATTCTTATGGACATCGTAAAAAGGAGTCCATACCTGTGATGCGTATTCAAGATGAGGGCGAACAAGACTGTTGTAGAGAGCAAGGGTAACATAAGGATCCTTAAATTCCTTAGACCATCGTTTAACAAACCCTAACATAGAGTTTGCCTTGTTGACGATTAAATTGATATGCTTCGTAAAATCAAGATTAAAAGTAAAATGCACCCCTAGGTCTTTGAAACTATCAACACGACGCAATGTGTGCTGCGATATTTTATAATCAAATGAACTAGGAACTTTTTTTTTAGAAAAAATCATCGCCTGACATTTAATAGGGTTGAGATTTAAACCGTTTTTATTACACCAAATAAAAAAACTGTTTATATCTTCTTGCAAAAGTAACCGATCACTCTCAGATTTGACGCTTTTAAAAATTTTCATGTCATCCGCAAAAATTAGAATTTCACTCTAACGTATACAGAGGGATACGTCGTTGATAGCTAAGATAAAAAGAAGTGGGCCTAAATGACTACCCTGGGGAACTTCAGATTTGGCAAAGAAAGGGTTGGAGACAGAGCTCCTAAATCTAACCTGATAGGATCTATTATAGAGATATGAAGAAACCCAAGTGATGAGTTTAGGAGGAAACCCAAACACCTTTAACTTAAACGTGATGATGTCATGAGAGAGTTGATCGAAAGCTTTAGAAAAATCTGTATAAATGCAGTCGAGTTCATGGCCATGTTCCAACGCAGTTGAACACTTAGGGTGAGTCGGTGTAATATGCCACACTTAACAGTAAACAATTGAAATTAAATAGTAAATGACAAGTTAAGTAAAAGATTCTCTTAGGTTCGTTAGGTTGTTGTTTTATTTAATAAATAAAAGAATAAAAACATAACTTTAATACTTTTAATTCATAGCAAATGAAGTTTTTAAAAAACCTTAAAAAGTGGCATTTTACCCACACGTGAGGGTAATATGCCACTTCTGAAGGGGTGAAATGCCAGCAAACATTAAATATGGCATTTAATCGATGGGAATAATTGGGCAGATTCCATTTTGGAGACAGTCCTCGTGCATCCATTTGTGACAGTTGGAGCATTGCACCCAGTCACATCTTTCAAGCATTCTTGTTTCTAAAAGAAATTAAAATCAAAGGGGTAATATTCCACTTAAGTGGGTAAAATGCCAGTTGGTACGAAACAAACGTGGCATTTTACCCCAAAACGAAAACTAACGCAACATATCAAGTCTAGGCACAAACAAACATTAAGTACACAAAACTAGCCTTACCTTCTTGGAAGAAACCTTCGTATATCGCACTAAAAAACCCGGTTTTAATCGCACTCAATTTAATAAAAACACACTTGAATTTAAACTTTCATGAATATTTTTCAAACCAAACTGCCTAATAACTTTCGCATCCGTTTGCCCAGAAAACTTAGCGTAACTGAGCGAATTGCAATGTCAGCGTTGCCAACATCAACTTAGAACTGCAATATATTGAAAGGTGGCATATTACCCACACTGGCATATTCGACCGACTTACCCTATGCAAGAATGCAAGTAAATTGGTTATCGTCGATCGCTTTTGCATGAATCCATGTTGTTGATTGCAAATTATATTCTTACAGTTGAATGTCAAACTATCGCACATTACTTGCTCAAAAAGCTTTGGAATGCAAGACAGTTTGGAGATTGGCCTGTAATTGCATATATCAGATCTGATACCCTTTTTAAAAACTGGTGTAATAAATGCTTTTTTCCAAATACTTGGAAATTTACCTGAGCTAAGTGATAGGTTAAACAAATTAAGAAGAGGAGGTGCTAATATTGATTTAAATTTTTTCAAGATTATTGGTGGGATGCCATCAGGTCCAGACGAGTAATCATCATGAAGTAAGGACATATAATGTAACATTTTTTCAAGTATAATTGGGATATTATTGAAGGTAGTTTGTGGACAGTCTTTTAAGTAGCGAAAGAAGTTCTCATCAACATCAACGGGGGTATCAACGAAAGACTGGCGAAAGTTGTTAGCAAACGCATCACAAATATCCGGAGGACTATTTAAAATAATATTATTATAAGTAAAATTGACTGGATAGCCATCAGATTTCTTTTTTAAGTTAACGAAACTCCAAAAACTTTTGGGGTCAAGCTTAAGGGAACTTTCCATTTTTTTAAGATATTCAGCGTATAAATGATTGGAGAGGTTTTTAAACTAATCAAACAAGGAAATATACAATTCTCGGTCCTGAAGGGACATACTTTTTATGAAGTTCTTCCAAGCTCTGTTTCTTTTATTACGAAGAATTTTGAGTTCTTTCGTATACCATGGATGGCAGAAGCTAGAGTATTTGGGTAATTTGTGTGGAACTATGTCATTTATACAGTTAGTCAATACTTGATAAAAGTATGAAACTGCAACGTCAATGTCACTTGAAACTGGTATATTTTTAATACCAGATGCACTTAAATGCTCAGAAAGCAACTGAAAATTAGCTTTCCGAAAGTCAAAAGAATATGAACAGTCTTGTGAATTACTATTATTAAGTAAATGCCCGTCCAAGTCAAGAAAAATGTCAAGAGGAGGATGGTATTTATCTATGTTTGATATTGCAGTAGTAGACTCTACCACTACAGTATTAACAGCGTCAGATGAGAAAACTAAATCGAGTATTCGATTTAAAGAGTTTTTAATACAGCTTATTTGCTGTAAGTCCGTAGATATAATATGGTCTAACAATTGAAGCTCCTGTTGAGATGAAGTCAACGACGACGCTTCAAAGTAAGACTCGTCTTCTGAAGGAATCCAGTCAATGTATGGAAGGTTAAAGTCGCCTAAGAGAGTAATAATACTATGAAATCCAGCAATCTCAATAATATAGTCGAGAGCAAGGGAAAGCTCAACATATACTGAAACTGTACTTTTGGGGGGAATATAGACATTAAGAATAAATAAATCTTTTGATTGCATGGATATTTTGATGCAGACAAGTTCTATTGAAAGATTAAAAGGGAATATGATAGGAGTTGTGTTGAAATGATTTCTTACCGCAATCAGGACGCCACCTCCTACTAAATTTGTACTATCCACATGACGGTCTTTCCTGAAAACTATGAATTCTTGATCAAAAAGTTCTGTGTCTAAGATCGTGTCATTAAGCCATGTTTCAATGAAAGCAAATAAATCATATGGAAAAGCTTGGGAGTTTTGAAAGATTTTGGCAGTTTTACTGCGAAGCCCTCTTACGTTTTGGTAGTAGAGGGAGAACCTACTAAGTTTTTTGTAGTTAAATTATTATTGTTATTATTATTATTGTTGTTGTTAGCAATCTTTCTTTGCCTAGGAGGGATTGTAAATTCTTTTACCAATGTGTTAGGAGGCCAAGAGCTATTCAAAATTGAATCGAACAATGAGAAGGGAGCTGTAATTTTGAATGATGAAACGAAACTGTTAGGTTTACTTATTTTAGTACATTTAATAGATAACACATTGGGTATGGAATTACAGGCAATGAGATGTTGCAAAATGTCTTCGGGTACGATTTCCGGTAAAAGACGAGAGATGAATATTGATTTTGGTTTAGGAACCGATTCTAAAGCTCTGGGAGCAACAAGACTATTTTGAGGGGTGGGATCTAAAATATCTAAGTCAGAAACTAATTCTATAGGCTGTAGCACTGGCAAGTCGTTAGGTACCGAGTGGTCAACCTCGATACTTGAATCACCATCCACGGCCAAGCCTTCTCCTTGGCTGATATTAGAAGCACAGTTCACGTCAGCTTGAATACTTATAAGGTTTGATCTTTTAGGAGCAGGACCAGCACTCTTCGAAGAAGTAGCAGCATCACGTCCCCTTTTATTACCCTTTTTACAGGCAGTATTTGATATATTTTGGGAAATAGTCGGACTAGATTCTGAATCATTTAGAAGTATGGGTTGTGTATCATCATCATTTGTGGATGATGATTTATCTACTAAAATATTAGGAAAAGAAAATTTATTAACAATTGAAACAACAGAAGAAACATTTTGGGATAGTTCCTCGAAAGCTTTAGAGATCTTAAGAATTTCGGACTTTAAAGCTGTCATTTTAAAAGCCAAACTGGATACGGAGTGCTTTCTACAACTAACGCAAAACCAGAAACCAATTTCAGAGGAATTAATTTTGTCAATTAAGGCATTAGTTGCACCGACACATTTAGCGTGAAAAAGGTTTCCGCAGGGGCCATGGCATTCAAAAAGAGATGACGTAGCTGAATGATTTGAACATTTAGGTGCAGAACAGGCCATGATTAAATATAAAACAAAGAAACCTGTCTTTTAAATGTGTACAAAAATAGAATTAATTAAAAATAATAAAAAAAAGAAAGAAAAAAAAAAAAAAAAAAAGAGACAAAAAAAGTTGGAAATACTGGGAGTTGAACCCGTACTTCCCACACCAAATTTTCTTCACACCTAGCCTCAACGATCACGACCACCGATTGCTATAGATGAATAGATTCTTAGTATAGAGTTAAGCGAATTACAATTAAAAAAACAAAGAAAATAAGTGATTTCTTTAGATAGAGAAAAATAAAATGTAAAAGAATGAATGGTATAAGCTATAATAAAAAGAAAGCTTTTGAGTAAAGCATATAAATTGTTAAGTGGTGAGTTTAAGTATAATACAGAAACACTCAATTAGATTTTAGGTAGGGAAGGACGAAATATTCACAGGTATGTGTATAAAAGAAAAGAGAAGATGTTTAGGTATTCATGCAAATGTTAAATTAAGAGATTTATGAAACTGACACATATGACTTTCAAGAAGATAATAAAATTAATAGAATTTCACTTACTGAAATTATTAACACTATTAATTAAATGTAGCAAATTAAGAACAAACGGCTACAAAACTATGAAGGCATTCACTTTAAATTTTATAAAAAACATACACTATGATTTATAATAAGACAAAACTATTAAAATTAATTAAAATACTGTAGAGCTAATGCTACGCACTAATCGACACAGAAAACCAGTGTTACCACACTTGATTTGTAAATTATCGAAATAATGTTAGTGAGATCGGTACTACACTTATTCGTATCTCCGTTCTGGTATATTTGTATGATAAAGGGGAACATTCGGAATCTTGTACCTGTTCGTTAAGGCGTTAAAGGTACCCTCACATCACTAACGAGTTTCATTACATGTGACAGATGTTGCCCTCTGTAAGGAAATATATAGTTTTTATAAAATGTTGGTAGGTAACAAACTTTTAGAAATGATTGCCTTCTTTCGTGAGCTATCTGATTTGCTTCTGACAATTGCCCAAATGTTGGGCTCTGTAAAAATAATATATAGTTTTTATAAAATGGTAGTAGCAAACTTTTATAAATGATTGCCTTCTTTCATGAGCTATTTCGTTTTGCTTCTGACAGATGCATAGATGTTGTCCTCTGTGTAAGGAAATATATAGTTTTTATAAAATGTTAGTAGCAAATGTATTCAAATAATTGCTTTCTTTCGTGGGCTATTTAGTTTTGCTGCTGACAGATGTTAAATGTTAAACACGAATGAATCGCACGTACTTGCTGTTTAATTCAAGTTGTTTTTAAACCTAACTTTATATTTATAAGTAAATGTTTACCCAAAACTTAATAACGAGAGGTGAGATTAAAAGGATTTAAGTTTTGTCTTTCTAATGACCAAAATATTTAATATCAAAATTTTGGTTCAATAGGTAACGTGTGATCTCTTAAATCATTCATTCATTTGAAAATATCAAAGTTTTTGTCATTGAATGTATGGAAAAAAATGTTAAAGATTTAAACATAACCGCGTTTGTTCTTGTATACTCAAACTTCATTTAAAAAAAAATAGTAGGTACCTACTGAGATTCAGAGATTCAAGAAAATCGCCCCAGTACCTACGGTATAGGCTAGTTCGAATTACAGACAATAAGGAAGTTAACTTATCTTTAAGGAAATATATAGTTTTTATAAAATGTGAGTAGCAAATGTATTCAAATAATTGCTTTCTTTCGTGGGCTATTTAGTTTTGCTGGTGACAGATGTTAAATGTTAAACACGAATGAATCGCACGTACTTGCTGTTTAATTCAAGTTGTTTTTAACTTAACTTTATGTTTATAAGTAAATGTTTACCCAAAACTTAATAACGAGAGGTAAGATTAAAAGGATTTAAGTTTTGTCTTTCTAATGACCAAAATATTTAATATCAAAATTTTGGTTCAATAGAAATCGAAGTAGGTATAGATAACGTGTGATCTCTTAAATCATTCATTCATTTGAAAATATCAAAGTTTTTGTCATTGAATGTATGGAAAAAAATGATAAAGATTTAAACATAACCGCGTTTGTTCTTGTATACTCAAACTTCATCTTAAAAAATAGTAGGTACCTACTGATATTCAGAGATTCAAGAAAATCGCCCCAGTACCTACGGTATAGGCTAGTTCGAATTACAGACAAAAAAGAATTTAACTTATCTTTAAACGTACATATAGTGAGTTTAAGTGTTCTTTAATAGGTATATCGTAATATAAGAATTGATTAAAATCTCGTGTCAAATTTTTTTATAAATCCAAACATGGCCTTTACTACTCATATATTGCTGGAAAATTGTTCAGGGTGTGAACCAAGCGTGAAGTGTATCAACTCATTAAAATTTGTACATGACTTTTCTGAATTGGAGATGGCCTAGTGGGTAGCGCGCTGGATCGGTAACCGGAAGGACGTGAGTTCAAACCTCGGAAAAGTCATGTAGGTAAAGCAACATTTTTTCATATAACGGGTGATTTTTTAAGAGGTTTAGAACTTTAAAAAAAAAAAACACAAAAAATTCGAAAAAATGAATGAAATATTTATTTGAATCGATAGTTTGAACCTTGCAATTTAATGTTTAAAGATAATTTCATGCAAATGTTGACCGCGGCTGCGTCTCAGGTAGCCCATCCGCTGAGTCCAATTTTGGCATACTCTTTCACACATATCGGCCGGTATCTCACGAATGAATGCATGGATGTTGGCTTCCAGTGCGTCAATCGAAGCGGGCTTGTCCCTATAGACATTAGCCTTGACATACCCCCACAAAAAATAATCTAATGGTGTCAAATCGCACGATCTAGGCGGCCAATTGACCGGCCCGAAACGTGAAATTAACTGTTCACCAAACTCGCCTCGCAATTGCGCCATTGTTTCGCGTGCTGTGTGGCATGTGGCACCGTCTTGTTGAAACCACATATCATGCAAGTCAAGAACTTCCATTTCGGGCAAAAAAAAGTTTGTTATCATCGCTCGGTAGCGTTCACCATTGACAGTAACGCTGCGATTCGCATCATCTTTGAAGAAATATGGCCCAATAATGCCGCCGGCCCATAAACCGCACCAAACAGTGGCTTTTTCGGGATGCATTGGTAGCTGTTGCAATGCTTCTGGCTGATCTTCACTCCAAATGCGGCAATTATGCTTATTTACGTACCCATTCAACCAAAAATGAGCCTCATCGCAGCGCGCGATGAACATTTCGAACCGAGCACGAATTTTGATAGTAAAATTCAATAATTTGCAAGCGTTGTTCATTTGTAAGACGATCCATGGTTAAATTGCAAACAAAACTGAAGCTGTTTGACAGTGACACAAGGTACTAAACACACGTCAGCTGTCAAAACCAGTGTTGCCAAAACCAAACCAGCTAAAAAATCACCCGTTACAGGCCATTTGCTTTCGTATAATAACTTGTTTAGTAGAGCAATACTTTGCCCTTTTAAGGCCTTATTACACCGTTGATAGGAAGCTATTTAATTGTATAGCACTTTTGATGACAGGTTGTAAGGGAATCAAATAGCTTGTTTAATGTCAGCCAAAATGATTTGCAGAAGGTCTGTTTAAGTTACTATACAAGCCAGAAAATAGCTTGTATTTTAAACAAGTTAAATTGTTAGTTGGGGTTGCACTCAAATGCAGATGCTTTATCTCGGAGACCATGCAAACCGGACTGCAAGCACTGCACACATCAAGAAGAGAAGGAGGTTGCTTCCATCCAGCGATTAAGAGCCGATCCCGTTTACGGTTGGAGTAATGAAGAAATAAGAGCTGCCCAACAAGAAGACTCGGATATTGAACCAATTCTTGCATGGAAGGAACACCAGGAGAAACCAGAATGGGGTGACATCTCCGATAGAAGTCCAACTCTTAAAGCATATGGGGCACAATGGGACTCACTTCATGTACAAGAAGGAGTACTAAGACGTAAATGGGAGTCCACAGACGGGAAATCTTATGTGATGCAGCTAGTCGTACCTCGTTCCAAAGTTGATGACGTTCTTCAAGAGATGCATGATGGAGCTTCCGGAGGACATTTGGGTGTCAATAAGACACTGGAAAAGATAAGGCAGCGATTCTACTGGCTACACGCAAGAGAAGACGTTGAAAAATGGTGCCAAAAATGTGATACTTGTGCTGCAAGCAAGGGACCAGGCAGAAAAGTCCAGAGTAGAATGGAGCAGTATAATGGGGCACAACTTTTGAAAGAATTTCAATAGACATTGCAGGCCCTTTTCCAGAAACCAGAAGCGGAAACCGATACATCCTGGTAGTAATGGACTACTTCAGCAAGTGGCCTGAGGCATTTGCCATCCCAAATCAGGAAACCAAAACAGTCGCGGATCAGATTGTTTTCAACTGGGTAAGCAGGTTTGGTGTACCTTTGGAACTCCATTCAGATCAAGGGAGGAACTTAAAGTCAAAAATCTTTCAGGAAGTTTGTACACTCCTTGGCATTAAAAAGACGAGAACAACACCGCTTCACCCACAATCTGATGGGATGGTTGAACGATTCAACCGGACCCTTAAAGAACACCTTTCCAAAGTTGTAAGCGACAACCAACGAGACTGGGATCGGCATATTCCATTATTCTTGATGGCCTATCGATGTGCGATACATGATCTCCGATGCACTCCTTCGCTGGTGATGATGACGGTGATGATGGTGAAGATGATAACAAAGATGATGACAAAGATGATATAGATGGATATATATATATTAAGTTATACACTTTTTTGTTAACGTTAAAATATGCAACCAATTTATATTTAGTCGTGTTGCTGATGATGGGCGGTAAACAACTCGAAATGCATTCAAGTGTTAGACTCAATAAATAAAAGTTTTGTTTTTATTAAGAAAAATTTGAAAACTCAATTTAATGTGTGTTTTATTCATATAAATATAAGGAAAACACGATATGACACAAAAGCAACAACAACAGGATTCCAAGCGGGAGACCTTGTGTGGTTTTATAATCCCCACCGTCGGAAGGGACTTTCACCTAAGCTTCAACAAAATTGGGAGGGCCCTTACAATGTAGTAACACGAATAAACGATGTCGTCTACCGCATTCAGAGAAGATTAAGAGGCAAACTAAAAGTAGTTCACAGCGACCGTTTACATCGTTATAATGGTGAAGGAAGTGATGGATTTGTTTGGGACGATCAATCCTTTCCATATTTGAACTATAACGACTCCGAAAAGCAAACAAACGGACACAATAAGGCCTACGGTCGCAGTGCAAACACACCCTTATTAGCTATAATTATAGCAACTCTCAAACGAAAGAAGCGCCATCTGCCGGATTATAGCAGATTTACCAGCTGTCAAATAAAAGCTTTTGGAAGGGAAATTATTGGGAAATTTCCCCTACGGAAAGCTCTGGAAGCAGAGACCAGAACGTTCTCCTTATTTACAGAGTTTGTCAAACAAGTATAAAAGGACATGTTTGAAGGGCAGCGACACAGTTTGTTTTTAATCGTGAGTGAATAAAGTTGGTTGTAAGAAAATTGAAAAATAAAGTTTGTGAATTAATTTCAGTGGTGAATAATAAATCGTTTTGTTTGTAGTAAGAAAAGTAAAGTGTTTTATTTTGTGAAATAAATAAGTGCACGTTTTGAATAGAGAAAATAAGTTTTATTAACGAACCTGAGAAAATATTACAATAGTATTCGCCACAGATAAAATGGTTTCGGCTTCCACTGTATGTTTTAAAACATAGTAGACATCTTTTAATTTGAGTGCAAATAGAATTGTTTCCTTTCGAGTTGCTCGCCTTGTGTTTGTCGAAACAGTTTTTCCCTCTGAAGTTTCGATTACAATCTACACAAACAATTTCTTATGCAATCTTCGGGCAGGTAGGTGTGTTTTGACATTGAGGGCATGATTTTTGACACCTATGTTTGCTCTTCATATTGTAGGGTATAAGGCAATCTTCGCAATAATATCCACAACAGAATGCAGCAGTTAAGGATTTTATTAAATT
Organism: Dasysyrphus tricinctus; assembly: GCA_963921185.1. NCBI lineage: Eukaryota > Metazoa > Arthropoda > Insecta > Diptera > Syrphidae > Dasysyrphus > Dasysyrphus tricinctus. Next base: position 42,250,480 of record OY992534.1, read on the forward strand.
GAAGTTCTTATTATGGTATATCAAATTGATTTTTTTCCTCAACATTACAACCTTCAAAATACTTCACGCCCTTTTGTTGCATAGCTATGTACAGTTATTTTGTATTCCTTTAAATGTTTTTGGAATGCTTTTAATTCCGGAATGCCACACCTTTCAGATGGTATATTTATGCGTGCCTCATTAAAAGGTTTAAGGCATTCTTTGTTTGCATTTTTTCAACAGAACTTGTTTTTTTTATCCGGAACCTGATGGGAGCTTCACTGATGTAACAGTCAAACTAAAATCATCTGTGCTCAGTCCAGTAGAATTGCTTTGGAAAATTCTACTGATCATTTTCCAAATGTCAGAAAACTTTATGTCAGAGCAGTACTTAAAATTTATCCATCCACTACCCCGTTCGGTAGAAAAACTCTTCCCACTAAAAGTAATTCCTACTTTATCAAGGGGATCCAGATCTTTTTTATTTTGAACTCAATTTTTTAGTCGTTCAAATCGAATCTTTTAATTCTGGTCACCATTTCATCTACTATCTGAAATCGCTACGAATGGAAAAAAAAGAAAAGAGGAAAAGTGAAAAAAAACCTTAATTTCTTAAAATAGAAGCGAAGAACAACAGAATAATCTCTCTCAAAACCTTCGAAACAAACAAACAAGTAGGTATAAGAAAAAAACTTTTAAAATGTATATACCTATATATTTTTTTACTAACCATGCTTTTTTTTAAATAAGTTATTATAAAAAAGATGCTTTTGTGACTGAACAAATTTTTCAGGCATTACCTCTCCCTCCTCTCCTCTGTGATTGTCGTGGTTGTTGTTATCGTTATTGCTGATGTTGTTGCTGTTGCTAATGGTGTTATTGTATGTGTTAATGTCTTTCTCGTGAAAATCCACTTCGAATGTATTTTCATGTGAACCCAAGACCTCTAGCCACGGTTGCCGTTTTGGTAGGATCCTACCAAACTTGGTAGGATTTTTCAGCTTTGGTAGGTTGGTAGACTAAAATCTGATTTGGTAGGTTATTTCATACAACTCTTGAGCATAATATAAAAAATTGTACAATCATAAAAATTGAGATCATTTCCGATCAACACAAAAAATGTCAAATAAACTCATGTAAACAGAGACTTGAATCATTTGGCGTTGATCTGCGTATTTTTTAAAGAACAAATATGAGCTAATCTCGTTGAAAAATTCTAATTTCTTTTCCAAATGATATAATTTTAAAAATTCATTTTTCAAAATTAAATGATTTTAATCGGATTCATACAAAATTATGTTGAAAATTGTTTTATGTCACACCTCAAGTGAAAGCATTTGAAGATTATGTCAAAATTTTATGCATAGAAGATTCCAAGGAAGGGGAAATCATTAAATGTTAGCATGAAACTACCTCAATAAATAATTCGGAAATATATACATAACTAGCATCTATGCGCCCAAGTGAACCTCCTTAACGTAAACCTTGATTCACTTTAAATTTACTGCACATCTTTGGGGTGGGGTGGAACTCGAATGTTTGTTTTAGCTCATCATACAACAATTTCGGTTTTTTTTTTCAAATATTCTGAAAAATGGATTTCACGATTGTGAATAAACCTCGTACCTCTTATGTGTTTGAGGTTTCTACCAAAGAAAATTTGCAGAACGGAAGAGTTTTTTTATTTGGTATGTTTTTATTCAATTTGGTAGGTTTTTTGGGAAATTTGGTAGGAATTTTTTTTTGCAAGCGGCAACCGTGCCTCTAGCCAAAGGTTTGGTAATTCTTGAATAGCCTCATCGTCAAACGATTCGGCGCATCGTTTTGGTAGAAACACCACACACTCTTTTAACTCCAAAAGCAATTGCTTTCCGAATTTTGTTGTGCACCTCCGTGCACTATGAATCTCGTATTTCTCCTTGAGATTCAGATTCTTCAAACTTACGACATTTTTCTGCTTTACGATTTTTGAATTTAATCGTATTTTGTTTAATATGCTCGAGGAAGACATTATTAAAAATTTTAATGTACCAACTTGTTAATGTCAGGAGTGACTGAATTCAATAGTTGGGAATACCTTGAATTTATACTTACGAAAAAGAATAGACATTTAACTTATTCCCTAAATGCGTAAAAAAAAGTATAGAACGGAAGCACAAGTTTTTCTCTGTGTCTCATAATTATTTTGTCTAATCTGTGAAATTCGAACTGTAAACATTTTCAGTGCTATTTATAAACCCATTCCAAGCGATGTCTATCTTTAGAAACCTGTCCAACTCCAAAATGTTATTTATAAATACTTAGCACCGATTGACTAACTTATCCACTGCAATTGGTTGTCCAAATCTTATTTCAAAGTAGACACGTTTAATGAATAAGGTGGGCAAATATTTCTGGTTTTCTAATTTTTTAGTTTTGAAATGAATGAAAAGCTAGTTGAACGTGTCCCAAAGCGTACTAAAATTCATTGATTCATTCAAAAATTAATAAATACAGGCATGTCAGTGAATAAATGAGGTCACATTTAGGCAATTGTTGGAATGCGTTTATAAATAACAAGTTGCCTTAACTATTTAGGCATTGACTAGCTGGACAACTGCCCAAGCGTGTTCTAAGAAAATCTAATAAATATGACTGTTTGTTTTTATTTTAAACCACCAGGTTCTATTTAACTTTACTTATGACAAAAAAAAAACAGAAGGGATTTAAAATCGCAGTATTTCTGATAAAAATTAATAAGGTCGTACATTTAATCTTTGTTTTTCCTCTCTTATATTTATTTTCAATGGTGTCATTTATTTTCAATTGCGTCTAATCTAATGAAATTCCAACTGTAAACAGTTTTTTTTTAATATTATAAAACCACAGGTTTTATTAAACATTACTTAAGACAAAGAAAACGGAACGGAAGAGCTCCCGAAAAATGCTAACTTGCGATAAAATATAGAACGGATGCGCTTTCGTAAAAATAATTCGTTACCTATATGAGAGATTAAAATAAATATTTTTAAAATAGTTTTGAATTCAGTTTGCGTTCACAATTCTAGAGAAGAAAACATGTCTTCTTTTAAAATTAATATAGTCGTTGACGAACTTCTATCCTTTTTAAAATCTCACTCACTCAGAAGCTCACTTTTTTTCAAGCTATGAATTGTATTTTGTTTGTAAAGAGACTCGAAAATGATGATTATAGTATGTCATGGAATGAATTTAATTTCCTGAACTGTCCTTCAAATTGGTCACCAAACATGTGAAAAAAAAGGACCAGATAGTTGTGCATGTCATCAAATTAAGGTTAAAATTAATAAAATTAAGAGAATTGTGAATTTTTATAAAAAAATTTTAAGTAAATAAATATTAAAAAGCAAAATGTTTGTTGTTGTTTTAATCATTCTGTGAAAAAATGAGTAATAATCAAGGGCCTTAACCTTGATTCACTTTAAATTTACTGCACATCTTTGGGGTGGGGTGGAACTCGAATGTTTGTTTTAGCTCATCATACAACAATTTCGGTTTTTTTTTTCAAATATTCTGAAAAATGGATTTCACGATTGTGAATAAACCTCGTACCTCTTATGTGTTTGAGGTTTCTACCAAAGAAAATTTGCAGAACGGAAGAGTTTTTTTATTTGGTATGTTTTTATTCAATTTGGTAGGTTTTTTGGGAAATTTGGTAGGAATTTTTTTTTGCAAGCGGCAACCGTGCCTCTAGCCAAAGGTTTGGTAATTCTTGAATAGCCTCATCGTCAAACGATTCGGCGCATCGTTTTGGTAGAAACACCACACACTCTTTTAACTCCAAAAGCAATTGCTTTCCGAATTTTGTTGTGCACCTCCGTGCACTATGAATCTCGTATTTCTCCTTGAGATTCAGATTCTTCAAACTTACGACATTTTTCTGCTTTACGATTTTTGAATTTAATCGTATTTTGTTTAATATGCTCGAGGAAGACATTATTAAAAATTTTAATGTACCAACTTGTTAATGTCAGGAGTGACTGAATTCAATAGTTGGGAATACCTTGAATTTATACTTACGAAAAAGAATAGACATTTAACTTATTCCCTAAATGCGTAAAAAAAAGTATAGAACGGAAGCACAAGTTTTTCTCTGTGTCTCATAATTATTTTGTCTAATCTGTGAAATTCGAACTGTAAACATTTTCAGTGCTATTTATAAACCCATTCCAAGCGATGTCTATCTTTAGAAACCTGTCCAACTCCAAAATGTTATTTATAAATACTTAGCACCGATTGACTAACTTATCCACTGCAATTGGTTGTCCAAATCTTATTTCAAAGTAGACACGTTTAATGAATAAGGTGGGCAAATATTTCTGGTTTTCTAATTTTTTAGTTTTGAAATGAATGAAAAGCTAGTTGAACGTGTCCCAAAGCGTACTAAAATTCATTGATTCATTCAAAAATTAATAAATACAGGCATGTCAGTGAATAAATGAGGTCACATTTAGGCAATTGTTGGAATGCGTTTATAAATAACAAGTTGCCTTAACTATTTAGGCATTGACTAGCTGGACAACTGCCCAAGCGTGTTCTAAGAAAATCTAATAAATATGACTGTTTGTTTTTATTTTAAACCACCAGGTTCTATTTAACTTTACTTATGACAAAAAAAAAACAGAAGGGATTTAAAATCGCAGTATTTCTGATAAAAATTAATAAGGTCGTACATTTAATCTTTGTTTTTCCTCTCTTATATTTATTTTCAATGGTGTCATTTATTTTCAATTGCGTCTAATCTAATGAAATTCCAACTGTAAACAGTTTTTTTTTAATATTATAAAACCACAGGTTTTATTAAACATTACTTAAGACAAAGAAAACAGAACGGAAGAGCTCCCGAAAAATGCTAACTTGCGATAAAATATAGAACGGATGCGCTTTCGTAAAAATAATTCGTTACCTATATGAGAGATTAAAATAAATATTTTTAAAATAGTTTTGAATTCAGTTTGCGTTCACAATTCTAGAGAAGAAAACATGTCTTCTTTTAAAATTAATATAGTCGTTGACGAACTTCTATCCTTTTTAAAATCTCACTCACTCAGAAGCTCACTTTTTTTCAAGCTATGAATTGTATTTTGTTTGTAAAGAGACTCGAAAAGGATGATTATAGTATGTCATGGAATGAATTTAATTTCCTGAACTGTCCTTCAAATTGGTCACCAAACATGTGAAAAAAAAGGACCAGATAGTTGTGCATGTCATCAAATTAAGGTTAAAATTAATAAAATTAAGAGAATTGTGAATTTTTATAAAAAAATTTTAAGTAAATAAATATTAAAAAGCAAAATGTTTGTTGTTGTTTTAATCATTCTGTGAAAAAATGAGTAATAATCAAGGGCCTTAATGATTTTTGGCAAGCTAATCTACTCAAAATGGGGATAGATTCAACAGATAATGAAAATAATAAATATCTTTTTTAAGGCAATTGATATATTTTCTATTTTCGCTAACTATATGTGATAAACCATCATAACACATTCTATACCTAATTCATTTAATGCAAATACTCGCTACTAATCACAAATATAAAACACCATACTGATAAGCCATACAACGATAGCTTCACAACCAGCAATCACAATGGCTGCCACCGTCCTCTTTGGCACACTCTCCTAATCGCAAAAAAAAATCATCACACAAATTGCTGTTCTCTTTCGCACGCGCTCCTAACCACAAAAAAAATCATCACAAAGGCAGCCGTTATCTTTTACTTCCGCCCCCGGCACGCGAAACCACTGATAAGCTCGCACCACACACCAATTATCTTCCCTCTCTTTAACATATCTTCTGTCTCTTTCTCGCTCCGAATTCCCAGGCCATACCGTCCCCATTCCTACTCATACATAATTTTGTAAGGTCAGTTAGTTCATTGATTTTTTCTTGTCTTAAAGAATTTGTTTCTAACCATTCTTTAAGAAGTTTTAAAGTTTCATCAATAGGGACATTTGGATATACCTATAGAGATACTACGTCGAATGAGACTTGAATTTCATTACTGGTTATTTTTAATTCTTTTACTTTGTCTGCAAATTCGATGCTATTCCTTATTCTTTGTGTAGCACAACACATGCTGGATAATAACCATAATTTAAGCTAACAAAATTTGAAATTAATTCGAAATGTTAATAATCCTTATGAATTAGATGCATATGAATCTCTTTACATTTTTAAAAATAGAAATAGTTTAATGAATAGTGATGATGGGCCAATAAAAGATCCAATTTTCAAAAAATTTTATAATAGATCCTAAATTCACTATAAATTTGTTTGTGTAGTTTGTTTTGTTTGTATTGAGTTATTTGTATTTAATATCAATCAAAAATTTTGTTGGTATTATTAGATATTTATATAAAACTTACTGATGATGGAAGCATTGCTTCCGAAATGCATTTAAGTAAATAAATAAATAAAATAAGTGTTTTTAAGTTATTCAAAATAATATCTTTTATTTATTTCTTGAAAAAACACGTTGAAAATCTCCAATATCAAATCAAAATAAATACATCGCTACCTCATTTTTTCAACTTAATTTTTTTCGTTTTGATTCTGATCAACAATATTGTAGAATCCAGAAAAATAAAATCAAGTTTTTCTTAATGCACTTGTCAAGCACAAGATACAACATTAAGACACAAGGACGAAGAACCCAACAAAGACAAAAATCTAAATCTCTCGTCAAAAAAATAAAGAAACAAACAAAAAACCCTTACACATAAAACTCTGGGAATTAAAGGAGAATGAAAAAAAAACAGACGAACGCTCGGAAACAGAGGATAGAGCAAAAAATTAAGAAAAAAGGAACTGAAGCATGTTGCACATTTTATTCTCAACATGGGTGTTCACTAGCGCCACCATCGATAGAATACCGCGTAATTAAAATCAGCTCCATGATAACACTATAAAGTTTATATACAAAGATTATACCTATCTTTAACCCGATCAGAACAAAGCTTTTTATGTCCTCCTCCCTGGGTCTACTTCAACCCACTTGAGTATATTTTTTCTTGTTTTTTTTTTCTCTTGTTTTTCGGTCTTCATCTTCCTTCAAATTGCCACATCCACCAATTGGAACTTCACTTAATCCATAAACATTGTTCTTCGTTTCTCATCTAAAACCTAAATATAACCAACAAATTGGACGAACTTCCCAAAAAAAAGTGTTACAAACGAGAGAATGAGAGTAAACGAAAATATAACAACATAATATTTCATTTGAAATCTATAAAGTTTTGTTTTATTCATAAAAAAAAAACTTAATCTAACAAAAGTACCTAAAACTAACCTAAAATTACCTAAAAATAATTGTTGTTGTTTGTTATGGTAGGTATGCTACTTTGCTATTACATTTCATATGAAAATGATTTTGTTTTCTACTGAGGACAAGCAACGGCTAACAGCTCTGTAAATAATCACAGTTGATTAACAATAGGATTTATTGTGGCTTTTAATTCTAATGAAATGGTCTGTTCTATCAAATAACGTTTTATTATAGATTTTTGTATGATGTTTTAATTAAATTCAAAACTATACAGGGTGTCCCGTACCTGAGGTGAAGTTTTTTGGGGTGTGATTCTTGGGGTTATTCTAAGAAAAAAATTATATGGGGGAAAGTTTTATCTCCCCTCCCTGAGGCAGGGGGCAGTTTCTGAAACATTGACTTTAAATACAAAAAAAAAACATTTAAAATCAACGAAAACACATCTAATAATGTGCTTTAGTTTTTTTGAAAGCTAATACTTCATTCTTGCATTTGTTTTTATGATATCTAGAATACATTTTGTACTGCTTTTGGTTGTCTGTAAAATGAGTCCTCTATTATGACTATAGACATCATCAAAACAATTCTGAAATAAGCGAAAAACTTTAAAAAACGTCATTTCATCCCTACCGTATATGAGGCATAGGTGACCTTTCACCCGGTGTAACTTTGAGATTAATAAACTTACAGAACTGTTTAATGGCTCATTTTTTAGATAATTTAATTGTCCTTTGTTAATTTTTTCGAAAAACAAAATTTCAACGAGTTATTAAACAAAAACAAAATTAAACTTGTTTTCAAGATGGCAGCCATTCCCTTTCCCCTACCACCCCAAAAACTTGATTTTCCAATAAGGAGTTGTACTTAAACATAAATCGCAAAACAAAATTTACCCAGCGATAAGCAAAAATTTTATAAATTTTTTGGACTGAACTCACTGCACCATGAAGTGCACTTTCACTTTTTTAACATTTATATTTATGTTCTGATTTTACTCCTTTTTGCAAGGAATTGTTTTGCCTGGTGAAAATCATACAAAGTTTCATAATTCTACGACAGCCAAAAGTGCTCCAGATAAATAATAGGAATTCTGATAAAGTGGGTGGATGGCACGCCTCCTGAATGGAAAATTCCAAATTTTTGATTTTTTCTTTCTAAGTACTTCAAGCCCAAGCGACCTACCAATTTTCATCGTTCTACAACAATCGGAAGTGCTCAATATAATTCATAAGAATTTTTAAGAATGTGGGTGGATGCCACGCCCCCTGAATGGAAAATTTCAATTTTTCAATTTTTTTCTTTCTAAGTACTGCAAGCCCTACCGCTCTACCAATTTCCATCGTTCTACAACAATCACAAGTGCTTCATGTAGTTTATAAGAATTTTTGAGAATGTGGGTGGATGCCACGCCCCCTGAACTAAAACCATTTCCATTTTTTTCTTTCTAAGTACTACAAGCCCTACTGACCTACCAATTTCCATCGTTCTACTACAATCGGAAGTGCTCAATATAATTTATAAGAATTTTTATGAATGTAGGTGGATGTCACGCCCCCTGAATGGAAAATTCCAATTTTTCAATTTTTGTCTTTCTAAGTACCTCAAGCCCTACCGACTTACCAATTTTCATCGTTCTACAACAATCGAAAGTGCTCCATATAATTTATAAGATAATAATATTTAAGAAAGTGGGTGGATGCCACGCCCCGTGAACAGAAAATTGCAGATTTTCGATTTTTTCCTTTGTATGCACCACAAGACCTATAGGCTATTGATTATGTCATATAATAAGGAAGTAAGACGTTCACGGAATTTTATTGTAAAAATCATCAAAGGGGTCATTGAAGATGAGAAAACCGCGGAGTGCTATTAAATTGGAGGGTGCATTTTTGAGAGGGGTGTGCAAAAGCACCCTTTTTGATTTTTTGCATATAACTCGAAAACGAAGCAAAATGTCGAGATAATTCTCAAAACCTTTTTTGTAGAGGATAAAATTTGCCGTCGAAATGGATTTTTGAAAAAAAAAAATTTTTTAAATTTTTAGTTAGCTAATTTTTTTACGTATTTGCTTATAACTTTCTTACCAGCAGAGATAGGTATAGGCATTGCTTCATATAAAAGAAAGATAATTAAATTTGCTTTAAAATAAATTAAAAAAAAAAAAATGGTTTGGATAAAAATCGACCGAGAAATAGTCGTTCAAACTAGGCTGATGTAAAGTTTTTAAAGCTGTATAAATGGTATTTTTGGCTATTTTGATGGACTTGTTAGATTATGCACTCAAACTGGGTGTATTAGGGAGTCATGACCAGTTGAGTCAAAAATAAAAGTCAAGTTTCAAATTTTTCGCACTTTTAGGGTTGCCATCTAATTTTTTCAAAATTTAAAATAATTGTCAAAACCAACACACTTGCTTTTACAAAGCCGGGTTTTGAGCACATGTTAGCGTATACCTACTCTAATGCTTTATACTAAAGCTAGTTTGAACGACTATTTCTCGGTCGATTTTTATCCAAACCATTTTTTTTTAATTTATTTTAAAGAAAATTTAATTATCTTTCTTTTATATGAAGCGATGCCTATACCTATCTCTGCTGGTAAGAAAGTTATAAGCAAATACGTAAAAAAAAAACAAAAAATGCGATTTTTCACATTTTTTTGCAATGATTTTTTTAAAAATCAGCTAACTAAAAATTTTTTAAATTTTTTTTCAAAAATCCATTTCGACGGTAAATTTTATTCTCTACAAAAAAGGTTTTCAGAATTATCTCGAAATTTTGCTTCGTTTTCGAGTTATATGCAAAAAATCAAAAAGGGTGCTTTTGCACCCCCCTCTCAAAAATGCACCCTCCAATTTAATAGCACTCCGCGGTTTTCTCATCTTCAATGACCCCTTTATGATTTTTACGATAAAGTTCCGTGAACGTCTTACTTCCATATTGCCCTGTTTTTTAGGACATAATCAATAGCCTACTACCGTTGTGCGAAATTTCAAGTTCCAACGATGTCGGGAAGCGCTGCATAATTTTGATGATCTGTCAGTGAGTCAGTCAGTTACGGTTTTTGCGATTATTGAAGTCCTTTATCTCGGGAATTACTAATGCTAAGGAGTTGAAATTTGGTGAACCACCTGTGTTTGATCAGCTCAGCAAATACTGCGAATTTGAAGTTTCTGACTCTATTGGTACTGAAGTCAGAGGGGGGTTGAAAATCGCCTGAGTTTGTTCCTGTAAAAAGGGTGTAGTGCTGCGAACTTGGCTGGGCACTACCTTGCCCTTTGATTACGACTTTTTTTTGTGTGAGCTTAGATTTCTTATTCGGTGAATCTGAACTGGGTAATATTTAAAGAATTTAATCTCTTTTGAAAATTAAAATTTAACCTAAGGTGAATATATAAATGAAAATTAACAAAAAAAATAAGTTATTTCATAAAAAAAAATAGGAAGAAAAAAAATTGATTCAATGATGATGGATGAAATCCGTGATGGTAGAGATGCAGGTTGGTGGTGGAAATCGCAATTTTTCTCCCGAAGGATTTCCCTTTTGCGATCAAGTTTTTCCCTCTGTTTCTTTTTGTTGCACTAGTGACTGTTTTTTTTTTGTTTGCTGTTTTTGGCTTTATATCGAGCGAGTTGGTGATTGTATGGAAAAGATGGTAGGTACTATCACTTATTGTGGTGAATTTGCGGGGGAGTTTACAGGGAGTTCACTGGGTAGTATCTTTTTTTGATAGGTGTGATCACTGTTAATTGGATGATTTATGACTTTTTGGTTTTTATCGTTAGGGTGTGTGTTAGTTTCGTTTTTTTTTCTCTTTTCTTATGGGTGACTTATGATGTGGGGATTTTTTACAAGATCATATCACCGAGTTTTAACTTTTAAGGATTTTTTTTTTCTTTTTTTTGTTCCTGTTTTTCTTTATACTGGGCTTTTTGTAAGGGATTTATTTTTCTTTTTTTTTACTTTATCAGGGTGAAAGGAGTGTTGTTAACCACTTTTTCTGCACAGTTTTGAATGAGATGATTTTACCGCGTGCACGAGAGAGGGTTTCCTCTTTTTTTTCTTAAGGACCCGGTGGATGATTTTAAAGTACATTCGACTATTTTTGGGATCGAAAAATACACGATAATCTATAATTTAATGATCGCCCGAAATATTTGTTTTTAACATACGAGCATAAGGTATTTAGAAACCTATTTTCATGTTCCTTTTCTCGGATTTTTGCGATCTTTTGGAATTAGGCTGGTAATATATTTGTAACTTATAACCCCGAGTTATAAAAGTTAGCTGCTACGTCCCATCGAAACTTCCGCCACGAAAAGCACCCTTTAAAATTTCACACCAAACAGAAGAACGAAGTTGCAATGCTCGCCTTTTAAAGCACGTCTTCAACAGAAATTTGCCAGGCATTTTCGAAAAGAGGCATTCCGAATAATGGGATCTAAGCGTTTCCAGATATGTTATTTCTGACTAAGTTTTAACCACAGAATCATGATTTTGGTCTCTAAATTCCTTATTGAATATTTGGAAAATAGATGTGCCAAAAATACGATTCTCCAGTTGAATTCTTCCAGAATACATTCCCGGAAAAGCGTCCATCATTAAAATGTCTTGCTGGTATTGGTGACATGAAAACCCAAGCCATTAATTATTCTTTCTTCTTCATTTTTTCCTTAAAAATGATCTTCTGTGTCTAGCAAATGGAAGACAACTTTTAGAGCACTAATTTATATTCGAAATTAATCTCTTTGGTTTTCATCTACCACACCATTCCGTTTCCACCATCAAAATCACCAATGCGATCCACAGCCTTTTCATAAAATTACCTTGTTATATTTGCCGGTTGGTATCTAGGGTTGGGGTCGAAATTCTGGCTAGGTCAAAATTCTTTTCGCAAAATTCTGCTTTCAGAATTCTGCTTTTCAAAATTCTGCTTTCAAAATTCTGCTTTCAAAATTCTACTTTTCCAAATTCTGCTATTCAAAACTCTGATTTTTAAAATTCTGCCAATAATAAAAAGAAGGTTTGGAAAATGTTAAAAAGCGCGTGCTTTTTAACATTTTCCAAACCTTCTTTTTATTATTGGCAGAATGTTGTAAGCAATTTTCTCATACTTGTCTCATCATAAAATAGGGAAAACTTCTTGTATTTGCTTTTAAGACTACCCTTTTGTCTAAGACAATAATTGTAGGTGTGAGCATAGTTTACAGTTCCGTGCGCATAAAAATCAAAACTTTGTAAACAATTATGCACCTATTCTGTGCAAAACTTTTATAATATTCTAGACGAAAAATGTTTGCCTTGGCCTTAGCCACGCATTGAGTCATTAACTTACACTTAATTAATAAACTGTAGGCCTAAAAATGGAAAACAATTATTTTTGGATGCAAAAATCATTTGCATGCAAAAAAAGCTGTAAGGTGAATATATTTTTTTTTTCGATGTGTAAACCAACTATACAAAATACTACTTATTACTTACCACACTATTTTCCGCACGCAAAATAAATTCCGTCCAATCGTTTTACATTAAATTCCATGACAGCAATGATTATATTTTGCATGAAACTGTTAACCAACAACCATTATAATTTTGTGTTTCACCTGAATCAAACTGTTAACTAGGCCTTACTCAACTTTTGCACTTACATTTACAGCTTCATTAGCCCGTTAAAGCACAAAATAAAGTGAAATATAAGTTGTTCGGGGATTGTTCTTTGTAGAAAAATATGTGCAGCAATAAATGACGAGCAAAAACGAAATCTCTTCCAGATTGGAAGAAAGTGTTGCACTGAATTGTCTAACAATAAAGTCAAAAAATCACTTTTTTCTTTTCCGTCTTTGAGAAAAACCAGAATTAGCAGAATTTTATTGTTTAAAATTTTATAATACAGAATTCTGAAAAACAGAATTTTGAAAAGCAGAATTTCGAAAGACAGAACTGAAAAAAGCAGAATGTTGAAAAATAGAATTTTCGTGCAAAAAAACAGAATTTTGAAAAGCTGAATTTTGAAACCAGAATTTTGACCTCCCTGGTATCTAGGCTAAACGGAAGAGAACCTAAAACTGTGACCGATGGCCGTTTCTTGTTTAATATTTGAAAATTTAAATTCCTTAATCGTTTCCTACAGTTGTTATATCTTGTTTTTAATGAAATAAATAAAGTTAGTACAATGAATAAAAAAGTTTCGGGTGATTTATGTGGCGAAAAGCTTTGCGCCGAAATTGCCCCAGACATTGACGAAAGTGCCCCGGGCTCGGGCACATTCGGCGAAATAACTTTCCTATTTTAAATAAAAAAAAAGAAAACATACCTTTGTTTAATACTTCAGATTAAAGACAAAATATCAACTTTTTATACAATGCTTTAAACCTTTTAAAAAGTTCAATAATATTTTTTTATGATGTTTTGAAATTTTTTTTACGAATGTGCCCCATTTTGCCATAACTATAATATTTGTACTACGACGCAGACGATTAACTATATTTATTCTTAATATTTGTCTTGCAGGAACCCTATTTCTTTTGGCAATGCAAAGTGGCGACCGGGCTGTTCTTACTGCTATGGCTGGACGTATTTTTCTTGTTTTCATTCAATTATTTATTTTTTGTTTTATGGGCGAGAAATTATCAATACAAGCTGATAAAATACAAAATGCTGTTTATAATAATTGCCCTTGGTATGAATTTCCACCGGAAATTGGCAAGGATATTAAATTGATTATGATAAGAAGCAATTATCCGTTTTTCATAACCGCGGGAAAATTTTACATTATGAATTTGTTGAATTTCAAAGAAGTTGTCAAATCGATGTTTTCTTTTTTCTCTGTTCTAAGACTAATGTTGCAGAATTAGTTCAGTTTTATTGAAATCTCAGTGATACTTTTTTTTGGATTTCGTAGGAGCACGGTTTTGAACTGATGTACGACCATTGTATATAAACTCTATAGTATTCTCATGAAGCCAAAAAGTTCGTGGCCATCTAGTGTCCAAATGTATTTCTAATTTTTATTTAGGGATCTCGGTAAGGCGATCACAGCGAACCTATCGACCAAATGTCAACCTACAAAATCGTGTTGCATGAGAATACTATAGAGTGTTTATACAATGGTACGACGAAAAATTTTTTTCAATAAACAGTAGGTTCCTATCCAATGGAGTTTAAATTGAGGCAAGTTTCTTGTTTCTTAGCCTAGTCGCGCATATGCAACTTTCAGTTACGAAACGCAAAATGCAAAAATGAATCCTATGACTCATTTGAGACTGCGCTCACATGCAGACTATCCAGTCGTTGCACATAGGAGTAGGTACTTGTATGCAAAAACTGAACAAAATTAATTTTTGTCTTGATTGCCATATTTTCATCTCAAACGATGACATAAATACCGTTTTTAATATATTAACCCTCTTAAAAAAAAAGTTATGAAGGCTTTTTAAATTTCTCTACTTGACACAAGAAAAATATGCATAATAAGCATTGTAATAATAAGCATTGTATATAAATTCTATAGTATTCTCATGAAGAAAAAAAGCTCGTGGCCATCTATGCGTCCAAATGTAATACTAATTTTTGTTAAGGGATCTCGGTAAGGCGATCACAGCGAACCTATCGACCAAATGTCTACCTACAAAATCGTGTTTCATGAGAATACTATAGATTGGATATACAATGGCATAAGACGGGATATACGATAAGACCAAGATAGCTAAAAAGGAACAAAGTTGTTAGTTACAAAATAACTCCGA
Organism: Dasysyrphus tricinctus; assembly: GCA_963921185.1. Lineage (NCBI taxonomy): Eukaryota > Metazoa > Arthropoda > Insecta > Diptera > Syrphidae > Dasysyrphus > Dasysyrphus tricinctus. The sequence goes on from OY992534.1 coordinate 42,265,489, forward strand.
AAAATATAACAAAATGCAATCCGAAAGAAAATTAACAGAACAAATAGTCAGTTTGAATAGACATAAAAGGAGGAATACGATATTTAAAATATTTGTCGAAAAAAATGCTGAATAAAATAATAGCCATCTGTACTTGTCTTTTAAATACCTAAGGCTTCATTAGATTACACAACATTTTTAACAAATAATTCAATAAAATTATTGAAATTTATTGAATTTTTAATCAAGAAAAAGTGACAAACTCTATTGTTCCATGAGATTTCAGCTATTGTGTGGAAAAAGTTCCCTTTTCAATTTTGACACGTGAAAAATCGACTTTTGGCCGAGTTTTGTAGGCAAAGACTCCTATGTGCTTCGATTCGAGCAACTTTCTAGTTTGTGTTATGCCACAAATTGAACAATTCTGTTTTTCAATTTTAGTCTTAGATTAAGTGACCAGATTTATATCAAGAAATTTTGTAAAAAATTAAAATAGTACGCAACATAAACGACAAATGATATTCCTATTTATTTAAAAAAAGAACAGATTTTATAATAATTTTTTGTTTTGATTTAAAAAGAGATTAGCTAAAATGAATATTAATCTCCTAAGTTATTGTTCAATGAAAAATTTTAAAAATCAGCCGTACTAGACAAAGCGTAAATTAAGAAAAAGTCAATGTATTAATAAAAAGTTAAAAAAAAAATTAAAATAACTGTTTCAAACACCTATCTGCAATATGATTTAGTTACAAATTTAAAATAAATTCTTTTATTTGGATGCAGGATGAATTTCCTTAAGAATATCATTATTATTTTTAATTATTTTATAAAAATTATCACAGTTTTTGAACTTTATTTTAAAATAAGTAGGTACTGCCTTTACTGTTTCAAAAGATAGTTGAGTTTTTCCAACGGTCTAGATTTTATTTATTAACCAAAAAATTCTTTCTGTCACCGCATTAGTGTCAGGAAAGAAATATATCGGATAAGTTTTAAAATATTTTTAAAGAGAACTCTTCTAGATGAAAAATGTTGAAAAATATCTTCCCACCCCAAATCAATACAAACATTTTGATCTTTCCATTCACTTAGTTTCTTATCGTAAATATATTTATTTATACATATATCCAACTTCGTGGAACAAATCATATTCCGAAATTGTTTTAGTCCGGGAGCGCGGGAGCCGACCCAGTTAAGTAAAAAAACGACCATTTGGGTTGATGAGTTGAAGTACACTCTTTTTTTTTTTTTTTTTTTTTTTTTTTATAATTTTAACTATATGCCTGTAAGACCTAAGGTCTTTTAAATGCAACCTGAATTGCACGGCACTAGTTAGAAAGAGTAGGAAGATAGGAAAGATTTGGCACAGTGGATTGAGATCAAGGTGTTTATTATCTCATTAAATCTCACGGGTGGCGTCCAGTTAAGCTGGGAGAATATAGAAAAGAATGCTGCCTAGAATGGGGCTCGAACCCACACCTCTAAGCTAGCAGTCAAGCACTACATCCACTGCACCATTGCCACCCTTTATTAATATAAATTTACTGTCAATAATCCTAATCTAGGGCAATTGCACACACTTTGCGTAATTCGGCTATATTATCGTGCCTCGTGTCCGTGTGGCTTTCATAATCAATCATGTTAAGATTGCCAATTGCTACAAAGTGCATTCTTTTGACCTAGATACATATTTACTTTTATAACTTAACATTCCTCTCCCCTTACAACAGTGTTGGCATGAATCAAGTAATTTTGTAATCAATTAATTAATTTGATTAATTTTAATGAGCTGTGTTTAATGAAGAAAATGGATCAGAAAAGAACAGAACAGAACAGAACACCACAAGTGTGTGAAAACTGTCAGAACAAGAAAGAATAGAAAAATGCGGGACTGACCGTTGGCTTTCAGCTGTCCAATTTAAAATTTTAAAATGTTTCAATATTTATTTCTTTGGAGTAATTTTCAATTCAAAGGAGAATGGGCATTTTTGGGCGCTAGCGGCCATTAATGAAATTAGTGTCAAATGAAAGGTATGCTACTCAGGAACAACTTTCTTTATGGACGTTACATTGCATTACATTTAGAAAAGAAGATATTTCAATGTTTATATAATGCAATTGCATTGAGCAATATTGCATAGTGATTATATTTTAGTGGGTGTAATGCTTTATTCAAACTTCATAACGTCTACTGACACTGTATTAGTGTTGTTAACTTGGTTTAAGAATAGCCCAAGGACGCATTACGGGTTTAAACAGACCCAGTAGGTACCTACGTATTTCAACAACTTTGTAATTTTTTTAAACATATTATTTTATTCAGGATTTTTTAATATTGTGAGGATTTTAATATTATAGTTTTATGGTAAATGTTCTTATTAATGATTTTGTATGGCCAATTTTATATACAAAATATTCTTGAGACTGTCTAGATTTCTTGTTCCACTTTCTTTTTCTATTTTTGAATTGGTCAGAATCCAGAAACTTAGTAAAACTTTATTAAAGTCATAGAACAAAAATGCTTTTTTTTCGGTTTTGAAGTAGGTACACCACAATGAAAAAAATTCTGCACGGTGATTGTAGAACTAAAACACATCCAAAAATAACAAAACCATTCTTGGCCGCTCACGCCCATGTTTCATACAAATTTGCCCATTCTCCTTTAGGTGCCAGTTATAGCTATCATTGAAATTCATCATTGAAAATTTTAATGATTGATTTTGAGACGTTTAGAAAGAAAAATCAATTATTATTTTGATGGACGATTAAAGCTCAAGACTTTATTAATATTTCTAGTCAAAAAAAAATTTCAAAAAGGCCCAAATTTCCACAAAAATTGAATTTTGGTTTTTCAATGATCATTGGTAAGGTAGTTCAATCATTGAAATAAGAAAAGTCATTTTATGTGGAAAGTTGGGCCTATTTGAATTATTTTTTTAGCTAAATATATTAATTAAGTCTTAAGCTTTATTTGTCCATCAAAATAATAACTGATTTTACTAGAAATATTAATTAAGTCTTGAGTTTTAATCGTCCATCAAAATAATTAACATAACATAATAGTTATTAGTAGTACCTGTCATAGAACGTATTTTTTTTATTTTGAGTTTTCTCGTTGTCAGCGTAACGGATTTAAATGAATTTTTGTATATACAAATTTCAGATAAAAATAAATAATATTGCATATCAAAATTTTCAAAAAAAATTTTTGGGATTTTTAAAAAAAGTTTGAAATTTTTTTTTTGAAAATTCGATATCTCAAAAACGGGTTGACAATTTTTTTTCAAATTTTGTTTTTATATACACATAAATATATAGTTTAAATCTGCATACCAAAATTTGTTCTTAAAAATGTTTTAAGAGTTTTATATATAAAAATTAATTTAAAAAAAAAACCGCTCCAACGATTTTAAATTTTTTTTTCCCATACAATCATATTCCATCAAGAATCAAGATGGCATACTTTTGTTTCACCTCAAACTGTCAAAAGAGTTGTTTTAGCTAATTTAAATGTCGTATTTCATGCTTCTCTACATTTTTCTCTCATAATTTCCATGTTTGTATATACAATTTTCTTAAACTCGCAGTGTCTTGAACATAAGAGCAAGTACGTGCGACCCAGTCGTGCATTTTATTTATATTCTTTTATGTCTTTTTCTTCATGTTGAGTCCAAAAATATAAGAAAAGTATGTCTGTGAATCTGTGATAAATTTTAGCTTGTTATTATAATATTAGATAAAGTGACCAGATTTACATCAAGAAAAAGCGGGACATATCATCAAAACTTCGCAGGAAGTAGAAATTATGATTTTTTTTAGTAAAAAATAAAAAAAGTACGCAAGATAAACGACAAATGATATACCTATTTATTTAAAAAAAAAGAACAGATTTTATAACAATTTCTTGTTTTGATTTAAAAAGAGATTAGTTAAAATGAATATTAATCTCCTAAATTTTTGTTCAATAATAAACTTCAAAAAATCAGACGTAATAGACAAAGCGTATATTTAGACAAAGTCAATGTATAAATAAATAATTTGCTAGGAAAAATAAAATTAAAATAAGTGTAATATGATTTAGTTACAAATTTAAAATAAATTCTTTTATTTGTATGCAGAATGAATTTCTCTAAGAATTTCATTATTATTTTTAATTATTTTATAAAAATTATCACAGTTTTTGAACTTTATTTTAAAATAAGTAGGGATTGCCTTTACTGTTTCAAAAGATAGTTGAGTTTTTTCAACGACTTAGATTTTATTTATTAACGAAGCCAGGAAAGAAATATGTATATCCGATAAGTTTTTAAATATTTTTAAAGGGAACTCTTCTAGATGAAAAATGTTGAAAAATATCTACCCACCCCAAATCAATAGAAACATTTTAGTCTTTCCATTCATTTAGTTTAATATCGTAAATATATTTATTTATATATCCAACTTCGTGGAACAAATCATATTCCGAAATTGTTTTAGTCCGGGAGCGCGGGAGCCGACCCAGTTAAGTAGAAAAACGACCATTTGGGTTGATGAGTTGAAGTACACTCTCTTTATTAATATAAATGTATTGTCAATAATTCTAATCTAGGGCAATTGCACACACTTTGCGTAATTCGGCTATATTATCGTGCCTCGTGTCCGTGTGGCTTTCATAATCAATCATGTTAATATTGCCAATTGCTACAAAGTGCATTCTTTTGACTTAGATACATATTTACAGTACGGGAGGCAGCGTTAATTTTTAGTAGTCATTTTACCCCGAATGATTCTACTGTATGTGGAAGATTACAATCGAACAATCAAAAAAATGCAAGTCAATCACCGCGCCCGCGGTGGGTCTAGAAGTGATGGGGTCTTGAAGTTGTAAACAAAAATTTGTTTTCCAGTCATTTCATACCACTCCAAAATTTGTGGGATAGTTGTTCAGATAATACTGACCCAAAAAACAATGGTCAGCTGCATGGGAGGCGGGGGATTATACGTCAGTCAGGTGCATGAAGTTTTTTTTTTTCCGTGGGTAGGAGCAAAACCTGCATCAGGCTCTATGAGGACCGAAAAACGCGTGCTCATAGAAGTGTGAGATTCTTACTACACTAAAACCACCTCCACTTCCCAATTGCAACTAAGTTGAAACTTATCTAGCAATTTACTTTTAACGAAGTTAAGTAACGTGTTGCAGGTAACTTTCCGTTGAAAGTTCCTGCTTATTCCGCGATTTTAAAGCGGTTTTCCGTTCACCGCACCAAGTTGGAAGGTTTTGTTCTTTGCAGACGGCCTACTAAATTCGACTCGTCAAGAATGTCAATAATCGTTGGATTAGCATGATCTAATAGGCGATTTCTATGTTTTCGCGCGAAACTCTTTATTTCGTCTCGAACCGTTGGAATCCCGAGATCCCTGTGAAGATCTTCGTTTCTTATATACCATGGTGCATTTACAAATGACCTAAGCAATTTATTTTCAAACGTTTGTAAGTAATTTAAATTTGTATCGCAAGTACAACCCCAGAGTTGTATACCGTAAGTCCAGACAGGTTTTAGTACCTGCCTGTATAAAATCAACTTATTAGCAATACTCAGTGCCTACGTTCTGTAACTCTCGCATCGAAAAAACTGGTCGAGAAACGATGAAAATTGAAACAAAATGCATGAGTTTTGTTCCATTTTTCAACGTTTCTCGACTGATTTTATCGATGCGAGAGTTACAGAACGTAGGTACAGCTTAGAATATTAACCGAGTAGCCAGTTCATATCTCTTAATTTACTTTTTAATTCTTCGCATTTCTTTTTTACGTGCGGCCTCCATTTTAATTTCGCGTCTAGTCATTCCCAGATATTTTGCCTCATTTGCAAATGGAACACGAGGGGTATTTAGAAAGACGGGCAATCTATTTATATTTTATACGTAAGGTCCACGTGGACTGACTTTTGTTCATTTAGCGCTATTCGCCATGTTTTTGTCCACTCATTAACATTATTAAGAGCATTTTGTAATTTAATCGTAGCTTCGTTAATCGTTTTGCCTACTGCTAGTATTGCAGTATCATCAGCAAACGTTGCTACTATAGTGTCTTCTGTTTGAGGTATATCACGTGTAAATAGAATGTACAGAACTGGACCTAAAACACTACCTTGTGGTACCCCAGCCACTATTTCTTTGAAATTAGAATATTCATTTCCGTGTCTTACACGAAAAAGTCTGTTTTCTAGGTATTCGTAAATAATTTTATAAAGTCCTTCAGGCAGAACTTGTCGTAATTTGAATTTGAGGCCTTCGTGCCACACCTTGTCAAACGCTTGCGACACATCCAAAAAGACCGTCGAACAAATTTTCTTTTCTTCAAGAGCTCTCTCAATTATGTCAGTTATTCTATGCACTTGATCAATTGTTGAATGCTTGCTTCTAAATCCGAACTGATGTTCAGGTATTAATCGTTTCTCTTCTATTATAGGCTGCAGGCGCAGGAGTAGTATTCTTTCAAAAACTTTCGATATTATTGGAAGAAGCGAGATCGGTCTGTAAGAATTCTTTTCATGAGATGGTTTGCCAGGTTTCAAAACGATTATGACTTCCGCAACTTTCCATTGGCTCGGAACATATTCTAGCCTTAGAGCGGCATTTATTATATAAAGGAGGTTTTAATATTTCCGTTGTTATTAAGTCATACCCCGGAGCTTTATTAGATTTTAGCTTCTTTATTTCTCTGTTCAATTCAGCGAGCGTAGCATTTCTGGTTGTGTAGTTCTCACTTGAGCTAAAACTCATATTAATATTTACATTGAGTGCTTGCCCATCAGAAGGTCTAAATGTTTCTTCCAGGTAATCGGCGAATACCGCCGCTTTCTCTTTGTCACTTTTAGCCCATTCGTGTTGGCTTTTCTTAATCGGGGGCACTGGAAGCTTTGGTTTTTTCGTTGTTTTTATAGCTTTCCAAACTGAGTAGTTGGATTCTTTCCCAGCTGACAAGCTTTCAAGGTAATTTTCAACTTCACGGTTTTTGAAATCTGATATCGCTGTTTTAAGCATATTACACAAGCGATTTAAATGAGCTTTGTGTTGAGGAGCACGGGTTCGCTGCCATTTCTTACGTGCTTTTCGTTTATCTTTTATTAAGTCTTTTATTTCCTGCGGATATTTTATATCTTTATAGCGCGGCGTAACCCTTTGATAAGGTGTGTTATTCCACGCTGCCTTTTGTATTATATCAACAAAGGTATCTACTGCGTCTTCAAGCTCAAGAGGCGTTTAGATTTTTAGATTTCATAAATACATTTATTTCTTCAGAATGTGAAATACATACAACAATTCGTATTAAAATAATATATATAAATAATAGAAATAAAGTAGTGGCATTTAATATTTTAAGAATAAAAAAGTGCCAAATGCCACTTCAAGTTAAACAAATAAATCAAATAATAATAATTTGGGTGGGGTGACCCTTATTCAAGAAAAAAATGTACAATTTAAAATGAAAAAAAAAGAAATATTAACAATTCAAATCAATTATACAAACCAAGATAAATTATATTAATTTGCTTACAAAAGTTATAAAGAACAGAGAACAACTGTCTTTGATAAACACCAGAAATATCTAAGTAAGTGTTTTATATAACAGGAGACAACATTCTTTCTAACTGATCGAAGTGAAAAGTAAGCAACCAGTCCTTTACAAGTTTCTCAAAACGATTTGGAAATATAAGTGATCTTATCGTTATCGGAAGTTTATTAAATAATCGAGGAGACATAACAGAATAGAAATAACGGAAGGCAGTAGTGCGGAAATTAGGAACAGGTACCATACATTGGATGTTACCACGGAGGTTATGGTTGTCCAAGATTCTGAAATTTAAATTTCCTGAGCGCTTGAAAAAAGTTTTGAGGACCTTATAGCAGTATAAGTGTCTTACTGGAAGAATCTTCAACCCTGTGAATAATGAAAAACTATGATGCAATCTATGTTTTCTGCTTATTTTTCTAATAACATATTTTTGGAGTGTCAAAATCGGTTTTATTTTGTTAAAATGCATTCCACCCCAACATGCTACACCATATTGCAATTTAGATTGAAAAATTCCAAAATAGATTTTTTTAAGCAGATCAGTTGAGCATACTTTTTGGAGATAGAAAAAATGTCGAAGTGTGGAACGGAAATATTTTTTTAAATTCTCAGATTGATTAATAAAAGACATCGTAGAGTCAATTAAGAGACCTAGATATTGAAATACATCAACTTTCTCAATTTTGAAACAATGATCACTGCAATTGAAGTTGTGAGAGTATGTAAGCGAGGTGGGATAATATATACAATGGCAACCTTGCAATTTGAATCTTAGGCATTCAGGCTCATGGAAGAAAATATCCGGTTCCAAGGAGTTCTGTTGGGAAAGGCTAAAGAACATAATTTTCGTTTTAGAACTTATAACAAGCTTATGTTCAGCGAACCATGACCTAAGCATATGTAGATCCCAATTAATTTCAGAGACGAGATCCAGGAGGCTTTCGGCACCAAATGCACAACCAACGTCATCAGCAAAAGCAGTAACATTCGATTTGAGTTTTAAGCTGAATAGAGAATTAATATATATTAGGAACAATATTGGTCCCAGTACTGAGCCTTGTGGAACCCCTATGTTGGTAAATTTAAAACCACTCCTAACATTGCCAATTTTAACTCTCAGTGGTCTATTACTAAGATAGGATCTGAACCAGTCCCTCATAAAACTTCTTAAACCCAAATTTTCTAGTTTAGTAACCATTATATCATGGTTCACCATATCAAACGCTTTAGTGATATCAACGTAGAGTCCAGCAGTGAACTTTTTGTTATCTAGGTTATTGAAGATATCAGAGCAAAATTTCAGAAGAGCATCTTCCGTTGATTTATTTTTTTGAAAACCAAATTGCAGGGGATTTAAAAATTGTTTTTTATTTAAAAAATCAATAAGTCTTTTTTTAATCCTTTTTTCAAAAATTTTACTTATTGTAGAAAGAATTGAAATGGGTCTGTAATTGCTTACTTCTTTCTCTGAACCTTTTTTATAGATTGGAACAATATCAGCACATTTCAATGCTTCAGGAAAGTTTCCTGAGAATACGCTTCTATTGAATATAAAGGCTAAGACATCTACTATGAAACACGCAATATTTTTAAGCACCTTAGATGAAATTCCATCAGGTCCACAAGAATCCGAATTTTTAAGACTTCCAATACATTTAAGGAGTTCTAAACCAGTTATGGGTTCAAAGAAAAACGAGTTTTGGGTCAAAGGATCACCATAAATAATTGCAGATCTGCAAAAAGTACAGTTAGAAGAAAAAGAAGACTGCAAGGATTTTGTTGCATTGACAAAGTAATCAATAAATGTACTGGCAATAATGTTCTTATCAGATACCAAATTTTCGCCAACTTTAATGTTAATATCCTTTTTGGAAGATGTAGGCTTGTTGAGCATACTGTTAACCAATTTCCATTCATTTTTAATATCGCCTTTAGCCCGATCAAATTGGTTGCTGTAATGGCGGTCTCTACAAAGCGGAACATCTTTTCTAAGTTTTGAACACATCTTTTCATATCGTCTTTTTAAATTCAAGTTAAGTGGATGCTTTGCACATTTGGTTCTTAGCTTATTTTTCAGATTAATTTTCTTTAAAATATAGTTGTTTATCCACGGTTTCAATTTATTTTGCTTACATCTTTTATTTATAGTATAACTACATTGAATAATATATTTTTTTAAAGTTTCAATAAAGATATCATAGGCTTTCGAAATATTATCCTCCAAGTAAACTAACTGCCAATATTCATGAGAAAGTTTTATTTTCAATAAGGAAAAATCGATTTCAGTTTTTTCAACACTTAAAACAGGAGATGAATTTTCGGGTTTACTGGGGCAGCTCACTAAAATACCTGTCATGGCATGGTCAGTAATACCTAGATCAAAAATACATTTTTCAACTGTGCTTAACGAGCAGTTGGAAAAACGACCATAAATATGATCTAAACATTTCCCAGACGCAGGTCTTGTTTGTTCGTTCATAAAGGAGGCTAAGCCATGAGATGCAAGAACCGACAAATAAGCAGAAACGGCATCAGAATTCTCCAAAATGTCGATATTAATGTCTCCTAAAATGATTAAATTCTTTGAATTTTCTCTATCCAAAAGATTAAAAAATTCTTCCATAAACACCGACGCACTATATTTATGAAGTCTATAAATGCAAAGAATAACAATTTCTTCTCGATCTTGTTTAAAAGACAGTTTTAAAATGTCGGCACTCAAAAAATCTATTTCCGTTGGAACGCATTCATAACCATCCCTAACAAAACAACCCACACCGCCAGCACAGTAATCATCATTCGTTTTAGCAAAAAATTTGAACCCAGGCAAAGTATAATCACTTATCTCAAACTTATATATCCAAATCTCAGAAACGAATAAAAAGTCGGGGATACATGCAAAAGAATCTAGATGAGAAACAAGGCAAGCAAAATTCTCTCTTAAACTTCTGATATTCTGGTGAATCAAAGAAAGTTTGTTAGAGCAGTAATTTTTAGAAATTAAAATTTGTTCACAATTGTTATAAGAGTTCAAAAGATTAAAGGTAGGAACATCATCACTAATAAATTCAAAATTCAAATTCATTTAAAGTTGAGAGAAAAAAAAAATTATAAAATGTTATTTAGGTCTTCAAAAGACCTTATTGGGATGGGATCACTACCTTCAATCTTTCTCATCAGAATTCTATTGTTTTTAATCCATACGTATTTATATAATTTCTCCTTCTTAATCGCCTTCGCTTGCATCAACAATGCATGAGTGTACTTCGTTAGTGCATCATTAATGTAGATAGCTCGCCTCTGTCCACTGCTGTTGCTGTTGCTGCTGTGTGCACACCAAGAATTAATTTTTTGTTGATTTTTTGACTTCTCTTTCATAATACGCTGTTTAAGAGATTTATCAGCTATGCTCTATCCAACAAAAATTGTCAGTAAAGGGAAGATAGGACGTTTGCCTCTCAGTCTGGTTGCATTGGCTTGCATACATCTGTCTCAAGTTAAAGCTCTCACAGGGTTTCCGTACTTTGAATTATAAATTGCCACAAATCGAAGAACAATGTGCATATGGTTACCATTGATACCATTTCAAACATATTAAAAAAAAGATCCATTTATCTTTTTTTACCACAGCACACCTTTTTAAATGAATTTAATCACGTAACGCTTTGTGAATGTTTCAAAGCTTAGCGCAAATAACTTTTTTCTTCTTAAAGACTAAAATCGTACAAATTTTAAGTGCATTTTATAGCTTTATTCAAATATACAAACAAATAATAAGGGGACAATCAAAACGACAACACTTTTGGCTCTACCTTTATAAATATTGTTCTCAAAAGCTTCAAAACTGAAAGTTCTTTCATAAAAACCACTGAAAAAGCTCTTTCGTACTGTTGCAACATGGCAAAGGCAACTCCGTGGGAATTTGAATGTTTTGTTTTATTTCACACAGCGAAGGTAGAAGCGAAAGCAAGTATACGATCAGAATGCTTTTGGCATTGAAAGATGACGGTCATGTTGGAGCCACTGATCTCTATAATACACTGGATAGCGTATTCATACAAAAAAGTTGCTTCCAATTGAAGAACTGTTATAAGGTGCGCCGGTACACTTTTTTGTATAACAGTATAAAAGTATAACATGTTTTTATTAAAGTGACAGCTGGCAATCAAGGAAGTGAAATTATTTTATTTTGTTTACTTTTTTGTCTATAACATATATTTTATATGTTTGTGTTTCTTTTTATTGCCAAATACATATTGTTCTCTTAATACGACTTGACATTAAATAAGTATCAAAGTTTTCTGGTAAAGCAATGATAATAAATAAATATATTAACTTTTAGTTTATCAAATAGTAGCAAAGTATATAACATCTAAAATTTAATTACTCTTCCATGGACGGGTCATTTGTGCTGCTCTCCAATTTTCTCCAAACAACCTTACACATTGCAAAGCTCGAATAACAGCTTCCAGTCTGCCAAGAATAGGTTCAGTTGTGCAGTCCGAAACATTTCCTGAGCTAGATATACGTTCTTCCTCTAACTGTTGGATTGAAGGGTCTGGTCATTTAATGTGGATCCCAAGAACATATCCGGATATTGGCGCTCATAGCTGCGTAGAGTTGATATTGTTTCTTCTGCATTTGTACTGGAACTGCTCCCATCACCATCATCTCGTAAGGTCCCACGTATTGGAGTGCTACAATTGGCACAAATTGAATTTGAAGCAATGTGCGCTCGCTCTTCGTCTAGATAAAGACACAATTCCTTGAGTTCAAGATTGTCTGTAATTAGCTCTTGTTGTTTGTCATCAAGCTGCCGAAGTTTTGTCTGATATGCTGAAACTTCCTGCCTCATAACACTTGCTGTATATCTTCCAAAACGTTGCCATTCTTTTGCGAGCTTTCTACCTTTTTGTCGATCGTCATCTAGAAAACAACAGATCTCTTAGTTCTTGGTTATCATCAACCAATCTTTGGTTGACTTCTTTCAATGCTCGCAGTTCCGTTATCAATGGCTGTAGCTGTCGGCTTTGTTCCGAAGTTAATCTTGCGGTCGATGGAATTCCAGTTGGCGTTATCCCTTGTGTATTTGAGTCTTGATCCGACTTTCTAACAAACTTAAGCATCTCTTGTTGCTGTTGCTGAAGACGCAAAATATTATCCTGTTCTTGTGAGGTGGAAATCAATAACTGACCTCGATGTTGGGCTATAGGGCGCTGTTGAATAAATCGAGATGGATTGCCTTGTGCTTTGATTGAATCTGGTACATACACTGACGAAAGTTTTGGAATGTCTGGTGGATATCTTATGCTAAAATGCGGCACACTTAAATCCAAAGATATATTTGGATAATAGTTAGATTTTCCACCTGAAAGGTGTTTCAAAATGCCACTTGAAGGTTGTGGGGGCGGTTGATACCGCGGAGGAATTGTATGTGCCGGTTCGATGCCGATGCCGCCCTTCGATGCTCTTTGTAAGTTGTTTTGGTACAACCCAACCATACGATACATGCTTTAAGGGTAGTTTTTAAGGCTGAATCTAATGAAACCAAATTCAAAATGATACAATCACCCAAAAAAAAGTTATAGTCCTTTTTTATGTAATGATGACTTTTTTTTAGGCACAACAGGTAAAATATTACCGAAAACCCTTTGAAAATAAAGGTATGTTAATGAAATTTGGAGTGAATGTTCCATTTGTCATACGAACTAAGAATCAAAACAGTCCCAAAAAATATCCATGGTTTTTTTTAAGGGGGATGGGCAAGTGTAGAATGTTTACCATAACACCCACGAAAAAACTCTTACACTTATGAAACTCGCCAAAAATATTAAATTTGCTATGGTAAACATTCTACACACTTGCCCATCCCCCATAAAAAAACACCCTTTCTCCATGGATATTTTTGAGGACTATCTTGATTCTTAGTTCGTATGATAAATGATAAAAATTCACTCCGAATTTCATTAACATACCTTTATTTTCAAAGGATTTTCGATAATATTTTACCTGTGGTGCCTGAAAAAAAGTCATCATTACATAAAAAGGACTATAACTTTTTTTTTTGGTGATTGTATCATTTTGAATTTGGTTTCATTAGATTCAGCGTTAAAAACTACCCTTAAAGCATGTATCGTATGGTTAGGTTGTACCAAAACAAACATTTTAGTTTGATAGACCTCCAAGTTCTCCCCATCAGCACCTCTTCAAATGCATCTACACAAAAAGCCAATGCGGGGATTTTGGGGGACTTTGGATATGTTATAGAGATTGCAATTCTGCGTCGATTCCAATTTTAATATTTCATGAATTAATTTTTCAACCTCGGAACCCATTTTTCCTGGCCTTATCCAATTATCCAAATTTTTTTCAATTCTCTGTACCATAAATATGTACCTAATATGTATAGGATATTTTTTGTGATGTGATAGAAATAAGATGCCATTGTTCACCAGTTGCTAAATATCAATTTTTTCCCCTAAATAAATATACCGCCACTGGACAACCGGAATTGAACAACCCGAGGACGACAAAGTCAAGCCGACTTTTATGTTAAGTTTGTACATATATTATAAATCTAATTTGTATTTTATATTGAATCAATGTATAGCGTTAGGCCCCTTATGTGCCAACAAAACCTTATTATTTGTCAATGTATCTTATAGTTATAAATTATCTCTTAAGCCAATTGTAAATAGAAATGTTCAATAAAACAAAAATTGAATTGAAAATTGCTTAATGTTTTTTGTTTGGAGATTTGTTTGCAAAAAATTTTTTTGTAGTACCGTTATTGCGTTATTGCAAGGAATGAGACGAAACAAAAAAATTAATTTTTAAATTTTTTTTGAAGGTCCTCATTTTTATGGATAATTTTTTTTGAGTCAATCAAATGTAATGATCAGATACTTTGTTTATCCAGCATCGCTCCAATTTTTTTTTGTTGTACAATTTTTTTTCCATGGTAATCTGACTTTGAATGAAAAAAGATACTTTTAGACTTGATTACCAATATCTCAGCAAATAAACTCCAAAATCCAGTTTATATTTTCTTGATATTTTTCTTTAATTAGTTTCTTTTTACTTTCCGGCCAACATTGAATAATAGAATAAAATTGACGCTCCTGGTGTATAGTAGAATAAGCCAAAATGGTACCCAAAAAAACAATAGCTGCCCAGTAATATTATTTGTTTGTTAGTGGACAAATAATAACGAATACCGTTAATTACATTGCACTCCATACCTAAAATTCAAAACCATCGTAATGCAATTACTTTGAATGAATTTTGATAAGACCCTTTGAACCTTCTAAGCGTTGCTCATATTGGTGCTCGAATCATCTATCGCAGCTCCAACATAAACACAATTCAATGACTAAGATGTCCATTTTCTTCCTAGAGTGTAGGTTGATCTTAAAAACCAAATAAATCCCAGATTCGAAAATGCATTGGAGATTAAAGCTTGAATAAGAATTGTAATATAATTTTGTACATGATTATCTCCATTTTTAATTTTTTTCCAAAAATCTATTTTTGTTATTATAATATTATTTTAATATTTTATAAAGTTAAAATACTTGGCTGAAGCAAGTTGTATGCTACCATAATTCTAAAATCAACAGTCGATCAATAATCGACAGCAGATTTGGGGTCCAGGTCAATTTTTTGAAATAAGTATTTAGGTCAAAATTAATATTTAAAAAAACTGCAATTCATTTTTTTGTATACCAATTTTAAACATAAAATAATTAATTTTTGCCTTAAAATAAATTAAAATTAAAATCAACAACAAAAATTATAAATTAAAATGTTAATTGTATTTTGTTTGGTTTTCTGTCTAAAAACTAAAATCTTGATGTTCTTGCACTAATTCATTCAAAGTAGTTAACATAAATTCAAATGCTTCAGGCACTATAAAATTCAAATTGACATGACTATGTTTATAGATCTTTTTGTCTTGTGTAAGTTGAGTTATTTCCCAAAAATCAAACTGTTAAAACATGAAAACTCTCAGTAGTCTTCTATATTGTGAGGGTTGATATTCTGTTTCATCAGACAAACTGGAACCATTCACCCTTTTTTTTAAATCATACCACCAAAAAGAGTACAAATAACTATACAAAATGAGAACAAAATAAAAGTACAACACCACGTTTAAAATAATTAAATTTAAATTTATTTGTTCTTTTTTTGTTTGTTTGTTGTTTAAATAAAATTAACATTAAATAAAATATTTGTTTCTTTCAGGTTAATCTTAAGTTTATAAACAGAATATTTTATTTTTATGAATATAAGAACTTAAATCTAATACATTAAACGAATAATATTTTTTTTTTCTTCCCTTAAAAATAAGTAATGTTCCCAGTAAATTTGGATGAATCCTTTTTCTTCATTCATCACGGAGTCAATAGAAAATGAAAACAAATATTCTTAGCTTTTATGAAGTATTTCAAAAACATAATAGAACTTATTTTTACACAAATGTTAACTTTACAACTATACAAAATAAAATAAATAGGTGACATTTAAAAACAACAAAATAAAAAATAAAAACAAAAAGATACAAATTTAGAATAAGAAAAAAAAAAGAAATACATACATATGTATAATGTTAACAGTGACGTGCGGCACTCGAACGAACTGGGTAGACAGATATAAATTTAATTCATTATTTTCCATCTTATCCAGCCAAAAATAAAAACTGTTAACAAAGCGTAGGTATGTCTCTTTGAAATCAAACGTTAAACTTCACACAAGACTTCACAAACGTGTCTAAAAAACATGGCTACCAATAAGGAACTTTATTAACCAAAAAAAAATACCTTTTTAATACAAGAATACAAATTACAAAAATTTGTACACAGATACATAAGTATATTTATCAAATGCTTGTATTTTTTTGAAACAACCCAGTGGGAAATTTTCAAAAATTCACCAAGGAATCCCCTGCTATTTCCTCAAGGAATGGAAGCTACACCCAAGGAATTTGAGGTGAAATCATCGAGGAAATTAACACGGGGCTGTCATTGGCGTTCACCAAGTGATTTTCTTGGTGAATATTCAGTACTGAAATCACTAAGAAGGTGTAACTTGCTTATTCCATAATTAATTGCATTTGATGAAACATACCGTGAATATTCATCAGTGATATCACTAGGTATACATGGAGTTGCTTTTTCACCAGGCCATTATCTTTTCTTAAATGAAAAATGTCATGAATGTTCACCAAGGAAATCACTTTGTGAATGGAACCTACTTAATCATCTAGTGAAATCATCAACATCGGTAGTGTACTGTCTAATTTAATATTAAAACGAACCAAAAAGAAGTTCTCATTTCATATCAAAAGTTATATTTACGTTTTAACAAACGCAATTTGAGTAATGTTCAGTTCATCTTACATTGATTTTCTTACGGGAAGTCACTGTGAACTTTATCTTACAAAATGAGAACCAAAAAATCACAAGCTCAGGGCTCTGTCCATTACTATTCATCGTTGAAAACCTCGTGTTTCTCGAGGCATGATTTTTTGCAATGAAATTGTATACTGCATGGGAAGCATTGAATTCAGTTGAATTTTTGCACCAAGTAAAAGCAAGGGTGATGTCATGAAAATAATGAACTGGTGAAAAAGGCAACACCTTTTTCTAATGAAATCATTACATGCCTGTTCCTCGTAAAAAGTATTTCATGAATTCAATTCATTCACCGAAATTTTTCCTTGAGGACGAAATTTCCTACTGGGAAACGTTGAAGGGCCAAGATATGTATGTACATAGTCCACACAAAGTTTTAAAAACATTATTTTGAAAGCCTATTCAAGTCATAAAAACTGTCCTTGAATATGTCATCCTCATCCTTACTATTTTTTGTTGAGATAATGGTGATCAAAGACAAAAGTATGCATTTGTTTGACTAAAAGTTATATAGGTACATCAATCTCAAACAAACAAAACTGGCAGACCTAAATTAAAGCTGAATAAAAAATGTATTGATTTATAAAAAAAATTCAATAATCTCATTAAACAAAGAAAATAATAGAACATTTGATTCTCGTACCATTTCTCTCAGTCGCAATAAGGCAATAATGGTACCTTAAAATAAATAAGTATTTGTAAAACAATTTCAAAACAAGAAGAAGCACACAGCTTCAAAATGCTTTTTGTGTCGACTCAATACGGCAATTAATCCCAAAGATACAGCTCTTCAAAACGTCAGTGTCAGTGTACTTCTGCGAAAGAGTCCAGCCTTCCTACCTATTGCATTTTTTAGGGTTGACCTACAACTGCCCACTCCTCTTTAATCAACTCCAAAAATAAAAAATTAAGAAGTTGTTCTCTTGCTTAACAATCAACGTAAAAGTTTCGAATTTACTTCAAAGTTCAAAGCAAAACAAGCAATAAGACAGATTCGAATCTGTCTACTTGATCCACATAGAAATTCTACCTGTGCAACATAATCCGCTGATTTTATTTTCATATAATTTAGGTAGAACGAAAGACTCTGTCTTCGTTTTCAGTCGGGTTTTCCCGAAGCACGTAGCAGATGCAGAAGGCAGAGCCATAGCGAAGCTATAGCGTTTGTATGGTGTGAGCATTGAGATTTTGTGCTTTGTGGTTGTTGGTAGAGGTCAAATTATATAAAGAAATAAAAGTAGGTGTGGAAAATGTGAGTGTGTGAATAGTTAGGGATGAATGTATGATTTATGTTTGTTAAATTATAGGTGTTGACAATTTGAGATAAGTTATGGATGTTAGGGACTTAATGCAATGAATGTAAACACAGTTTTCTTGAATGTAACAAGTAGGTTTCTTTTTTTTTCTCTCCTTACGGTAGGGTAGACACTGTCTAAAACGTCTTATTGACACACCGTCACTGAATGTTAATTAATTGTATATAATTGGTTTGTTTAAAAATACAAACAGTTGTCATTTCAAAACTACTTGCTGGATTTTGATGTTTGATGCGGGTTTTAGCCTTAATTTAAGCCTTCTTAGTAATATTAGAAACCTTTTCCAATTTAAACAATAATTTCGAAAAATTTGCCCATAGAACTATAGTATCATCATATTCTTGAAATTCGAAAAAAGACGAAAATACTTTTTTAAGACAATTTTTTGAAATCTTTGCTCGAATTAGAAATGGTTTTTGAAATAACGTAGAAGACCTTAATTAAGACTAAGAACCGTTTCAATAATCAAAATCCGGCAAGTAGTTTTGAAATGGCAACGTTTTGTATTCAGCACTTGCAAGAATTTCATATAAATTTCTTGCAAGTGTTAGATACAAACAGTTGTCATTTCAAAACTACTTGCTGGATTTTGATGTTTGATGCGGGTTTTAGCCTTAATTTAAGCCTTCTAAGTTATATTAGAAACCATTTCCAATTTAAACAATAATTTCGAAAAATTTGCCCATAGAACTATAGTATCATCATATTCTTGAAATTCGAAAAAAGACGAAAATACTTTTTTAAGACAATTTTTTGAAATCTTTGCTCGAATTAGAAATGGTTTTTTAAATAACGTAGAAGACCTTAATTAAGACTAAGAACCGTTTCAATAATCAAAATCCGGCAAGTAGTTTTGAAATGGCAACGTTTTGTATTCAGCACTTGCAAGAATTTCATATAAATTTCTTGCAAGTGTTAGATACAAACAGTTGTCATTTCAAAACTACTTGCTGGATTTTGATGTTTGATGCGGGTTTTAGCCTTAATTTAAGCCTTCTAAGTTATATAAATTCGAAAAAAGACGAAAATAGTTTTTTGAGACAATTTTTTGAAATCTTTGCTCGAATTGGAAATGGTTTTTGAAATAACTTAGAAGACCTTAATTAAGACTAAAAACCGCTTCAATCATCATCATTTCCAATTCGAGCAAAGATTTCAAAAAATTGTCTTAAAAAAGTATTTTCGTCTTTTTTCGAATTTCAAGAATATGATGATACTATATTTCTATGGGCAAATTTTTCGAAATTATTGCTTAAATTGGAAATGGTTTCTAATATAACTTAGAAGGCATAAATTAAAATAGAAACCGCTTCAACCATCAAAATCCAGCTAGTAGTTTTGAAATGACAACTGTTTGTATCTAACACTTGCAAGAAATTTATATGAAATTCTTGCAACGTTGGCCAAATGTGATGAACTTCTTTGATTGTTGTTTTATCTGACTTCAGAATGATATTTGTTCGTTCGGTGTTTTACGTGCGAGGCTCTGATGATCAAAATAAATTGACTGAAAGTTGTGTAGGACGAATTGGTTTTCAATTAATCATCGTAAAGATTGAACAACATCATTTGAGGTTCGGTTGCCTTCATAATAAGATCACCATCAAACTTCTGTACACACCTGGAAAAGGCAACTATAATTCGAACATTTGATTACAATGTTGGGGAAATACAACAAATGAACTTACAATGGATCCAACATTCGCTTCCTAGTTACAATAATCTGTTTCGGTTGTTCCTCTACCTCTGCCGGCAATGATCGAATCAACGCTGCTTCTTCTTCAGCAATTTTGCACTTGGCCAGCTACTCCAAACGTTTCTGTCCAGCCCACACCTATGTGTGAATGATCTTCAAGAAAAGCTGACCGGCCTGCGGATTGAAAATGAAAATCGCTTCATTGATTGGCTTTGTTGTCAAATGGCCCTCTAATGTCTCGATACACATTTGTGTCGTGGGCAAACCAAATGATTTGATTAGAGAACAATTCTCCGTAATTCTGTGACGAGAGATAAGGTTCTGTAGACTCGGAACTGTACAATGGTAATGCCTTCCTTTCCTGATGCGCTCCTTCAACAGAAACAACGCTGGATTTGCCTTCATTATACTAGCCATTGCCTGTTGAATGAGCGTCTTACATCCAGGGAACCAGGTTCCATAGGCTGAATGCAAATTCTACGCCAAATCAGTGGCAATCAGGACACCAGTAGGTGAAAGATAGACAGGATATTTATTTTAATAATATATTATTAATTTTTTAAAGACGCACTAAATAAAAATATCACCAAATGAGTTTGGAAAAAAATCGAACTGTCAAAACAAAACAAACCCACCGCGTTAAATTGTTGTTGCAATTCACATCTATTCATCGACACGAGTGAAATTACAAAAACAACAATGTAAATAAATTGGTTTTGGGGGGTGAAACGTACGAAAGTTTCCCATCTTTATTTGTTTATCTATGATAAAAACTTACGTCTCCTTACTTTTTTTTTTTGCTGGTACACCTAATGTCATCTTCAATTGGAATCAGAAAAACTGTTATACTCTGTAGGGAATACACTATCCAGTGTATTATAGAGATCAGTGGTTGGAGCGTACGAAATGTTTCAAGGAGTTCCAACAACAGTTCCTGTACGTTTATCAGTGGTTTAGTATCTTTTTCAGTGGCAGATTTGTTATTTGAGTGTTGTGATGGTATACATTGGCACCACTGTTTTGAAAAAAGCTCGCCCATAAGCCCTGTACTGACAATTTTTGCTGGATAGACTATAGTTCTATGAAAATAACTGGTTTGCTCTCTTGATTTTTTTCGCTCGACTCTCTGCCTCTCCTTTTTTTAACATAGCACATGCTTATATCGCAATCATTCACCTCAACATCAATAGCTTCACGGAAGATCTTTGGGAGTTGTTGTCATTGATGTCGTTTAATCCCGTGATTTCGATGCAGTTAGCTAATTGGCTTTGTTGTTGCCAATGTAACCTGTTTTCTAGAAGATGAACTCTAGATTTAAGCAATTCGTTCTCTTTTGTTAAAGCTGATAGAGAAACTAGAAATTCTTTATTAACCGCTTCTAAGTTTGTAATTTTTTTGTAAATCATTTGCAGGGTAATTTGATCTTGATTTTCTACACTATTTTTCTCTTGTGTTGGCGCAATATCAGTGTATTAAACTAAATTTTCACCACTCGAAGAGCTTTGGTTTAAATTGACATTCGGCATCGTAACACTGCCTGGCACATGATCGGGCTGATGAATAGTTGAACGTCTTTTCGCAAAGCACTTTTAACATCGGAATGATTTATTTGTGGTTTTCATAAAATCGAGATCGTCTTGTAGTAGACCGACACATGCACCATGAAATGACCAATTACAATCACTACACGAAATTCGCAATGAATCGTTTTTTAATATTTTTTTTGAACACTCTGTGCAATTCATTATTGAAAATTGTCTTAACTCAAATGAGATGCGCACCCCACGATACTCGGAGAGAGAATGATAAAGTTGCGTTTGTAATGATACCCTCAATTCAACGTTGTCCTCGATATCTTTCTTAAATCCTTCCCAGTTGGTTTTACCGTTTGTTAACCTGGGTGGTTTTTCAATTTTGACAAGGATTTCGCTCATAGTTAAAGAAAGGTGCATGAAGTGGTATTTTTTTTTTTTTTTTATAAAGTCATTTTATACCTTATGAAATATACGGAGTTGAATATTGATGTTTCCTAAATAATGAAAACAGCCGTTTGGCTAACGGGGGAAAGACCGTCAGTCAGCGTCATAAACATTCTTTGCCTATATAGCAATTCTGTGCATTTAACAATTACTGTAACATATAGAGTAACGACCTTTACCTCCACAAACATTCAACTGATACCAGTTTTTATAAAAAGTTCGTTTTGGAAACCGGAACCATTGATGGATACAGGGGTTCATAGAAATCATAACCCTCCCCCCTTTCCTGGGACTTTACCGAGTTATAAATGAATTTAAAATATGTATATGAAACCAATTGTGATTTCACCACAACAAATTAATTAGGTACATTTTTATTTCGGTTGTCAATAAACCATTATTTGTATATATTTTAAGAGGTAAAACCCGAATGTTCGAATTAAAAAAAACGCATAGCTTACTAGTTAACGAAAGAAAATAAAGAATAATTTTCTTTTGTGGATAAAGTTGCAAGCAACAATTGCGGTTTTTGTTATTTTTAGTTTGTTTTAAAAAATATAGTCCAGCCAACGAAGGAAAAATAAATGCAGTAAATCATGCTCTCTTGGTTATTATTTTGTCATAGGAGTGACCCACAGGCAGTGGCGACGCGTGAATAAAAAATATAGTCGTTCACTTCATATATTTTTATTTTCTTATGATTTAAGTTTACACAAATTTTGGTGTTATGTACCTACTAGTATTTTTTTCAATTGTTGTCCTAGAAAAGGTAGATTTTAAATCTTTTAAGTAAAGAAATAATTTTCAAACTGAATTTCTAAGTTTCTGAAAAAAAAAATTGAATTTATATTTATAGATGCGATGTAAGAAAAAACAATGGTATAGGAAATCAAAAATGTAGTTGAAAACGATTTTAAAAAATGTCCTACAAAAATAAATGAACAGATTCAACATCCTAAGAAAATTGACAAACAAAATCATAAGAAATTGTTCTACTTCAAACAATGCTTATAACTGCAAAATTTAAAAAAATCAATAAGACACCTACTTTCTCTGTTTATGTACCTACCTTCTTTTTTTTAACCTAATAGCTACCTTATTATTCAAACTTGTTAAACACTCTCCTGATTTAAGACACTTATTTTTTTCTTAAAATTCTATTTTGGAATAATCAACTAAAAACCCTACTTTACTGCAGGGTCATATTCACAAATATTATAATATATGAGCCTATAAATACATTTTTTTATTTTGTTCTACCACCCACCCACTTACATAGCTATGGTCATATTCGATTTTATTTTACCTCAATTTTTCATGCACTCAATTTTGCTTTGAAATATAACTCTTCAAGGAACCCAGAGAAGTTTACATAAAAAAAAACTCAATCCCTTGAACAAAACTGTATATACATATTTCCCATTTCGTTCATATTCTTCTTGCACGAATAGCAAAAGGTATCATATAAAAAACCACTCAAACTTTGCTCACCCATCCAGGCGCGGATACAAGGGGGGGGGGCAATGGGTGCAATTGCCCCCCCCTGGGCAAAAACAAACAAAGCATATAATATGAATTTAATAAAATGTAATTAAAAAACTGGGTTATTTAGTTAAACGTTGATAAAAAATTTTCTTGGCAGCGCAGCGTTGCAGCAATGAGTGGTTGTGCATTGGCCCATGGTAGACCAAGTTCAGCTAAGAAAAGTTCCGCTATGTACAAACAGCCCTCAAATCGACTGAGTGGAAAGCTTATAACTTCGGTTTTAGATGTCTGGGGCCTATAACACAATACATAAAGTGCTTGTTGAACAAGTGAAATTCAACAACTTTTTAAAATTTGTGTAACACGAGACAACAAGTCTAGGAGAAGTTGAACAATTGTTTTGACTTCTTTCAACAAGTGGGAAATTTTATAAATTACCGTTTCTGTAACTGGAAACAACAAGAGCTCGAAAAATAGAGAACAAACTTGTTGAAAAGTTGATAAATTTCAACCGACGACGGTTCTGAACTTGTTCGAAGTCAACAAGTAAGAAATAAATGCTTGCAGTAGTGTTTACCAAGTGATGAAATCGTAAGAAATAAATTGTTCATCAGCAAAAATCTGAAAAGTCAGTACTGAATCGTAACGTTGAACGCACAAAAAATCTGAAATTTCAGCAAATCGTCCTTTTTTTATCAAAATATATTGTGTTTACCATCTGAGTTTACTGGAAGTGAATAAGAAGAAATGAAAATTATAAGTTAAAATCAAAAATGAGTGACTCTGAGGAGTAAGGTGATATTGTCGGAAGGAGACACATCGACATTAAAAAATACACAGTTTATGTCAAGCTAAACCGTTAGCGAGATCTATGACAGTATTTAACAAAATAGTTAGGAAAATTATTTTTGCGCTTATCTCGAAAACGCGTCTTTGGAAAAAAAAACTGTATTTTTGTGTAAAGTGACCCACTACGATGACCTAAAATTATGTAAAATCGTGTAATATGCCCAAAAATTAATAGTTTTGAGAAGCTGAAGTGTTAATAAAAAAACATTTTTTGATTTTTTTTTAATTTTAAGTTTGAAAATTATTTTTCAAAAGCTATTTACAAAACCAGCTTTATTAAAAAGGAAATTGAAGAATGGATTTTTGGCTTTTGAAAAAGCTATTACCCGACATTGTGAATTATGGCCTTGTTTTAAATAATTTTTTCCTATTTTAGGCAAATGTTTTAGAAAAACTATCCCTCCCGCTCAATGGGGGGAAATAAACCCCCTCTTCGGTTTCGATTTTTCTTGTCCTCTTTCAACTTAAAAGGCTCTCTCCTTTTGCCACATCTCATATTAAACATCCTGTAGATAAAATAAAGGAAATTGAAAGAATTTTTTGTCATTTAAATTTAATCTTCAAAAAACCTGCAAAATTTAGTAATTTTTTCAGCAAAAAATATATGCACTGATTATTTTATGCTTCAATGAATAAAAACATTCATTTGGAACGAAATTATAATCTTTGACGTCTAGCATGTATGAAACAGTCCACTGCGCACGGTGGAGGAAAACTCTTATTATTTACAATTAATTTATTTCTTAAAAAACAAAACAAAAAAACATTAAAAGCCAACACACCACCGTACCAAGCCGACAACAGACCACAAAAATAACTGTATCCACTATAAAGTAAAATTTCTATGTGCGGATTTGTTTGTCTTGTTTTTTAGCTGTTTGAATTTTTATCTGAAAAAACGTAAGCAATCGTCATCTGAATGTTTAAGATTTTTATGACAGGCGACCAATCAGCAGCTCGAAAAATTCAGATATTTGAATCCATGAACGGACGGCTGATTTAGAATTTATTTATTGGTGAAGAATTTGGTTTATAAAAACAAAATGTTTTAATTTTTTATTCTAAATCAAGCAGTGATAATGAGAATCAAAATTTCTGTTTGCGTACCTCCCAAAACTACGAATTTAGCCCAAAGTTCTGTCAAAGCTCATATATAAAAAAAAAAAAATTCGAAGCAATTCGTAGTTTTCGAAAGTACAAACACATTTAAAAAGAACCACAAGTGTTGTCATTGTACGGTGAGTAAAATATTGATTTATCTAACTGACAGTAAGTAAGAGCAAACAAGCAAAGCGCTGATTTTAGATTAAATGTTTTCTTTTTTTCGGAAACTTTTCGACTCATCGCGTAAGAATAACTTGTTGAACTGGTTCAACAAGTCGAGGGAAATATTTTCAGTTGACAATTGTTGCTGTTTTTATTGAGTTACAGAAATGATTTTCACTTGTTGAACAAACATAGTTGAACAAGTAATTGTTGACTAGTTGACTTGTTGTTCTGTGTTATAGGCCCCTGATCTTCAAAGTTAAGGTCTTTAATTAAAACATAAATATAAAGCTACATTACTGTATAATATTTTATGAGAAAAGTCAATTTATTACATACTAGGGAGAAGGTTGAATCCCAAATCGATTTGATTTTCACTTTTCAAAATGCTGTGAATGAAAAATCTCACAATACGAAAAATAATGATTTACAAATTATTTACTGCTCCACATCTAACCCACCTTTACAAATTTGTTAGTGATTTTTTAATAATTAAATGTAACGGGAGAGGTGGTAGGGGCACTTTTCCAAATTTGCACCCTCAAAGTTGATTTTAATAAAAAAAAAATCTTTAAATTACCTACGTCGATTTAATAAGCTTAAAAAATTTCTTACTATGCTTCCAATGCTCGGATCTACAGGATAAAGACATCATATTAAAGTTAAAGTAATAAACTACAATTGTGAATAAAAGTCATTGAGAAATACCAAAAAATTTCATACTAAAACCGTGATAGAGTTCCTTTTATGATAAATATTTAAATGTGCGCCACATGTGTCCACTTTCGAGTTTAATAATAATAATAATTATAACTATATACCTGTAAGACCTAAGGTCTTTTAAATGCAACCTGAATTGCACGGCACTAGTTAGAAAGAGTAGGAGGATAGGAAAGATTTGGCACAGTGGATTGAGATCAAGGTGTTTATTATCTCATTAAATCTCACGGGTGGCATCCAGTTAAGCTGGGAGAATATAGAAAAGAATGCTGCCTAGAATGGGGCTCGAACCCACACCTCTAAGTTAGCAGTCAAGCACTACATCCACTGCACCATTGCCACCCGCGTTTTACTCTCGAGAACTTCTTCAGAGCTGCTCGCCGTCTTTTTACTCTGAAATGTTTACGCACCTTAAGAGTATGCACATGTGTTTCGAGTTTGGCGCTGTACGCAGCGATGCCTGCAGACGTGCTGCACATCTGTTTTAGCCATAAAATACGTTTCTGTTGTATGTAACTATTCGTGAGGATTTTGTCATTTTCGTGGATGCGTTTTAGGAACTTCCATGTTCCATATTATTAAACTGGCGAAGAGTACGAGTCCAACGAAAAATTTGGAGAGAAACCAGGAAATGACTACAGAGTCACTGCCCAAGAGAAGTTGGATGGAACTTTTGCACCTAAGGAGAGTTGTTTTTGGTCGTTTTTGAAAACATCAAGTCAACGTCAATTTGATTGTCAAATGATCGTAATTTTTCGACACGAATATTGTTATTGTATCGAACTGCAACTTTGTAAACGATGAATTGAGCTTATATTAAACATTTTTATTTAAACTTAACGAAGGCAAAGTAAATTGTAATGAAATGTACATATAACGAAACTTAGTCACAATCGAAGGCTGAAACGAAAAGGTCGGACGGAAAGGTTTGATAAAGAGTGGTTTTTCTTTGTATTTTCTACTATAATCATTGTGTTTTATTTCAATTTTGAAAAGTTTGGTTTTGTTTCGATGGACGAAGACATCAGTGCAATTGATACGGTTCATCTCGGCTTTCATCTATACTTTTTGTTTGGCTAAAATACAGCTTTTGTCAAACTAATGCAATGATTTTTCTTGCACAAAATCTTTAGTATCTACGTCCTTCAATTTTCTTGCAAACGCATTTGACGTTTATGAACACGTTCTTCGGCTTCTCAATATTTTTGTTGCAACTCGAATTTTTGTTTTACTGCAGAATTGCATCACACATCACACATGATGTTTTCGAACATGTTACTTTAGCAAACTGAATTATCGAACACAATGCTTATGCAGTAAAACTTGTATTTGTCTTTTTGAATAGAAGACTTTTGCAGTTTGCGTTTGAGAATCTTCTACAAAATAATTTTTGATGCTAAGGACGTTTTCAAAAACGGCCTTTTCTGGCAAAGTAAGGTTAGGTTGTCCCATCTTAAGGCCGTGTGCCAATTGCGTTAAAATTCTGGTTAAATTTGATCCCAGTTAAATGTTATCCCTTTTTATAGGGGTGAGTAAAATTTAAGGTTTTTGCTGTGTCAATTGGATTAAATGTTTTTTTTTTTAACATTAACTTCCCATTAGTTTTGTTGTTGCATTTTTTTACAGTAATGATCTGAAAAAGTATTTTCAATAAATTTTATTGATTCTTTTGCATTATCAAGGATTTATCACAAGTTATTCAAACTTCTTCTTGAGTGCATACTTAAATTTATTATAAGGTCTTTGTCTATATTTCTTAATCCTTTCATTTAATTTTAGTTTTTTTTTCATTTTTCATCTTTCCCGATAGGATTCATGGCAGGCTAAACGATAAACTATCCATAATCCAAAAAAAATTCAGATACCTTGAGTTGTTTTTGCATCAGCTGTTCTTTTACAAGGGATTACAACAATACAAACAAATCCGGATCACTTAAGATACGCAGCCGAACGCGCCCATAGACATGTCAAAAATTAACCACCGACTAAGATTTCAACGAGCTCCTGAGCAGGTTAAATTTTGACGTCTATATTCACCTCAGTAATGTCAAAATTTAGCCATGGGATCAAATTTAACCAGGATTTTAACGCAATTGGCACACGGCCTAAGAAGAGGCTGGACATTTCACTAGAACTCGAACGTCACGTGTCAGAATAGGAACATACCACTGTGCCACTATGTTTTCTGAGCATAATTGTGGAGTTACGCAGATCTAGAGGGAACTCAAAAACACTGTAAAGGCACCATGCTATAGCTACATATTGCAAAACTTCATTTCACAAAGTTCAAAGTACCCGCTGTTCGAGACACTGTGGCAGTTATGAAAGAGTTAATTGCTTCCTTCAAGTTTCAAACTTATCAACTCACATTGCCTTGTGTGACCAGACGTGTAGAGTGGTATTAAGTGTTATCAAATTTTCAAGATTTCATCAAGATTTTGGAAACTCACGGAAACTGCCCCCCCTTGAACGAAATCCTGGATCCGCGCCTGCACCCATCCATCCTATATCGAACACAAAGCACAAAAAACCTTATTTGCCTAATTTCGTTTGAAGTTCGGACCCACCACCACCATCAGAAACCATCCCGACCAAACCAAACAAACAATATTTGAGTGTATAGACTTATGCAAATCTCACCACAATTGCTTGAATTCGTTCACAAGTGATTTGAACGAATGGGTCGGTAGTATTTTGGTTATATTTGTATGTTTTATGACCTTTTTAACTAGATATGTTTAGTTGTTGGTTTATGGGCTATAGGTCAGTTTTTTTCAAATTAAATTAAACACAAAATGTTGTTTAAAACGACGTTTCGTTCATGATTATGAACATCATCAGGTTTTATTTCTATGCACACATTAAAGAAAACAATGGTTATTAGTATAAATTGCAAATTAAAAAATATAAAAATTGATATTAGGGTTAAAAATATTATAGATAAAATGGCTAACTTACATTGTGTTTTTATGTAATGAACATTTAAAGCGTACATATATAATGATTGACATAACTATACATTGATATTGCACTTATTTTAAACATTCATATTGCGTATTACATAAATATTGCACTTAAGTTAGAAAAAAGAAGAAAAACAAAAATACATTTTACTTGCACACAATACTATACTTTATATTTTGAACAAGACTAATGAGAAGAAGGAGAAAGCATAAACAAATAAATAAAAGATATTATTTTAAATAACTTAAAAACACTTATTTTATTTATTTATTTACTTAAATGCATTTCGGAAGCAATGCTTCCATCGTCAGTAAGTTTTTTATAAATAATAATACAAACAAATTTTTTTCTGATTGATATAAAATACAAATAACTCAATACAAACAAAACAAACTACACAAACAAATTTATAGTGAATTTAGGATCTATTATAAAATTTTTTGAAAATTGGATCTTTTATTGGTCCATCGTCACTATTCATTAAATTATTTCCATTTTTAACAATGTAAAGAGATTCATATGCGTCTAATTCATAAGGATTATTAACATTTCGAATTAATTTCATATTTTGTAAGTTAAAATTATGGTTATTATCCAGCATGTGTTGTGCTACACTCGACTTTTCAGGTTCATTGTATTTTACATGGGCAAAATGTTCCTTGAATCTTTTTACAATTGGTCTTCTTGTCTGTGCTATATATTCCTTTCTACAATCGCTGCATTCAATAGAGTATATTCCTGATTGTTGATTTTTTTCAATTTTGTCCTTTGAGCCACTTATCAGATTTTTAAGTTTTATCTCACTACACTGGCTTATTTTTATATTTTGTCTACTAAAAATTGGTCTTAATTTTGATGTTATTTCTGGATAAAAATAGAATTTTGACCATTTCTTTTGTTCATCTGGTTCATTTCTGATTAAATCTAAAGTTGTATAATTTCTTAAGTTTTGTTTTCTTCTATGTGCAATCGTCATATCATCTATTAATTTTTCTGTATATCCATTTATCTTTGCTATTTCTTTGATCTTTCGTATTTCAATGTATTCTCTTTCTTTCGTCATCGGGATATTTAAAGCTCTAAAAATCATTGAATGGAAGGCTGATATTTTGTGTTCAAATGAATGAAAAGAGTCCGATGTTATATATCTTAGAGTATTTGAAGGTTTTCGATATATATCAAACTCGAAATTTTCACCTTCTCTAATTATAGTCAAATCTAAATAATTTAATCTTCCGTTTATTTCTTCTTCGTAAGTAAATTTGATTGTTGGATATTCCGTTCTATTTAGTAAGTTTATTAGACTTCGAAGTTCTTGTTTTTTAACTATGGCCCATACATCATCTATGTACCTGAACCAAGTTCTTGGAAAAAATCTTGCATTTTTCATTTTAGTTTCTAAATTTGACATGAATAAATTTGCCAAAAATGGACTCAAATGTGAACCCATACTGCAACCAAACTTTTGTCGATAGAATTTTTGATTAAACTGAAACCAATTTTCATCCATACATAATTTTGTAAGGTTAGTTAGTTCATTGATTTCTTCTTGTCTTAAAGAATTTGTTTCTAACCATTCTTTAAGAAGTTTTAAAGTTTCATCAATAGGGACATTTGGATAAAGAGATACTACATCGAATGAGACTTGAATTTCTTTACTGGTTATTTTTAATTCTTTTACTTTTTCTGCAAATTCGATGCTATTTTTTATAGCTTTTGTTTCGAATTTATTTGGTAGATTATTGAATCTATCTAATAACCAACATTCAAGTTTTGTAAGTATTGATCCTGTTGTTGATGTAATTGGTCTTATTTGTTTTCCAGGTTTATGAAGTTTAAGTTGAGAATACATTCGCGGTAGTACTGGATTTGAAACGTTTAGTTTTCTTGATAAATTTTCATTAATGAAAATATCTGCTGCTTTTTTAATGGCTGCTTTAGTTCGTCTTATCATTCCTGGTAGAGGGTTAGAAAATACTTCTTCGTATGGTCCATTTGCAATGAATTCTTCATTTATTTCAGTGTATTCTCTTTTATCAAGTATGACAATATTGTTGCTTTTGTCTGCTTTACTGAAAATAACTGAAGTTTTCTTTTCTTTTAGACTCTTTGCTGCTTTTCTGAATTCTTTCATTTTCGCAGATATACTCGGTAGATTCGTACTATTAATTTTTTCAACAGCTTCACATCTAACTCTAGCTTTTCCATCTTCATCACTGAAGTTTTTTAGAGCTGTTTCAATGTTAACCAAAGCACTTTGTATTGCTTGTTCTTTTGGAGGTTGTAGTGCGAAATCTAAGCCTCGGTTTAGTAATTCTAATTCACTTGATGAAAATTGGATATTTGATAGATTTTTTACAAAGTCTTGCACTGGTTCTACTTCTTTAAAAATCTTCTTTTGTTGTGTAATTTCTGTTCTTCCTATTAAAATATTAAATTTATTAATTAAACTCTCTTTTTTCTTACCAAATTTAATTTCAACGATATCCTCAACATGGTTGATCAAAATACTCAAATCACTTGATTGATCTATAATTTGTCTCTCAGTCTCGCTTTCGTAGTTCAATTTGCTACTTAAATATAAATGTAAGGAATATGTTTCTCTTTCTATTGTAGATAACTTGGAATATTTTTCTTTAATTTCAAGATTAAGCCACACTTTTTGTCCTGCACAAATAGCTTTTTGAACAATCTTATTATTTTCTGAGTTCGTTGGACCCCACAGCTGGATAAATTTAGGAAAAATTTGATTCTTTTTACATCTCCGAAGAAAAAATATATCAGCTTGTATGTATTTAATCTTAGTTCTAAGCTTCAGATATCTGTTCTTTGCCTTCTTTATCTCCTCTTGCACGTTAGCCATATTAAATTGATTTGATATTGGAGATTTTCAACGTGTTTTTTCATGAAATAAATAAAAGATATTATTTTAAATAACTTAAAAACACTTATTTTATTTATTTATTTACTTAAATGCATTTCGGAAGCAATGCTTCCATCGTCAGTAAGTTTTTTAAAAATAATAATACAAACAAATTTTTTTTTTTGATTGATATAAAATACAAATAACTCAATACAAACAAAACAAACTACACAAACAAATTTATAGTGAATTTAGGATCTATTATAAAATTTTTTGAAAATTGGATCTTTTATTGGTCCATCGTCACTATTCATTAAATTATTTCCATTTTTAACAATGTAAAGAGATTCATATGCGTCTAATTCATAATGATTGATTTATCATCCATGGGGTAAGCGGGTGCAAAGGGGATCTGGAACTTCTTTTCTTCTTTGTTCTTTCGATCAGGTACTTGTAGTGGGGACTCACATTGTCAAGATCCGTTTTCCTATTCATTGTATTAGTCGTGTTTATAATATGTAGTGTTTCGATTATCATCCTTTTATTGTTGTGGTTTTCTCTCTGTATTATTTTCGCTCCATCAAAATTAGGTTTATGGTTGTTTGTAATACAGTGGGTTGCCAACGCTGTTTTTTGTGCTGAATTTGATTTTAAATCTGATTTATGTCCTGATATTCTGTTTTTAAGTTTTTGTTTTGTAGTTCCCACGTAGACCTGTTCACATTTTTCGTCTTTTTTGCGATTGCATGTTATTTTATAAATGAGGTTTGAGTCTTCCATAGCATCTACCTTTGTTTTTAATTTACTGAAGACCTGGCCTAGGTTGTTGGTAGAACTCATTGCAATGCTGTATTTTTCCTTATCAATAAAGCCGGATTGTTTAAATCTGTCCGCTATGTGCTTAACGTAAGTAAACGATTTGTATTTCAGGGGAAGAGGTTCGGGTCTTTCTGCAGGAATTATAATTGGTTTGTGATTTTTAATTAAGGTATGTATTATATTTGTTGGAAAGCTGTTACATATAAGTATGTTATTGATAGTGTGTTTGTTTTTAATATGAAATTCATTGTCACTAATATTTAGAACTCTGTTGACTAGGTTTTGTGCAGTGTTGAAAACAGTTTGTTTTGGATGGTGAAAATTGAAATTTATTATTCTACCAGAAGATGTTGGTTTTTGATACCAATCAATTTTTAGTCGACCTTCTTCTCTAATAACGACAGTGTCCAGGTACGGTAGTTTCCGATTTTTCTCTTTTTCCAAAGTGAATTGTAGATTTTTGTGGTAGTTGTTCAACACTGCCAAAGTTGAGTCTATTTCCGAATCTTTCACCACAAATAATCATATTCATATACAGATGTCTCAGCCCCATACAAAAAAATGTCTTAAGAAATTGCCTTACCTGACATCGTCTTACATGACAAAGATACAAAACCCAACAGCTTTAACAAAAAGATACAAAAGCCAGCAGCGGTAGGTGACAAAGATACAAAATCTAGAAAAAAAAAAATTCGTTTCGCATTCTCATTAGGTAAGGTACACGCATCTCTTTCTCTCTGTTGTCATTTTTGTTCGTGAACTCTTTCCCCTTGATTTATTTTATTTTTATTTGTTGGGTTTCGTGGACTACCTCAATTCTCATGTTGTTTGTGTGTTGTTTTTTTTTTGTTGCTGGCTGCTGTTTCTGTGTGCATTGATTTGGCTGGCGTCTATGTGGCTGGTAGTTGTTTTGTTTTTGTACTAGGAGTTTTCGGGTTGTGAATGTGATTTCGTAATGATCTTTTTGTTTTGAATTGGAACTTTCTTTGGTAAAGGAAATGTGATTTGATGAATGATTTTCTTGTAGGGAAATTTTGATTCGCTTATAACTTTGGATCTACTGATCGGATCGTGATGGTTAATCCCTTTAAATAAAGGAAAAATAACAAACAGTATTTAGGAAGGTATATTATGTATTTATATGGATTTTTATACATGCATATAAACAGTTGTTATGTATACAATAGGAAAATGAACTAAGGGTGAGGTGGACACAAGGTAAATTGTATTTTTTTGTGAGTAGGTATGAAGGAATAGGTAGATGTAGATAGGTACTCAGGTACATTGAAGGTATTTATCTACTTTGTTTTAAATATAAAAGCTTATGAAAAATTTCAATATTTTGATAAGCTAGTTATTTAGGTAGATACTAAAATAATGGGTGGTATTGACAAGCAAATTAATGCACAGTTAGCGGATTTCCTTTTATTATAATTAAGATATTTAAATAAGAAAATAATTAAATAATTCTAAAAAGGTTAAAAATAAAATGCACGACTGGGTCGCACGTACTTGCTCTTATGTTCAAGACACTGCGAGTTTAAAAAAATTGTATATACAAACATCGAAATTATGAGAGAAAAATGTAGAGAAGCATGAAATACGACAATTAAATTAGCTAAAATAACTCTTTTGACAGTTTGAGGTGAAAAAAAATATGCCATCTTAATTCATGATGGAATATGATTGTATGGGAAAAAAAATTTTAAAATCGTTGGAGCGGTTTTTTTTTAAATTAATTTTTTATATATAAAATTCTTAAAACATTTTTAAGAACAAATTGCAGATTTAAACTATATATTTATGTGTATATAAAAACAAAATTTGAAAAAAAAATTGTCAACCCGTTTTTGAGATATCGAATTTTCAAAAAAAAAAATTGAAACTTTTTTTAAAAATCCAAAGAATTTTTTTTTGAAAATTTTGATATGCAATATTATTTATTTTTATCTGAAATTTGTATATACAAAAATTCATTTAAATCCGTTACGCTGACAACGAGAAAACTCAAAATAAAAAAATACGTTCTATGACAGGTACTACTAATAGTTGCTATGTGTAAAATTTTATAATTTTTGATGGAAGATCGTACTAATTTTAGTATATGAAAAAAGTTTCATCAAAATCGTAGGAGTCGTTTTCAAGAAAAAAATTATTTTCCTTTTCGGTTTTTTCACTTTTGTATGGAAGGTACCGTTATTTTTTCATAAATGTAAAATTTTTTCCAAAAATATTTTATAGAGTACTAAAAAAGTCTTAAATATCGAGT
Organism: Dasysyrphus tricinctus; assembly: GCA_963921185.1. Lineage (NCBI taxonomy): Eukaryota > Metazoa > Arthropoda > Insecta > Diptera > Syrphidae > Dasysyrphus > Dasysyrphus tricinctus. The sequence continues at coordinate 42,300,668 of OY992534.1, forward strand.
TTCAAAAAAATCTATGATGCCGTTTTCGAAATATTTGATTTTCCAAAAAAAATTTTAAAATATTTTTTAAAAATCCAAAAAATATTTTTTCAAAAATGTTGGTACACAAGACTATTACTATTTCTTGGAAGCTTCTGTATAAAAAAAATAATTGAAATCGGTCATACCATTTTGAATAAAATAAAAAAATAAAAAAATGGTTCCTTGGGAGGTACCATTAATAACCATTTTTGAAAAATGGTTTTCCACCCAAAGAAAGCCTTTACTAAAATAAATTTATTGAATTTTTTTTAAAGATAAGTTGTCGATCCGTTTTTGAGAAAAATACGATTATGTAAATTTGCCAAAAAAAAAAATGTATGGCAGGTACCGTTATTTTTGGTTCTAAAAAAAAAATGAAAAAAACGTGTCGGCAGAATCACCAAAAACCACTATGTACCAAGTTTGAAGAAAATCGATCGAGCTGCTTAGGCTGTAGACGAACAGACAGACAGACAGACAGAATTGGGCCGCCCACTTTTTTGGAGTTCTCTATCATCGTAATATCATGTTTGATTGTTATCTCAAAATTTTTTTTTTGCACGAATCCAAAACTTGCCTTAAATCGCAAGTAAAAAACAGATAAGTATAGCTGAGATCGTATTCCATTCGCTACGAAAAAAATAATTTTACTCGTAGATTGAAATCTAAATTTATAATTTATATTATTTTATTTTTGAGTTTTTAATTTTCTGAAAATATAGTCCTACATACATTACCTATGTACCTACTGATTTTTAAGAAAAACCTGTATTTTTTTGGTAAGAATTAATCAAAATATACACCCCGATTTCAGAATCCGACGAATGACCTGCGGAGGGAATCTGACTCAATTTTGACATTTGGCTCATAGTAAAAATGTCCAAATTGAGTCTGATTCCCTCCGCAATTCATTCGTCGGATTCTGTAATCGGGGTGATAAATTGATATCGATTTTAACGTTTATTTACAGTAAAATAAATTAAACGCATGATAACCCTCAAAACGAACAAAAAATCTTTATTAAGAAATTTCATTGTGACCGAAAGATCACAGCTCATAAAATGCTCTGATTGGGCTTGATTTTGTTAAAATTAAATTATAAAATAAAATCGTTAGAAATGTGTTAAAATAATTATTCCAAAGATTTTTGGTTTCTCCAGCTTGTGGCCTTATCTTTTAGACCGAGAGCCCACAGCAGATTTTGGGTGTGAGTGATAGCAAAAAAAAGAAGTATAGGCATTGAAAGCTTCATTAAGGGCTATTCAAAAAATCAAAGTCTTACAGTGCGCAACTGGGGCCTTAGGGATTAACAGTGCATTGAAAAAAAAAAATATGAATGCACCTTCGAAGGTAATCGTGTTAGCCGAAATTGGTTTTCACCTCTCTCTAGATAAGCTCCTCTGGTCACTTATCACGGAATCTGAAACCATTTGAGTGTATAGTTCGCTCTACCGGACCGTTTAAAAAATTCAAAATGCTAAGTGAAAAAAGGTTTTTTTAAACAGTCTGGCAGGGCGAATTAAACACTCAAATGATCTTAGATTCCGTGATATGGGAACCGCGGAGCTTATCTAGGGAGGGGTGAAAACCAATTTCGGCTAACACGATTACCTTCGAAGTTGCATTCATATTTTTTTTTTCTCAATGCACTGTTAATCGAAAAGGCCCCAGTTGCAGACTGTAAGACTTTGATTTTTCGACTAACCCTTAATGAAGCTTTCGACACCTATACTTCTTGTTTTGCTATCACTCACACCCAAAATCTGCTGTGGGCGTTAGTCTATCTATATTGTTCAACTTTTAAGTACAAAAACAAACATTATTTTTTTTAATAAATTGTGAGACCATTTTCTGGATCTTAAAATTTTGTACGTAGCACTGAACAAAAATTTAATACAAATATGTGAGCTCCATTTTTTGCTTATAATTGGTTATAGCTCCTTAAATACACAAAACATGAACAAATGTGGCATTTTTTACAAATTAAATAAACTTATTCTTCTTGTCAGGACTGCATTTGTATTTTGTCGATAAAATTAAAAATGCGGATTTTATTTGTGAAAAACAAGTTCACTCCTTAATTGAAGATAGCGGCAACCCTGAAAGGAGTTGATGGTCAAAATTTTGGATTTGAGCTAGTCCTTCAACGAACTCAAAAATAAAAAAATGTCTTTCCCGTTTCCATATTGAAAAAACCCCACTCACACTTTTGAAACACTTATAATTATAATGATGTGCGGATACCTTTCAGACAATACATTTGGTAAGCAATAGCTTATAAAAAAAAATTTTAACAACAAAACTGTAGGGTATAGCTAGTGATTACCAGAACTTTTGAAAGAAATTTTCGGTTAATACTGAAAGAAAAAAAATTTACTAAAAAAGTTTGACCTCCATTTTTATTTCTTATAATTGGTTATAACTCGTTAGGTGCCAGTTATAGCTTTCATTGAAACTCATCATTGAAAAGGAGATGACGCACTTTTGGGCCAAGAGCGTGCATGGACAAGAGTGGTATCAAAAAAAAGGTGAATGTTAGCACATTAAAACTGTGAAGTTTTAGGAAAATCGTGTGTGGGGATTTTGAGTTATTGTCCCTTTTTCGAAGGCATCTCCTGCTTGATTTTTACCGTTTATAAGCAAATAAAGTCATATATCATAGGAAGCGTAAGACAAACCCCCATGTATTTGGTATCAAATGAAAGGTATGTTTTATATCTTTCAAATAATGTTAAAATCATGATTCTAGAACCTTAATTTTGTGAAATAATCAAATAAACTTGAAACTTAGTTATTTTTTTAGAAATCAGTTATTTCTGAAAAATCTACAGTGGTTATATACCCTTTTTTAACAGTTATGTGAAAGAAAACCTTTCAGTCTTTATTTTGATATATAATAATCTAAGATTCAGCGAATAACAAGCAAGAAAACCACATTCCGAAGCCTTGCTTGGGAAAATCAAAGAGAATGTACACAATATGGGGTTCATAGTAGTTTCTGTTTACATATTTCTTTATTTTTTAAACTTGGGAAACAAAATGTGTTTTTACAACAAAACTTTTTTTCTTAAAGTCATCAAGAAATGAATTACGCACAGTGGACCACAGTGAAAATGGCCCAACCTTAACAAAATTCTTTTTCTTTGAAAAACTGCAGGAAATCGAGTAAAATAAAAAAGGAGAAATTGACTTTCAATGGAGTATTATATTTTTGTTTTAAAAACTTCAAAATCTCAAATAAAATATTGAAAAAACAAACGAATAACGGAAAATATCAAAGTAAAATGATTATTTCATCTCACAGCGAAAATGACCCAAACATTTTAGTTGTAAAAAGGTTAATAAACTTGTCTTAAAATCTTGTAATTTTAAGGGAGTTCTTATTATCTTATAACTGATTTTAAACGATTTGGGACTGATTCAACAAGTTTTTTGGTGTAATTATGCTGTACATGCACCCCAATCCATTAAAGGGCAACTGCGACACGTTTATGCCCTGGATTGATCTCTTCTTCGGCTTTTTCCAAACGTTGTAGCTACCATATGACCCAAAAAAACTGTACCAAAGATAGTATAATAATTAATTGTTATTTATTGATTATTAACGTGCCATTTTCATTTTATTTCGTGTCCCAGTTAACAAGGCAGGGGTCATATAATGGTTTGGGGTGAATGCTCAGCAGCTGAGGTTGGAACCTTACAACTTATCGAGGGAATAATGGGCTGATATCAATATTTAGATATTTTAAACATCAATTTTAAAAATAGTTTTTTTTTTTTTTTTTTTTTTTTTTGACCGTGGGTAGGCGCAAAACCTGCATCAGGCTCTATGAGGATCGGAAAACGCGTGCTCATAGAAGTGTGAGATTCTTACTACACTAAAACCACCTCCACTTCCCGATTGCAACTAAGTTGAAACTTATCTAGCAATTTATTTTTAACGAAGTTAAGTAACGTGTTGCAGGTAACTTTCCGGTGAAAGTTTCTGCTTATTCCGCGATTTTAAAGCGGTTTTCCGTTCACCGCACCAAGTCGGAAGGTTTTGTTCTTTGCAGACGGCGTACTAAATTCGACTCGTCAAGAATGTCAATAATCGTTGGATTAGCGTGATCTAATAGCCGATTTCTATGTTTTCGCGCGAAACTCTTAATTTCGTCTCGAGCCGTTGGAATCCCGAGATCCCTGTGAAGATCTTCGTTTCTTATATACCATGGTGCATTTACAAATGACCTAAGCAATTTATTTTCAAACGTTTGTAATTTATTTAAATTTGTATCGCAGGTACAACCCCAGAGTTGTATACCGTAAGTCCAGACAGGTTTAAGTACCTGCCTGTATAAAATCAACTTATTATCAATACTAAGCTTGGAATATTTACCGAGTAGCCAGTTCATATCTCTTAATTTACTTTTTAATTCTTCGCATTTCTTTTTTACGTGCGGCTTCCATTTTAATTTCGCGTCTAGAGTCATTCCCAGATATTTTGCTTCATTCGCAAATGGTACACGACCGGTATTAAGAAAGACGGGCAATCTATTTATTTTTTTATACGTAAAGTCCACTTGGACTGACTTTTGTTCATTTAGCGCTATTCGCCATGTTTTTGTCCACTCATTAACATTATTAAGAGCATTTTGTAATTTAATCGTAGCTTCGTTAATCGTTTTGCCTACTGCTAGTATTGCAGTATCATCAGCAAACGTTGCTACGAAAGTGTCTTCTGTTTGAGGTATATCACGTGTAAATAGAAGGTACAGAACTGGACCTAAAACACTACCTTGTGGTACCCCAGCCACTATTTCTTTAAAATTAGAATATTCATTTCCGTGTCTTACACGAAAAAGTCTGTTTTCTAGATATTCGTTAAGAATTTTATATAGTCCTTCAGGCAGAACTTGTCGTAATTTGAATTTGAGGCCTTCGTGCCACACCTTGTCAAACGCTTGCGACACATCCAAAAAGACCGTCGAACAGATTTTCTTTTCTTCAAGAACTCTCTCAATTACGTCAGTTATTCTATGCACTTGATCAATTGTTGAATGCTTGCTTCTAAATCCGAACTGATGTTCAGGTATTAATCGTTTCTCTTCTATTATAGGCTGCAGGCGCAGGAGTAGTATTCTTTCAAAAACTTTCGATATTATTGGAAGAAGCGAAATCGGTCTGTAAGAATTCTTTTCGTGAGATGGTTTGCCAGGTTTCAAAACCATTATGACTTCCGCAACTTTCCATTGGCTTGGAACATATTCTAGCCTTAGAGCGGCATTTATTATATAAAGGAGGTTAATTAATCCTTTATTAGGAAGCATTTTTAATATTTCCGCTGTTATTAAGTCATACCCCGGAGCTTTATTAGACTTAAGCTTCTTTATTTCTCTGTTCAATTCAGCAAGCGTAGCATTTCTGGTTCTGTAATTTTCACTTGAGCTAAAACTCATACTAATATTTTCATTGAGTGCTTGCCCATCGGAAGGTTTAAATGTTTCTTCCAGGTAATCGGCGAATACCGCCGCTTTCTCTTTGTCACTTTTAGCCCATTCGTTTTGGCTTTTCTTAATCGGGGGTACTGGAAGCTTTGGTTTTTTCGTTGTTTTTATAGCTTTCCAAAGTGAGTAGTTAGATTCTTTCCCAGCTGACAAGCTTTCAAGGTAATTTTCAACTTCACGGTTTTTGAAATCTGATATCGCTGTTTTTAGCATATTACACAAGCGATTTAAATGAGCTTTGTGTTGAGGAGCACGGGTTCGCTGCCATTTCTTACGTGCTTTTCGTTTATCTTTTATTAAGTCTTTTATTTCCTGCGGATATTTTATATCTTTATAGCGCGGCGTAACCCTTTGATAAGGTGTGTTATTCCACGCTGCCTTTTGTATTATATCAACAAAGGTATCTACTGCGTCTTCAAGCTCAAGAGGCGTTTGTAATGATACCCTCAATTCAACGTTGTCCTCGATATCTTTCTTAAATCCTTCCCAGTTGGTTTTACCGTTTGTTAACCTGGGTGGTTTTTCAATTTTGACAAGGCTTTCGCTCATAGTGAGTATGACTGCAGAATGATCAGAGAACAGATCATGGCCTTCTGAAATTTCAATACGGTTGGAGGGTATTCCTTTTACCATAAACAAATCGATTAAATCAGGTATTTTTGACGGATCAGTTGGCCAGTAAGTTGGCTTTCCAGTCGAATGAAAATCGCAATTATTTTCCATTCCTGCCTCATAGAGCATTCGACCCTTTTGAGATATGCATCTTGAAGCCCAAAAGGTGTGCTTCGCATTAAAGTCGCCACCAACAATTAAGTTTGGGCTTAGCGACTTTATCAATGTCGTAAATTCACTCTTATCGATTTTGCAACGCGGAGGGCAATATATCGAAGAGACATTGAGAAGAATGTTTTTAGTTCTAACTTGAACACTACTCAATTGCATCGATTCTACCTCTATTTTCAGGCCTATTGAGTGTTCAATGCACTCTTTTATATATAACGATGATCCACCCCTTGCTTTATTTGAAGGATGAACAGCGTGGTAGTCAAGAAACCCGTGGATTTTAAGATTTGATTCATTTTTGGCATGCGTTTCTGATATCAAGCATATGTCGATATCATTTTCCTGCATATACATCTCTAATTCTCCAAGTTTTTGCCATAATCCGTTGGCATTCCACGTAAGAATTTTAAACTTTTCCATCATAATTTTTTTGAGAGAGATTTGGGTCGAAAACAATTTTCGAGCTTACTTAACCTATTAAAGATAAGTTTATTTGTGTCACATTGTTCCTCAAGTTTCGACAGAATTATTGAAAAGACTTTTGAAACCGGGTCTGTTTCAGTGTCGTTGTTTGCGGGTATATTTTTGGCCGCTATTTGGGCATATGTTTCTGCATTTCCTTGCTTTGATATATTCTCCGAAGGTATTGACACTGTTTTCTTTTCCTTACGGATACTAGGTTTTGGAGCTTTACTAGATTTGGAAGTCTTGGGAATTACGGTTTCTATTTGCCTTCGTGGGTTTCTTTGTGTTTTGGCAGATTTCGATCGCCGCTTTTGTAATTCTTTAGCTACTTCGCAGCCTCTATAGTTTGCCGGGTGATTTCCATTACAATTAATGCACGTTGGTGGACTTTCACTTTTTCCGATGCAGTCAACGGTTAAATGCTTTCCGGCGCATTTTACACACCTTGGCTCTTTTTTGCAATAAGTTTGGGTGTGATTGAATTCTTGACAGCGTTTACACTGAGGGACTAACCTTGTGCTCTTTCTTAGAGGTTCGATCTTAATTACGATGTTTAGAATTGTTTGGATTTTATAAATTTCATCTAGTTTTTCAGTCTTATCGAACGAAAGTATAAATAGTGGAGGACCACGCTGTACCACTTTTGTTTCACCCTCTTTTGTCTGTTTCTCTCTTTTGACGATGTTAATTGCATCTAAGATTTGAATTTGCGCTCTTTTAGATCACTAATGATATCGTCTTTTGAACATGATGCGTGTAAGCCTCTCGCCACAACACGTAAGGGTCTTTCCGACTTATTTTCATAGGTATACCACTCTACTTTTTCTTCGTTTAGTTTTCGCGACAGAAGGCGATAACTTTTGGGGTCTTTCACACATACTTTCCATTTGTTGTTATTGAGCGAAATAACTTTAAAAGCCGATGGTAGTAATGCCTTTAATATGGTTTGCAACTTGTTATACTCCTCAATACCGATAACATTTATCGGTGGCGGGGGCCGTTCCTTAACAGGTTTTTCTTTTACTGTCGCATGTTTTGGTGAAACTATTATTTCAAAAGACGAGGCTGCCTCAGGTGAAGAGCCAGCTTTACGCTTTTTACTTAATCTTTTCTTTGAGGACTTTTCCGTTTCACGTGCTAGCTCTTCTTCGTCTGTCTCATATCTAGAATTATTGACTTGTGGCAAGCTAGCTTTGGAGTTTATTGGAGAATTTGTGCCTTTCAACATCTCATTTTCTTTTCGAAGAAGATCAACTTCTTTCTTTAGCTCTTGATAAAGTTCCATTACTTCATCAAGTCTTCGTCGAAGTTCGTTATTATCTTTTTCAAGATTTTCTGTTTTATCTGAGTCTTTTTTGGCGCGCGCTGGCGTGACGGGTGGACTCTTTTGCCCGAATTTGGATGGTTTTATACTCGATTTAGATGGTGGTGATCGAGATACCCTTGCACTTTTTAGGAAGGGATTTATTAAATGCAATAATTGGCTCTCCCCAGAATCCATAGAGCCGACCTCCGAAGAGGGTGGATTTTCCAGTGAACCTGGACTGCCACCTGGGGTACTATATCTTATTGTTTTGCACATCAATCTCAGTATACGGAGTTTGGATTTTAGTCGCCTCTTACGACAGGCATCCCTACCTCGGGTATATTCTTGCCCCTTACCCGCAGGGGCAAAAATAGTGCCGAAATGGTTGGAATAGAAACACTTTTGTATTTCTATCAAGACAGTGATCCGAAGCACTCGACTGAAATATTTTAGAATAAATTGGAAATGGAAATAAAGAAACGTGAGATTTTCAACGAAAGTGATTCGAAAAGAGTTTAACTGGAGGAATGGTATAAAATAAGCCAAACGTCCTAAATCAGTTATAAGATAATAAGAACTCCCTTAAAATTACAAGATTTTAAGACAAGTTTATTAACCTTTTTACAACTAAAATGTTTGGGTCATTTTCGCTGTGAGATGAAATAATCATTTTACTTTGATATTTTCCGTTATTCGTTTGTTTTTTCAATATTTTATTTGAGATTTTGAAGTTTTTAAAACAAAAATATAATACTCCATTGAAAGTCAATTTCTCCTTTTTTATTTAACTCGATTTCCTGCAGTTTTTCAAAGAAAAAGAATTTTGTTAAGGTTGGGCCATTTTCGCTGTGGTCCACTGTGCGTAATTCATTTCTTGATGACTTTAAGAAAAAAAGTTTTGTTGTAAAAACACATTTTGTTTCCCAAGTTTAAAAAATAAAGAAATATGTAAACAGAAACTACTATGAACCCCATATTGTGTACATTCTCTTTGATTTTCCCAAGCAAGGCTTCGGAATGTGGTTTTCTTGCTTGTTATTCGCTGAATCTTAGATTATTATATATCAAAATAAAGACTGAAAGGTTTTCTTTCACATAACTGTTAAAAAAGGGTATATAACCACTGTAGATTTTTCAGAAATAACTGATTTCTAAAAAAACTACTAAGTTTCAAGTTTATTTGATTATTTCAAAAAATTAAGGTTCTAGAATCATGATTTTTACATTATTTGAAAGATATAAAACATACCTTTCATTTGATACCAAATACATAGGGGTTTGTCTTACGCTTCCTATGATATATGACTTTATTTGCTTATAAACGGTAAAAATCAAGCAGGAGATGCCTTCGAAAAAGGGACAATAACTCAAATTCCCCACATACGATTTTCCTAAAACATCACAGTTTTAATGTACTAACACTCACCTTTTTTTTGATACCACTCCTGTTCATGCACGCTCTTGGCCCAGGCCCCATATAATTTTGCCACATCTCCTTTCAATGTTTGATTTTGAGACATTTATTTTTTAGATGAAAAAACAAATCTTAAGACTTAATTACCATTTTCAGTCAAAAAAAATTTCAAATAGGCCCAACTTTCCACAAAAAATGACTTTTAATTTTTCAATGATCATTGGTAAGATAGTTCAATCATTGAAATAAGAGAAGTGTTTTTATGTTGAAAGTTAATCCTATTTGAAAATATGTTTTGGCTAGAAATATTAATTAAGTCTTAGGGTTTGTTTCACAATGTTTGAATAAAGTTCTGATTAGATATCCAACACATAAATATTAGCACAGGGTAATAAGTCCACAGAAGAAAAATTCACAATTATTGTCTTATGCCCCACCTGGTTAAGTTATAAATTCGGGAATGTTACGAAATCCTGCAGCACAAAATCCCGTGTAACGAAATCCTGCGGAATAAAATTGAATTTTTGGAGTGAAGAAGAAGAAGAAAAATTACTCGAGTAACGAAATCCCGCGGCTCAGAATCCCGCAGTTTTCACTCCTTTCTCGCGGGATTTTCATGGTACTTTTGGAAAAATGGTACTTTTGGAAAAAAAAAATATTAAATAAAATAATATTTTTTTGAAAGTTTTGGAAAAAACACAATGTGAAAAAATTAACTTTTTGCAATTAAAAAAAACAGCTTTTACAAACTTTTCTCAACTTTTTTTTTTATTTAGCTTCGAAATATGAATGAAAATAACCAAAAAAACTATATAAAAATAACAACTTTTTCGCCTTTTTTTTGAAAAATTTAAATGTAAGATTTTTTTAAAAAAATTTCAATAAAAATCGAACTTTTCTCAACGTTTTTTCGTTTTTTGATTTTGCATCGAAATATGAATGAATATATTTTTTTGGTTGGAAAATTTCAATCAATAATTAAACTTTTCTCAGTTTTTTTTGTGGTATTTTAATATTCTTCGAAATATGAATGACAGATACTGTTGCTCAAGAAAACTTGACATTGGCGCCTGCCAGGCGACTTTAAATACCCGAAGCGGAGCAACGGAGTTGCGTGAGTGGGACAGAGGACCCAAAAAGGAGGGTTAAAATCCTGAGAACCCGCGAAGCGGGCCACGCAAGGTACTCTTGCTCCAGAAAACTTGACATTGGCAATGAAACTAGCTATAAGCGTCATATTTGCGGCTTAACTAAGCGTCCTAGCGACTCATAAATCCAGATTCTTTAAATGCAAAAGAAACTTTTCATACCCCAAATCCTATAGTGAGCCCAGACAGGGGGGTTGCAGGGGGGCAGCATGCCCCCCCATACATATCTCACTGTTTATTCGCGGTTATTCGCTTCCCAAGGTACTTTTGCTCAAGAAAACTTGAATTTGGCGCTCAATTATTCGATAAATTAACTTAAATCTTTAAACGCGATTTGCGGCTAAACTAAGCGTCCTAGAGGCATCAAAGTTTACATCTTTAAACTTGATTTGCGGCTAAACTATCCGTCCAAGCGACTTTAAATAAAGGAACTTTGCATACACCCAACCTCGCACCCACCCCAATTCCTATAGTGAGCCCAGACAGGGGGGTTGCAGGGGGGCAGCATGCCCCCCCCATACATATCTCACTGTTTAATCGCGGTTATTCGCTTCCCAAGGTACTTTTGCTCAAGAAAACTTGAATTTGGCGCTCAATTATACGATAAATTAACTTAAATCTTTAAACGTGATTTGCGGCTAAACTAAGCGTCCTAGAGGCATCAAAGTTTACATCCTTAAACTTGATTTGCGGCTAAACTAAGCGTCTTAGCGACTTATAAAATGCATATTCGTGATCTAGGAAGTTCCACCTCTCAATCAACGTATCACATATTTTTAAAATTTTTTTTTTTATTTTAATTTAGTTTTTTTTTTACAACTTTGTATCATAATTTTGTGACAATTTTCTGTTTGAAATTATTATTTATCTCTTTACGATTTTTTGGTCGTCCTGAAAAGGACTTTCTTCAAGTGTTCTAGGTTATCGTACCTATGCAAGGGTGGAGTTTTGAGCAATGTCCGATAAGAACGTCACCTTATCGGTAGTTGCTCTCTTACTCAACACCCTTTGTAGCCTCTCATCCTGTCTCATCGCCTTTGTTGTTGGCGGCAAATGTCCTTGCCGTAGCCTTTCAGCAGCTAAAACGGCACCGTGGTCTCCTTCCCCAGATCGCCCATTAGCTTGTATAAGCCAGCATGGCTCTGGCCAACCACCACTTTCAAACGTCTGTGCCATGCCTCGACACTGTTCTGTGTCCGAGGGAAGTGAGTTTCGTTGGCAGAGGCTCCTGTTGTCCAAAACTTTGGCTAGTACCGTGGTTGAGTCTTTTCGGTACCGACATAGTTTTGCTTAAACCATTTGGCCAGATCTATGGTCTCACGATGTCGGAGTGAAGCACGCAGAGCCTTAAAATAGTTGTCCACTTCCTCCGGTGGCACAAACGCGAGGGCCTTCAGCATGCGAACCTCCATTGCAAACTCTTCTTCCCGGCCATATTTGGTCGCATAGCCAAATGTTTGGACACGTCGCCAAATTATTTGCCCGAAATGGAAAAGGCAGCCATTGAATTTTGCCAATGGAAAATAATTTGCTGCTGTTATAATTATCGCCTTTTCAAAATCGCTGATAAAATTTTCCGGGTTAAGGACGATGTTGAAATCACCGGCGACTTTTAAAAGTTGCAGCCAGAACTCATTATAAGCCTCAGTAGATTTTCTGCTCATAAGGCAGTATACAAGGGGGATGACTGTCCCTTCTATGTACCCATGAACAGAAAATAATTGGCCCATAATTGTAGGAACAACATTAAAGGTCCCATCCATTAACCAGCATTTCGATTCTGCCAGTAGCTTTAAAGTTGTCCTCGTGAACATTAGAATATTTATTCCTCCCGAATAAATTGCTTCCGAATGCACGAAGAGTTCGCCATCTATGTATCGAAGGTACTGTGGGATACAGATCTCTTCGAGGGATTGCGGTTCTTTTGTCTCGCTTGCCCGCACTCGATGAATCTTCATCTTTTGGGCATTTTTTGAAGGCAAGGAGGGGCGACAGACTGGCTCGGTCTGAACAATCACATCCCTTATTATTCGGCTAGGGGGAAGAGGTTCTTTGGCTTTTGTTTTGAGCTCAAAATTGGAGTGAGCAATTTCTTTTTGGAAGGCTTTTGGGGCGTGGCTGTGCTCGTTAACAGTCTTTGTTATATAAATGTTTTGGTGGATCTCATGGCTTTGCACGCGTGCCTTGCAACGCAATGGCTTACGCTCCGCGCAGCACCAATAACTTCTTACTCCAGCTTTCCTCTCGAAATGGTAGATGTATCCATTTTTAAGAATTTTAATGGCTCCTTTATTTGAGACGACAGTCTGAAAATAAAAAAAAAAATTGTAAGATAAAATAAGGAAAAATGTATACAAAGGAATAAAAAAAGGTTAAGAAAAAACTAAATGAAATGAGGTCCTCTGGTAAACTTATTCTAATAAAATGGTGTGTACAAAAAAAAAAAAAAAAAAAACAGAAAAAGAAAAAAAAAAAAAACTTTTTATTAAATTTTCTTACTAAAATCACTTCACTTATACGCTTATTTCATGTACTTAAGGTATTTTTATCGGAAATTTTTATCAGACGAATCTGCACTCGAGACTACACTGGAGACAGACCACGAAAAAAAAATTAAGGCCTTTTAAAAGATTTCGAAAACACACGCGAGTAAAATAAAGTCGCAAAAATAAGATATTTCGGCAAACAAAAATCACAAATCACAAGAAAAAAAAAAAAAAAAAAAAAAAAAAAACAGAACCTACACTCGTAAAACAACCCTTTATAAGGCAAAATAACTGTCAAATTATTACACTTTCACATTTGAGAACGTAGACTGTAGAAACCACACTTATGGAGCCAAAATCACTATCGAACTATTACAATTTTACACTTGAGAACCTACACTTCAGAAACAACACTTATTGAGTCACTTTACATACCTGGGCAATGTTGTTTTTGTTATCCATATTTCTGCAATTTCACTTCAAATACTTTTTTTCTTCAATTTGTCACTTATAGGTTAAATAAACACTTTTTCACTTGAAACTGAACACTTTTTTAAAAATTGTTATAATGATTTCACTATCGGTATCAATAGCCTGAGAATCAACAAGCACGAACCAAAAAATATGAGCGTTTTAACGCTTTTTTTGGTCAAAACACACGAAAAAAATAATACTAAATTATTTTTAACAATTTGAAAACCATACAAACTATTTTTTTTTTTATAGGGTCTTCAAAATGTCTTGATACACAAAAATACATAAATATCAATAGCTGCGTTTTATTATCTCTAGGTCTGGGTCGAGGTTATCTTTTACCATGTATTACAAAAACAACATGGGATCTAGGTTTCTATCGAGGTTAATTTCAATAACCCAGATAGAGGTTTTCACTCTGGCCGGCAGAGGGCTATTTACCATTGTGAATGGATGTCAGCGATTTGTCAGCAGTATTAGGAATAGAGAGGAAAAGAGACAAGTGCTTACATGAAAAACAAATAAACATAAGAAAAAATGAGACTGATATACAGCACTGCTTTTGCACTAACCCACATCGTTTTATTTTCACGAGGTGAACCATATGGGTTATGAGCGATAATAAAACGCGGCTAATATCTCGAAAAAATACTGTTTTCATCTGTAAGCTTACGGAAGGTACGAAAAAAACAATAATATTGTTTTCTAACCAGTACATTTGAAAATTTGAAAAATTTGCTGGTTGAAATTCAGCTCAATTCGCTGAACGCTTACATTTTTTTTTTTTGAGTTTTAAAAATAAATTTTTACTCTTTTTTAAATTTTAGTAGTTCTAAAAAGAACTTTTTTTCGGAAAAAACATAAAATTACGAGCAACTTAAAAAAATTGCGAGCCACCAAACTTAAAAAAAAAATTCGAGCCCCCCTTTAAAAAACCCACACCCCACCAGCCCGCATCCAACACCTCGGACCCACACTCCAACCCACACCCCAACCCATACCCCAACCCATACCAGAATTTGAAAATCAAATTTTATCTCCGAGGTGTTAAATCTACCGAGTCGCAATTGCTCTTGCTTAAAAAGTATTGACATTCTAAGAACAGTCCTGTCTTCAAAAAGTCGTTCGTGATTTTGATTGGCTAATATAACAAAATCATATGGATTTACTACAGGGCTGTCGCTTTTTATCAAAAATAGTACAATCCGCGGGATTTCGTTACACGGGATTTTGTGCTGCGGGATTTTGTTCTGCGGGATTTTGTTTTGCGGGATTTTGTGCTGCGGGATTTTGTTACGCGGGATTTCGTTATGCGGGATTATGTGCTGCGGGATTTCGTACCCAACCCTATAAATTCATAAACAATTTTTTATTTGTGAACATATGACCCTGCCTCAGAATTTATCTGTCGAATAACTAATCAGAACTTTACTCAGAGAATGTGAAACTGGCCCTTAACCTTTATTTGTTCATCAAAATAATAAATGATTTTACTTCCTAAACGTCTCAAAATCAATCAATAAAATTTTCAATGATGAGTTTCAATGATAGCTATAACTGGCACCTTAATACACAAAATTAAAAAAAAAATACCATATATTGAAGTTTGTAAAATGCATTTGTTAGGAATGCATTTCTATTTTTTCGATGAATTTAAAATTACGGATATTATTCGTTGAAAACGAATTCACTCCATAAATCAATATAGCGACAACCCTCCAAGGCGTTGATGGTCGAAAATTTGGACTTAAGCTTTCTGTATGGTACTTTAACGAAGTCAAAAAATAATTCGTTCCCACATCTTTTGTTACAAGAAAGTCTAAATTGGTTGGACTATATTTTTTACATAATTTCTTAATAAACATAATATATGCAAATTTTCACTTCAGAAAATCTAGTTTTGGTATTAAATTTCTTTATAGGTACCTTTTCTACCTACATTCGAAGCATGGTAATTTAACTTGCCAAGCAAATGAATTTGAAGTTGATTTGAAAGTAATTTTAAAAGGGAATTCTAGAAACTAATTTTGGATATGTTTTAAGAACTACTCAACTCTTTGAACATGTACACAGTACCTTTTTTTCGTACTACTGCATTTCGAAACTTTTATTCAATTTTCTCTGTTCGCTTATTTAACAAGCTTCCTCAATCTATTAGAGCATTATCATCATTTGGATTGTTTATAAGACATTTGAAAATTTGGGTTTTTAGTTTTAATAATTCGAATTTGGAATCGTTCATTTCAGACACTGGTTTAATTCAGTTTATTTGCATATTTATATAAATATTTTTATTTTTTTGTTCTTTATTGCATCTCTTCATTGCATTTTAAAAATATGAAGCCTGTTAATAATGTATTTATTTTTATTTTTGAAGAACGTTTCTTATTTAAATTTCCTAGCTTTCTCTTTTTTATGAAATAATTAGCTATTTTTTACTATTGTAATTTTTTATAAAGGGTCACCCCACCCATCATTAAATTCTCAATTTTTGTATTGCTTTTTTGATGTGTCATTCAACACTATTTAATATACCTTGTATATTCGATACAGAATGTCACCATTTTTCTTATTTATATGTTTTATTACATTATATTTATAAATATTTTATTATATTGTTATTATGAATTTATAAGAAATAAAAATTTTATCTATCTATCTATCTAGTATTCTGAGTGTTCTTTTGTTATAATTTGTTTGGGGCTAAACCATAGATTTACTTGACTAAAATAATAAGAATTTATTGATTTCTTATCCTGAATTTGTTTAAATCATACAGATACGAATTTATAACAAAATAAGAAGGTATATTGTCGTTGTGGTTTAATGAAAATGCGACAATTAATCAATAAAAATAAATTAATTCTTTATTTTATAATTTAAAGTTTCTTAAACAAAATATTTCGCACAGCCTTTTCGTTC
Source organism: Dasysyrphus tricinctus (assembly GCA_963921185.1). Lineage (NCBI taxonomy): Eukaryota > Metazoa > Arthropoda > Insecta > Diptera > Syrphidae > Dasysyrphus > Dasysyrphus tricinctus. The sequence goes on from OY992534.1 coordinate 42,317,173, forward strand.
TAGACGACAAGTTGGAATGAATGAAAAATGTTTGCTTCCTTTCTTCCTTTCTTATTTTTACTGGATGATGCCATTCATTTAATTTAATAGTTAGTAGTTTTCTAATTACCTTAAAAGGACCCTCATAAGGCGATTCCAATGATTTTTCACTTTGTCACTTCTCACCAGGACCTGACTATAAGCATTGAGTTTATATACATAGAGGAATCACGAAATCTTGCGTTAAAGCCCCCGAAGGTGTCGCCACATACACTAAATTGAGAATTTTAAATTTTGTGGAACGCATTGATTGTAAAAAAAAATCAAGGTAAGCAAATGGCAGCTCACCAAGGAGTGCCATGACAAAGAGAGAAGGTGTACGAGGGGTGTCTGTTTTTGTTATTTTGTGGCTTATGTACGCAGACTTATACAATATCCCTTTTCAGCTTTTTTATATTATTTTGTATCTGTTTCAAAGCGTAGAGGGACGAGTTATGTATGTAATTTGTGCGTTTATATGTCGATCGGTGATGGTCGCGTCAACTTAAAAATAAAAGGCAAGGAATTTTACATACATGTGCATTCATACATAAATAGTTTAGGTCTTGATTTTATACTTTAAAGATATTTTGTATGTTCTTTCTATTTATTGGGAATCAAAAACTTTTTGGTAGTTACAAGACTGTGTTTCTATGGTGTAGATAAATATTTACTGTGCACAGAGGTCGAAGATCTGTTTTCTAAACGAAAATTATAAATTTGTACTGTGCGTATCTAGGTACATAGGTACATACCTACCTGAATAGAAAGTTTTTTTTTTGTATGCAATTCGATGAACTGTAGCCTGGTCCAGGAAAATCAGACAAAAATTGAAAAACTACGAACAAAAATCATGAGCTTTGCTTTGACGTCTTAAAAATTTAAAGTCGCCTAAATTTAGACAGGGTGAACATTTTTTAGAGGATAAAAGGGGATACATTTCAGTTTTTTCTTTCTCGAAAACTATCAGAAATATGTCCACAATTTGCAACTTCGTTGTTCTTTAAGTGATTTCAATGAAGTTGACACAGGGATAGCTGAGATAGAATTTCAATAAAAAACAAATATTTTCAAAACAGGGTGTTTCAAAAATATGTCAACATTTTGCAACTTCGTTGTTCATTGAGCAATCTCAATGAAACTGTAACAGCTGAGATAGAATTTTAACAGAAAAAAAATATTTTCAAAACAGGGTATTTCAAAAAAAAAATACAACATTTTGCAACTTCGTTGTTCCTTGGGCGATTTCAATGAAATTGACACAGTCGATAGCGATAATGTCGATAAATAAAAATTTTATAAAAAATAGGTTTGATAATTCCTCAAAAACTATGCAAGATTTTTACATTTGGTTTTCGGTATTTGATTACAAATTAATAAGGGCATTGAATATTGAACACAACTATAACATTTAATTACGCAAAATGTTGAAAAATACAAACTTGAAAAAAAAGAATTACAATTTTTTCAATTATTTTGATTTTGAATATTAATTTCTAAAAAAATATTCATTTAAACAACTTGATTTAAAAAACAAATAAAAAAGTGGAGTATTAGCTTTCAAAAAATCTATAGCACATTATATTACGTTCTTTCGTTGATTTTTAATACATTTTTTTGCATTTTTTTGTCTGTAATGTTATATGTTAAAGAAAAAAATAAAAAAAAATACCTACAAGTCTTCCAGTCTGTCTTCTGCCTTTTAGAATTTGATCACTTCCTACCTACACGACTGACAAATCGGCAGAAGTCACCGAATCAGGTACATTTTCGGAAATTTTTGACAACTTTAGCAGCTTCTAGCACCTCTATGTCTTTCAATTAGCCTTCTGCCATTTTTGAAGCAACCTATTTTAAATTTTTTATTTTCTTTTTTATTCTGTCTCAGCTATCACCTGCTTCAATTTCACAGAAATCGCTCAAGGAACAACGAAGTTGCAAAATGTTAACATTTTTTGAAACACCCTGTTGCATTTTAATTTATTCTAAGATAAGTTAGTTAGGTCAGGTACATTACATACCCACTAACAAAAAATTTGCAATATAATAATATGGATTAGGTACCTTATTACCAAGTTTCTATTTTTCAATTAAAAAAAAAGCAATCAAAAAATAGTTGAAAATCCAAACACAGCACAAATACATTTATAATTTTCTTTGTAAAATTTTAATATTTTGAGAGCCAAACAAACGGCTTTTTCATTTGCCGAAAAGAAAAAAACAACAGAAATAGAAACAACTGAAATCTGAATGTTTACATCTGAAAGTATAATTTTAAACGGAATCATTTTTGTTTCTTATCTTGTTCGTCAGTTTTGACAACTTGTTTTTCCTTCGTTTTCAAAATTTTCTATAAACCTACCTACCTACTCCGCATTTTCAACAAATCTGCTCCGAAATTTTGCTGCTGAGGTTTGAACCTTGCCATGTCCCCTAAATGCCAAAGCTAGCCCTTTATGTGTATAGGTAGATACATTGATGGTTACAACAAAGAAAAACAACAAAAAGTACACATTCCCATTCCACAAAAGAAAGAAAATTGAATTTCTACCTGCAACCTGTGGTACGTTCTTTTTCTAACCATAGTTAACTATAGTTAACTATAGTTAACTTTCATCGTTCCTTTAATTCAAAAAAGTTACTTTATTTAACTCTATGACGTCATTGAGTCGTTCCTAAACTCAAAGTTAAAGTGTCAAAAAGTAACTTTGAGTAACTTTTTCGAACTCATCTCCTTGATATGAGTTGAAAGGGTTAATCTGTCAAAAGCTGCTGAAATCACAATGTTTTCATTTTGATTTATTTTTTGTTTGCTTCTCGATCGTTCGGTTTGGAATTGATTTCATTTTTGTAATAAATATTTTTAATTTAATTGATTTAATCGTCGATAGTGAGTTTTGAAATAGTTTTTTACGTTTTGCGACATTTTTTATGCGATTTGATCGATTTATAATAAAGAAATTTGTGCTAGTAGTGAATGAAAAAAAAATATTGCAAATAATTGCAAATATTTTGCTAAAATATTCCATTTTGTGCTTGAATGATGTAAAATGAAATTTATTTTGAAAGAAATAATTTGTATTTTCAAAGTGCTAATAAAAGTTCTTTTCAATAAATCTCATGGAATCACAATTTGTTCTTGATTTTTAATTCCAAATCTATTTCGATTTTTTTTTTCATCCATTTTGGTTGACAGATCAACCATTTTTAACTTTGGTCGTTCCTAAATGAAAAGTAACTCAGAGTAACTTTTTTAACTATGACATTGCAACTCTTCCTTTTGACACATTAACCATAGTTAACTAGAGTAACATAAAAGAACGCACCACTGCTCATGCTCACTGCTCTATTCATTGTTCATGTTGTGTTGGTGTAGGTAGGTATAGGTATTTGCTTCCCACATTTCATGAGATCCACAATTTTTTGTTTTTGTTCTTATGATGAAAGGGTTCAAGTATAAGGACAAATAAGGTGACATCTAGCAACATGATCCACAGATTAGTTTTCTTTTATGAGTAAAATGGTTGTAGTCTTTGGATGCACAAGGCGACATCTGAAGTTGCTTTAACGTAGTATTTTCATTTAATCGAAGTGGTTCCTCTATGTATATAAACTCAATGCTATTGACGACTAGAAAAGTCAAAATGCGATACCTGGTGGCGAATAAAACAACTGGATAACTACATTATGAAGAAGTTTTACTTTATTATTTAAGTAAAAATATAGTTTTTATATTTATTAGAATAGTTTTTCTTCTTTTAATAAATAATTTCGGAAAAAACACTTCACAAATCACATACGATTTACAACAAATTTTGACATCTTATGTAGTTATTCTGTTGCATTTTTTGCCCGGTAGAGTACTGCCTCCAGTCGTCAATAAGTGTGCAATGTTTTTGGAATGTGGATAGGAGTTTTTGCTGATTTTTTTTCTAGTTTGTAATGTTTTTGTTTCAATGTTTTGAAAAAAATCTCTTAAGTGTTGAATAAAATTGTTTTCGTCTGAGTCATTTGTGTTCTTGGATGAAAAAGAAAGATCGTGTGGTGTTTTGATATTTTCCCCATATAAAAGTTCAGATGGTGTGTGTTTTGTGTCGTCCTTTGTTGTTGTTCGTATTCCTAACAAAATCAAAGGGAGTGTCTGTGACCAGTTCATTTTATCTCCGGAGGCTCTTATGGCGGTTTTAAATTGCCGGTGAAATCTTTCCACCATTCCATTGGCCAGTGGGTGGTAGGCCGTGGTGCGGATACGTGTTGTACCCAAAAACCTATTTAATTCTCCGAAAAGCTTCGACTCGAATTGTGAGCCCTGATCGGTTGTTATTACATTCGGTATTCCGAATCGAGAAACGTGCTCATAGACATAAGTCTTAGCAATTGTTTCTGCACAGATATCCCGCATTGGGTAGGCCTCTGGCCATCTGGGGCCTATAACACAAAGCTACAAGTACTTGTAATACAAGTCAATCCTTACAAATGGGCGCGTTCAATGTTTGAATGGATAGCCTATCTAGGATAGCTTTGTATCCATGTATGTGTTTGAACGCAAGTCAGCTGTTGTTGACATTTCTCATAGGATAGCTTTGTATCCTAAAATTTTTAGGATAGCTTGGGATCTCTTTTCTGCCAACAGCTGTTTCGTCATCAGCTGTGTTTTAACAAGGGATTACAACAACACAAACCTATCCAGATCGCTTTAGTTCGGTGTTTGAACGTGGCCATTGTTATGAATTTCTGTAACACAAAGCTACAAGTCAGCTGGCTCTTTTACAAGTGTAATGAACATTCATTACAAGTGGGAAATTGTGCAATTTCCCTCTTTCTGTAACACAAAGCTACAAGTGTAAAGAAAAACTAAATCTTACTTGTAGAATAATCGATGAAATCTTACAGGTGATTCAAGACTTGTAGGACGCAGAAGATGTATTTTAAAATGCTAAAAAAACAAGCTTTTCAATTAATCAGCATTTCAATAATTTTTGTTCATCATGATTATTGCTTTTTTTTTAACCGAAAAAAAGTTCCAATTGTCAATATATCCACGCAGTCAATTAATTCAAATATCCCGAATAAAAAAAAAAGTAAGTAAGTCTTTCAGTGAACTATTAGAATGACGTATAAATCGTAAAAATAATATAGTTCGAGTAGTTTTGTCTCGGCTTGGTTTCACTGTCTGCGGAGTTAAGTTGAACTATATTTACTCGCACCATGTTCGAGCATCTCCAGAGCCCTTAAGAAAGGGATATCATTTCTCTAAATAAGTTTTCACAATTTTAATGTGTCCGAAATGTGAATATATGTACATCTTAGCTAGTGGTTTCTAGGAACCAGTGTATACTTTCTTTTGTCACTGAGTGTACCTTCTGATATATCAAGAAAAAGCTGCCAGAACCTGACAAATAGAATTTCAAAATCACATTTTTGTGACATTTTTACATCTATGGAAATAGTGCGTATCCACTCGCACCTATCAACGTTTGAGTAAGAAATAGAATAAGAAAAATGTAGTGCCATTCGGGCTTTAATGAAATAAAATTTAAATTAAAGTGATTAACATTTTTGCTTTTCGTTCTTTTCATTGGTTAAGACATCGGAAAATGAAAAAAATATAATATTTTTATTTTCTCTAATTTTAACCAAAACGGACATTTTTCTTGAAGAAGTTAGTAAACAAATAAAATGCACGACTGGATCATTCTTTTAATTGTATAAGCAGTCTGATAATAACTTAGAGCTTTAAAACAAGCACGCCAATCGATTACTTGAATAAATGTGAATATAAGCAAACGAGCCGTTTTCTTAAAAATAATCTTTTTGTATATAAAATGTATTTAACATTACAAAAAATTGATATGCCAATTTTGAGTATATATTAATATACATATAAAACTGAAAATTCAAAATAATTTATCATCCCGTTTTTGAAATATTGAATTTTCAAAAAAAAATGAATATTTTTCAAAATCCAACACTTTTTTCTTCCAAAATTTTGATACGCAGTATTATTTATATGCTAAGAAAGCTTTTTTGCAAGAAATTTTATCGAAATCGGATGACCGTTGAGTGAGAAAACCAAAAATCAAAAAACCGTTATATGGCAAATACCATTAATAAATATTTTTGGAAAATCTTTTTTTTCTTACCAGAAAGTACATCATATCTACAATATAATACACTGATTTGTTTTTATCAAAATCGTTAAGGCCTTTTTTGAGATAAATTAGATCTTCCTTAACGGTTGTATGGCAAATACCGTTATTTTTAGAGCTAAAAAAATTCAAATTCCTGTCTGGAGAGTTAAAAAAAAAACCTTAAATTCAAAATTTGAAGAAAATCGCATCATTGACTTAGGCTGTAGATCCAGATACACACAGACAGAATTGTGCTTTTTCCGTGTTCTCTATCATCGTTATGTTATGTTTGATTGTTATCTCAATTTTTGTTTGTACGAATCCAAAACTTGCCCTATAGTTCCTATATCGCAAGTAAAAATGTTGGTACAGTCCCCGCTTTTTGTGTAATTTTTAGATCAATTTACAGAATTACGTTTTTTATTTACATGTTTTTATTTTGTTGGCATCAGTTTTTTAAGATCACCTTATATCAATTAAGCGAGGTGCAATTAACCGGGGAATACTTTTCAGCATGTTTATACACGCATAGATGCAGGGCCAAATCTTTATGAATTATGATATAGGACTTTACCTTTTTAGTGCGGAATCAAACACGAATTTTAAATTCATAATGTCTTAATCTCAAATATCCGAGCATTAGAAGCAAAGTTATAATTTTTTGAAGCTAATAAAATCGACGATTTTTTTTATTAAAATGAATTTTTAGGTGCAAAATTTATTGAAATGCCCTACTGTCTCTCCTGTTGCATTAAGCCCTAGTACATCACTCACAAATTTGTAGAAGAGGATTGGGGCAATTACTTTGTACGATACAATTTTTAAAATGGTATAAGTTTTCATCCACTTTTGCATTTTGAAAAATGAAAATTAAATTGATGGGAGACTCAATTTGCCATTTAGTATTAAATTCTGTGTGCCTCATCAAAAAACTGAACACAAAAATGTTGCCTTATATTTACCCTTTATTTAAAGTCCTTAACTTTGAAGATTGGACAGTTATAACCAAAGTTATAAGCATTCCAATCGGTCGGTTTGAAGGCTTTTTGTGCATAACAGAAATTTTCTACACTGGATCTTGTCGGTCGATCGCTGACGAACACTCAACTCATTGCATGCAGAATGGAATGCCTACAAGTGTAAGAAAATTTTTGTTTCTACAAATGTAAGTTTTTTTTTTTGTGTTACAGAAATAATCTACACTTGTAAAACTAACGTAATCCTACAAGTGGCTCTTGCCTTGTAGACTTGTAGCTTTGTGTTATAGGCCCCTGGAGAATCTGTCCACTATTGTAAGCAGGTATTTGTTATCGTTAGACGGGGGAAGTGGCCCTACTATATCTAAGTGAATGTGCTGGAATCTTCCAGGTGGGATTTTGATCTGGTCAGTCGGCGATTTTACATGACTGTGTACCTTTTCTTTCTGGCATGATACGCAATTTCTTGCCCAGGAGTTTATGTCGTGATTCATTTTTGGCCAGAAATACATTCTGCCGATTTTTGTTCGTGTGGCTCGGATTCCTGGATGTGCAAGTGAATGTATTGCATGAAATATGACTTTGCGTTCGCTTTGAGGAACGTATGGTCTGTTGTTGTTTGTCGACGTTTCACACCAGAAAGAACTTTTGGAAGCGGGTATTCTAAGGAATTCTAGTTTCAGATTGGTATTTTTGGGTGGGCTGCGAATGAGTTGGGCGAGTTCTTCGTCCGCAACTTGGGCTTCGGCCAATTTTTCAATACTTGGTAGGATAAACTCAAGTGACTCGGCCTCTGGACGTGAAAGGGTGTCGGCAACGACGTTGAGGGAACCTTTGATGCGATATGTAATCTAGTTGCCGCTCTTGTCTTGGACTACGCTTTGTCTTTGTTGTTAATGCTGTTGTAAGGGGTTTGTGGTCTGTTAGAACCGAAAAATCTTGCCCTTCAACAAAATTTCTAAAATGCTCTATGGCCATGTAGATAGCTAGCAGTTCTCTGTCAAATGCAGAGTATTTAGACTGTGTGTTAGTAAGTTTCTTACTATAAAAAGCGATGGGTTCCCATGCGTCTCTGTTTAGCTGTTGAATAACAGCCCCAATGCTGGTGGCGGATGCGTCTGTTATGATGCTAAGTTTGGCATTTTCTTTTGGATGAATAAGAAGTGTTGCTTCAGCGAGTTTTCGTTTGGCGTCTGCGAATGCTTCTTGGCACTCAGAAGGCCAATTGTATTTTTTTGATTTGTTATCTTTTTTAGAAAGTTTTGTCAAATGATCATACATAGGGGTAAGTGTACCGGCAAGGTTTGGTATGAAACGATGGTAATAGTTTACCATTCCGATAAACCTTTGGGCGTTCTTTATAGATGTTGGGTCGGGAAAACTTTCTATTGCCTTGACCCGATCACGAGATGGTTTCGTTCCGTCTTTTGAAATATCAAAACCCAGAAAATGTAATGTAGGTACACCGAAAATGCATTTTGAGGCCTTAATGCGCAGACCATAATCTGTGAGTCGTTGAAATAGACATTTAAGATGTTTTTCATGAAGCTCTTCCGACTTGCTGGCTACTAAGATGTCGTCCACGTAGACAAATACGAAATCCAAACCCCACGTTACCTGATGCATAAACCGTTGAAAGGTTTGGGCTGCATTTCTTAGCCAAAATGGCATACGAGTGAATTCAAAAAGTCCAAAGGGGGTGGTTACCGCTGTCTTTAGGACGTCTTCCTGAGCCATGGGAATGCGGTGATATGCCCGTATGAGGTCTATTTTTGAGAAAATTGTGCACCCGTGCAGGATGGTGGTGAAATCATGTATATGGGGCAGTGGGTACCTGTCTGGTATGGTGATGGCATTCAACATGGGATAATCACCGCAAGGTCTCCAGTCATTTGCTTCTCGTTTAGGTGCCATATGAAGAGGAGATGCACATGGAGACGAAGATGGCTTACAAATCCCTATTTGGACCATGTAATCGAATTCCTGTTTTGCAATTTTAAGTTTATTGTTGTTTAGACGCCTGGGTCGAGAGTGTGGCAGGGGACCTTTTGTCAGGATGTGGTGAACGACTGTATGTTTGACAGGGAAGTTGAAGTCAGGTGGCTCCATTAGAGATGGAAAATCTACTAAAATGGAGTCGTACTTCTTTTCGACCGCAAAGAATCGTGGGCTTGACAAAATTTGTTGGCAGGGTATGCCACCTACGCTTGTATTCGTCAGAGGGTCTGTGACTTTCGAGTTTTTTACGTCTATTATAAGACCGGTTTGTCTTAAAAAATCAGCACCAATGATGGGTTTGGTGACTGATGCGATAATGAAAGTATGGTTAAAAACGCGTCTGAAACCAAGACTCATTCGAAGGTATTTGGTGCCAAAAACTTTAATGGACGAGCCATTGGCTGCGGAAATGAATTGGTCTGGCTTTGTTGAATTTGGTTTGAAATGCGTTGCGGGAAGAGCTGATACGTCGGAGCCAGAATCTATTAAGAATGTTATGCCTGAAACAGGGTCTTTTATAAAAAGACGGCAGTGTGAGATATGAATGGTTTGCTGCACTTTTGCGCTTTGTTGCCCCAATGGGCATGGTACCAACAAACTTTCGCACTGTTGTTGTTTCTTGAACGGGATCTATTTCGGAAAGGTTTTGTGGAGGAGTGTGACCGGGATGGATTTCGAGAACGGGAATTGTTAAATTTGAGGTTTGAAAGCATAGATTTAATTTCACCAATTTCTGTTTGGAGGTTTTGATTAAGTTAGGTAAGTTCACTTATGGTTTTATTGGAATTATTATGCCTGAAACAGGGTCTTTTATAAAAAGACGGCAGTGTGAGATATGAATGGTTTGCTGCACTTTTGCGCTTTGTTGCCCCAATGGGCATGGTACCAACAAACTTTCGCACTGTTGTTGTTTCTTGAACGGGATCTATTTCGGAAAGGTTTTGTGGAGGAGTGTGACCGGGATGGATTTCGAGAACGGGAATTGTTAAATTTGAGGTTTGAAAGCATAGATTTAATTTCACCAATTTCTGTTTGGAGGTTTTGATTAAGTTAGGTAAGTTCACTTATGGTTTTATTGGAATTATTTGCAATGGAGAACGTGGATGTATTTTGCTGTTGATATACTTCGTATATATGTCGTCAGCTACTTCCAGTAGTTCTTCGATTTTTGATTTTGAGCTGGCTTTTATTGAAACTTGAACCAGTGTGGGAAGTCTGCGCTTCCATAATTCTAAAATCAGGCTTTCTGTGACAATTGTCGATTGTCCAGCCAAGGTTTTAAGTTTCCGATAGAATTCGGATGGTTTTTTGTCACCCATTTCTTCACCTGACAGCAGTGTTTCTATTCGTTTGCCTTCACTCATAGAATGCCGTTCTGTTAGTGCCTTTTTTAAATTTGTATAAGGGGTGGGAGACTCTTAAATTAAAATGTCGTACACACTTGCAGCCACGTCCTGGGGAAGGGATTGAACGACATAATGAAATTTTGATTGTTCGACCGTAATGTTTCTTATCGCAAATTGTGATTCTACTTGGATAAACCAAATTGCCGGCATTTTTTTCCAGAACTCTGGAAGTTTGATTGCGGCTGCTTGGACCATTCCAGTTTGCTCACTGGTGCCGGGCGCTAGTGCGGTCAGAGTTCCTGCGATGGCAGGGTTATTGAGTACTTTAGCGGGGGGTGGTGATGTGGACATGATTTAAGTATCTTTTGTAATGTCTAAGTATCGTGAATTATAAATTACCGCGAGAAAGAAAGAAAGGGAGTCGACTTACAATAAATTTTACTAAAAAGGAAATTAAAATAATTTTGACTCGAAATGTAATAAGAAAAGCGTAATGACTAATGAGACATTTCGGAGGGAATGTTCGCTGAATATTTAAGTTGAGATGTAAAAATATGTGTATAAGATATATAATATTTTATATAATTACATAACTACCTACAATACTTGTTGAACTCCTACTTGTTCCTTGCTTGATGGTGGGATTCTTGATGTTGTCTGTAGATTTTAACTGCAGCTATTCAAAGGTGGCGATGTTCTCGAATGTTGTGGTGGATCTGGATCAGAGCTGGTATTGTGGGCGACCTTAAGAGAAATTGTGCTTGATGAAATGTCGGCGATTTTAACCATTAATGGCCCTTCGTTGAGCGTCGTCTATGAATGGTGTTGCTATTCGTGATTTTTACACAGATGGGGTGTTATGTTGAGCGACGTCAATGCACTGTATGGCTGGTCGTGATTTGACCACAGATGCGGTGCTGTATTGAGCGTCTTCAATGGATGGTGTGGCTGTTCTGACCACAGGTGCCAGCGCTGTGTAGAGCGACGTCAACGGATGGTATGGCTTGTCGTGATTTGACCACAAATGCGGCACCGTGTTGAGCGTCGAAAATGGGTGGTGTGGCTGCTCTTGATGTGACCACTAATGCGGCAGGCGGGACTCTGCTTAGCGTCGTCGATGGATTGTATGCGGCTGTTTACTTTATGAGCTGGAATGGTGGATCTGCTAAATAGTTGCAGATGCGATGCTGACACGAGGATGGATGGTTGACGTGGTTATACACGTGGCGTGCGTGATATTCCTGCGCCAGTTGCGTTTATATTTAGTTTTTCGTGCGGGGTCACCAATATTGTCGTTGTGGTTTAATGAAAATGTGACAATTAATCAATAAAAATAAATTAATTCTTTATTTTATAATTTAAAGTTTCTTAAACAAAATATTTCAGACAGCCTTTTCGTTCTAGACGACAAGTTGGAAAGAATGAAAAATGTCTGCTTCCTTTCTTCCTTTCTTATTTTTACTGGATGATGCCATTCATTTAATTTAATAGTTATGCCATCTTTGTTTCAGTCTCTACAGGTACTTATTAACGTAATGTAAAGTAACAATCATATAGGTACCTACATAATGTAATCTCTTTAGTTAACCTTTTCTAAACATTTTTTGTCATTAAATGAACTTTAATCGAAAATAACTTAAAAAAGGAAAAGATTCCTGACTTTAAAAAGCGTAGCTACTTACATTAAGTTTCTTAATGATTATTGATTTTGTTTCCATCATCTCTATATTTTTCTAGTGAATTGTCTCTTCCGCCTCAACCGTTGAATAGAACCGCCCGCCTAATAGATTTTCTTCTAACTACAAAGTCTTTTTTTTGTCGTACCTACATATCTTAAGTGAATCATCCTATATTAAACAATACAAAAAAAAAGAGGTGTACAATTTAACGCTAACAGCACCAGCGGTATAAAACTAATCATAAAAACACCTTAAAAATGTCCTTAAAAGCTACCCACCTAACGTAGGTATGTAGTTCTTTTTTATGTTTTCATTATAGGTACATATATATGTACCTACATATGTAAATATACATATATCTATTCTATTTATCTATTTGTTTCCTTTTTCTAATCAACAAATTCAGCTTCAAAATGTTTAAAGTTATTATAATCGCAAGAAATTAACTTTTAGCACAAAGTTAATTTCTTCCTCATATTGCTTTTAGAATAAAGATACTGCGAAAAAATTACATGCATACATATAGACATAATCAAACATTTTTCAGCTCGGAAAAAAAATACGAAAACAACATGCTCAGACAACCAAAAAAACATATCACATATTTTTTCGACCATCAACAATATCTCCGCCACAAAAAAAATCTTTCTCTACCTACCCACAAGGCCACAAATTATATCCTATACATGGATACAATATTACATCACATATTTTTTCCACCATCAGAAATATCTCCGCCACGAAAAAAAATCTTTCTCTACATACCCTCAAGGCCACAAATTATATCGTATACATGCATACAATTACAATGGAGAAATGAGTTCATACTTTTTGTTCATCGTTGCAAGCCTCAGACAAAAAAACGTAGATACCTACTCAACAACCGGCAAAGCAAAGCAAAACAGAAATAGCACGGCCTTGATCGTTGCTTAAGGGGCAAAGCTAGCATTGCAGAAATAAACGAAATCGCCAGAGAAGAAGAGATAGACATAGATATTTTCCAACAGAATCAAAGATACAAAATTCTGGGGAAGGTGCTTTCATTTTTGTAGTAAAACTCGCTTTTTAAAAGCTTTAAAAAATATAGCTTTTTCAATTTCATAGGTCATTTTGCTCCATAGGCTCGAGACATCTGGATATGATTATTTTTGCTTTCACTATGGCAAATATATCGTCAATCCTCGCGTTCCAATGTTTATTCGCTATGCTATCTAGCTATCCCAAAATTATTGAGATAACTTGAGTTGTTGTTGCGTCAGCTGTTATCAGCTGTTTTTTAACAAGGGATTACAACAACACAAAGCTATCCGGATAACTGAGAATAGCCAGTGGAACGTGCCCAATATATTTTGTCAAAATCTTCGGTTTTTGGGCCATCTTGCTTAGAGAAACATCAAGTAACTCCTCCAGTATGATGTCAGCTATAATGGGTGAAGCTGGATTACCCATTGGCATACCGTTACGCTGTTGATAGAGCTTGTCTTCATATATCAGGTAGTTGTTGTCGACTACACAAAAACGTAAGAGGTCTAAAAATGTTTGTCGTGTAATTCTTGTATGTTCTTTTATATTATCCCATTTTTTCTGTATAAGTTCAAGTGCAAGTTTTACGGGGATGTTAGTAAAGAGGGAACTACGTCAAAAGACACAAGAATTTCGTCTTTTTCAATTTTGATGTTATCAAGCTTCGATTTAAAGTGAAGTGAGTCCTTTACGTTATATTGAGAGTTTTCTGTCAAATTTTTAAGTATTGTGATGAGTTATCTCGAAAGATTGTAACATGGGACTTTCGTTGATGAGCAAATCGGTCTTAAAGGCATTTCGGTGCCACCGGATTATATATCATCATCCTTTGTTTCTCTACTTGATCTAAAATATTTTTAGCATGGAGATCCTTGACAAAGTTGTTGTTCATCGTCTGTAATTTATTGGTTGGGTCAGTTCTGATTGGCCAGTATGTAGTTCTATCCTCCATGATATGTTTCATTTTTGACCTATAGTCGGTTTTATACATAGCAACAGTTACGTTGCCTTTATCGGCTGGAATGACGATTAATTCTTTGTTCTTGTGGAGGAATTCCTTGGTTTCTTTTAAAATAAATAAATAAATAATCCCACACCTCTATCCCCCCCAGATCCCGCACGCGCTGGGGTCCATTTACACCGAGTATGACAGCAATTTCGATTGCAAGTCATATCGGTACTTAATACATTAAAATTATTTTAAATAGAAAATAAGGATAGATAGTTATTATGTTATACTGATGCCAGAATAACACAATAACTTCTTTTAAATGCGATACGAATCCTGAGAGAAAAAAGGTTGGGTCTGCTTAATGCAAGCAGTTACAAAAGTGAAAAAAGTTTAAAGTACAAAAAAATTAAGAAAAGGAAAAAAAAAAGAATGAGAAAATAAAAACAAATTAAAATTTAAAATAGGACCATGCAAAAGCAGATCTCTAGTAAAAAGTCAAATGAAAAATAGTAAAAAATTGAAATGGAATAGCATGCTAAGGCATTTGTTAAGTTCGTTGAGTTTGTAGTTTCAGTTTCTCTATGTAGTAGTTAATAAAATTTTTATAGCTTTACTAAATAATTTCAACTAATTATAGGAGGAACAATAAAGAAGTTTTTTCTGTGTGATCTTGCTATGATTATAGTCAAAAATATTTGAATAAGAATTTACTTCCCTCAACATTCTAGTAACTGGTTCATTCTTGCCATAATCAGTTCTGTGAGGTGCTTGATGGAATTGGGGTACTGATCTAAGAGAATGTGAGTTGGTGTTCATACTCATTATCTCAAGGAGGGCAAGAGAATCAGTAACACCAGACAAAATTTGATGGACAAAAATCACATCAGCTACTTCACGGCGCTTTTCGAGGGGTTGTAAGCTAATGAGCCGCAACCGATCATGATATGGGGGCAAGTTGAAGCTGTCAACCCATGGGAGTCCTCTAAGAGCAAAACGGAGGAATCTACGCTGAATTGCCTCTATTCTATTGATATGCACAAGGTGGTAAGGGGACCATACCTGACTAGCATATTCAAGTAAAGGTCGTACAAAGGTTGAATAAAGAGATTTCGTTACGTAGGGATCTGAAAACTCCTTAGACCAACGCTTGACAAAACCAAGAGCAGAGTTAGCCCTAGTAACTATGTTTTTGAAAGTACCTATCAACAGTAAACGACAACAACATTAAATATAATACCAAATTCCCACGGCAGCAACAGCAGGCGCAGTATGCTGACTCACAATTATATACCTTAACTGTATAACGTGTTGCATTAAAGCCTGTTTATTATTTATGTTTCGATTTGCTTTCCGCATATTCATAACTTAATCGTTTAATAGGTCAACCTAAATTATTAATTATAAGCAATAATGTTGTAATAAACTAGGTTTCAAAATAGTTATAAACAATGTATGTATTGGAGGTAAAATAAAGTAAAAGTAAGCATTAATTCTAGTATAAATAGACATAAGTTTCAGACAATAAATCAGAATAAGTTTTTAAAACCAAAAGGCGTGTTCTCACTCTTTGCTTCGATCCCCCACCCGCGGTAAGATCGATTCAAAGTAAACATTATTGGGGGCTCAACCAAACAAACAAAAAAAAAAGCGTTCTTAGGGCTAACACTAAGAAATAAAAAAAATAAAGAAAGCGTTCTAAGGGCTAACACTAAGAAATCAATCATCCGACCAAAACGTCAAAACCATTGCCCTCCAAAAGTACTTGAGAGTGCTAGGACGCCATATGGCCCTAGGCTCAATGATAGGAAAATCCCTATGCACACCTCCGCGTGGTGGAGGGTGGGTAACGCTAACGTGCAGGGGGACCGAATGGATGCCGGGATAAGCAGACAACCCAGCTTTGCTGGTCAGGGCACAAACTTGTCCTTGGGATGGTTAAAAGCCCCCTTAAGACGGATGAACTGCAGGTGGCGGTCAACGGCATGATAGTCTGGTGGCGGAGGAGCGTTTTTGTTAAAAGGCCAACGGCAGCAGCAGGTAGCGTCTGTAACCCATATTGGGCGGCTACAAAAGGCGTCTGTTTTCCCATAGTGGGCGGCCTCGAGCAGTTATGTGTTTGACCATACAAAAGGCGGGTGTGCCTGTCAAATCTGAGCTTATGTATGTTATTAATCGTATCTCGGAAAACACCATGGTGGAAGGATATATGCTATTACATGAAATATGACAACAATTGGAAATGAGTCCCCAAGAGGTAACCATTTTATGGAGAATCCTTCTGCAGCTTCGGCTGCTGTAAACCGCACATCGGATTTGGGGGTGCGGCATCTTTCGTGTACCAGCGTCAATCAAGACGCCATAACAATAAATGAATCGTTAACAAATAGAAGAAGTCTTTTAAGAAGAGCAAATGATACTTTTGGCTACCGCATACGTACGAAAATCGGAGCATGGAACGTACGATCCTTGTACGGCGAAGGTAGATACGAGCAGGTTGAGCGTGAAATGCTTCACCTTAAGATCAGTATCCTGGGCATCAGTGAAACTAGGTGGAGAGGAAGAGCCGAATACAGAGCTGACTCTGGGCAAACGAGAATGCTGTATTCCGGGGAGGATGAAAGAGAGGGTGGCCAAAGGCTGCATGGTGTCGGAATTATGTTGAACGAAGAAGCAAGGCGTAGTCTTATATCCTGGGCGCCCATTTCTGCAAGAATAATGACAGCAAGGTTCCGTTCAAAAATTCGCAACGTCACAATAATTCAGTGCTACGCCCCCACAAATGAAGCGACCGAGGAAGACAAAACCGCTTTCTACACTCATCTTAACTCAGTTTACAGTGGTGTTCCAAAAGCCGACATCATAATTGTCATGGGAGATCTCAATGCCCAAGTCGGATCAGACAACTACGGTCTGGAACGCGTCATGGGGAAAAATGGCTTGGGGTCACGAAATGAAAATGGCGATTTGCTGGTCGATTTTTGTAACGCTAATCGTCTTGTACTGGGTGGAACTGTGTTTAAACATAAGACTTGCAACAAAATCACCTGGGTACATCCGGATGGTCAAACTGAAAACCAAATTGACCACATCATGATTCAGCAGCGATGGAGGAAGTCAATGTGCGATGTTCGGAGCATAAGAAATGCCGACATTGGAAGCGACCATCATTTGGTTCTCATGAGTCTCAAGCTACGAACGGCAGCTGTACAACGTCAATCACAGGGTGCAGCAAGGAATTCGAAGTTCAATACAAATGCTTTAAGTGATCCCAACATATGTCGTAACTATGTCACCAACCTTAACGACAGAGCTTCGTCATTAAATGGAATACAACATTCAACAATTGATGAGATGTGGGGTGATATAAAAAGTGTTTTTATGGATGCTGGATCCGAAACTGTACCCAAGCAGTCGAGAGTTAGAGACTCTTGGATATCCCAAGACACCTGGGATAAAATCGAGCTTCGCAAATCGTTGAAGATGCAAATAAATGCCGAAGCAGATGCTCAACGAAAGGCTGAATTGCGAAGAGAGTATCGCTTAGCACATAAGATGGTCTATCGCTGTGTGAGACGAGACAAGAGGGTGAGGTTAGACGGTCTCGCAGAAAATGCGGAAAACGCTGCAAGAAGAGGAGACATGAGGGAATTGTACCAAATATCCAAGGAAGTTGTCGGGAAGAAAACCAACACCAATCATCCTGTAATGGATGTGGATGGTACACTTTTGGTATCAATCGAAGATCAGCTGCGCAGGTGGAAGGAGCACTTTTGTGCCTTGCTTAATGAGGATTCTGTCGAGCAGAGTGCTGAAGTGCCCCAGCTTAACGAGATGCGTAGATCATATAGGGGTATTGACATCGAGCCCCCTACAGTACTGGAAATTCAATCTTCGATAAATCTTCTCAAAAACAACAAAGCAGCTGGACTTGATGGTATACCAGCCGAGTTCCTGAAAGCTGACCCTGTCAGAACGGCTAGTATTCTACACCCGTTGATACAAGCTGTGTGGGAAAATGAAATCTATCCCAGCGACTGGAAGGATGGTGTAATTGTTAAGTTGCCAAAGAAAGGTGATCTTAAGAATTGCAACAATTGGCGAGGTATTACAGTTTTGTCCGTTTTTCCAAAATTAATGGCAACCATCATTCTGGAGCGGATAAAGGTTAGAATCGAGTCTACACTCAAGAGGCATCAAGCTGGTTTCCGCAGTGGGCGGTCTTGTGTCGACCATATCAACACTCTGCGTATCGTTCTTGAGCAGTCTGCGGAGTTTCAATCACCGCTTTACCTCATGTTCGTGGATTTTGAGAAGGCCTTTGACCGAGTCAACCGTGAATGTATATGGAGATCACTTCTTGGTAGAGGAATTCCCCAAAAATTGTTGCCATTATAAGAGAGTCCTATAACAACGCAAGATGCTTTGTTTTACACAATGGGCAGCTATCCGACTCTTTCGAAGTGCGGCAGGGTGTGAGACAGGGAGATGTTCTATCGCCAATTCTCTTTCTACTGGCGATTGACGATGTCTTGACGGCCAGCGTTGGAACATCAGAGAGGCAGGGCATCCAATGGAGACCGTTTGAAAGGCTAAGCCACTTAGACTATGCCGATGATATATGTCTCTTGGCAAATAACATCAGCGGGCTGAACGGGATGTGTCAAGTTCTGAAGTTAAAAGGAGAGGCGAGTGGTCTTAAAATAAATAGCAAAAAGACAAAAATAATGCTCACAGGCCGCTCCACACATCAGCGTATTTTAATACAGGAGACGCCAGTTGAAGAGGTTGAACAATTTAACTACCTTGGAAGTATTGTTTCAGCAAATGGTGGTACTGATCTGGACGTTCAAAGTAGAATAAATAAAGCTCGCGCAGCCTTCGGTTCTCTCTCCCAAATTTGGAACTCATGTCAAATCTCCTTGCACAAAGTTGAGATTCTTCGAATCCAATGTCAAATCCGTGCTGTTATATGCTTGCGAAACCTGGGAAAGTCACGACTACCATCTCAAAGAAATTGCAGGCTTTTGTGAACCGTTGTCTACGCCATATTCTAAAAATTCGCTGGCCACAAATTATATCAAACGAGGAATTGTGGCGCAGGACAAGCCAGGAGCGGCTGGACGTTGGCATAAGAAAGCGTAAATGGCAATGGATTGGTCACACACTGAGGAAACCAAACGATGAAATTGCAAAGCAGTCTTTTGAATGGAATCCTCAGGGTGCACGGCGGGTTGGAAGACCAAGAACAACATGGAAATCAACTGTTCTAGCAGAAGCAGACTCCCAGAGAAAGACGTGGCCACAGTTAAAATATCTATCTGCAGACCGAGAAGGATGGAAACGATTTGTTGGCGCCCTATGCCCCAACCGGGGTTACAGGACTTGATGATGATTGAATAAATAGAACTATCAAAATCTCATTCGAGCAGCAAGCAAATTCAGAAAAAAATGGAAAAAATAGCAGCAAAACAAAGTGAGACTGGAGAGGTAATCAAAAGTCTATTAAAAAACTTCAAAAAAAGCACCGAAAATTAGAATAACCCCGGAGTACCTGGCAAAGCAACGCCAGGCCTTGAAGGAACAATGGGACAAATTCGTTCTGAATGACACGGTGATCCATGAAATTTATAAGGAAGAAGAACATCAATACAATTCAGAACATTATTTTGAAGAAATAAATAACATATACGAAGAAATGTTAAAATAAATTGAGGATGCTCATGGAGCAAAAACACCAGAAGATAAGTCAAACAAAAACGAACCTGAAATAAATCCACAACAACAACAACGATACAAACGGCAGGAAAATAAAATAGCCGTATTTGTTCGCCTCTACAACAAAATGAAAGAAGGTCTCACACAGCCGCTCTCAAACGTTGCATACAAGCAATATCTTAAAACTTTAGAACAGTATTGGAGAGACATCATGGCAAATCACGATGACATCATAGAGAACGCGATCACTCCAGACGAATCATACTATCTTCAGGAAGATAAATATGCTGAAATAGAAACCATGTACCAGGAAATAGCAGTCGAAACCACAGAAAAAACTAGCAAGAAAAACCAGCAGGAAAGCAGCAATGAGATCAAACTTGAGCGAATAAACATTCCAACATACAATGGACGTTATGACTCGTGGCCATCGTTCCATGATCTATTCAAGACTCTGGTACACAACAACAAATCCTTAAGCTCTATCCAAAAAATGCAATATCTAAAGACACACTTGACAGACGAGCCAAGAAACATAATCCAACATCTGCAAGTCACAGCAGAAAACTACGAAACTGCACGGCAACTTATTGAACAAAGGTTCAACAACAAGCGGCTCATATATACAACATATGTGCAAAAGCTGATGAACCAACCATGTGCCACAACAGACTCGGCAACCTCACTGAAGAAATTACTGGACACAACCCAGGAATGTATGGCTGCCATCAAAAACTTGGGCATAGAAACAACCAACTGGGGACATTAGTAGCTTACATGATTCTACAAAAATTAGACAAAGAATCACAAATATTATACGAACAGTCACTAACGAAACCCAGGGATATTCAAGAATTGGAACCATTGTTGCAATTCATCGAAAAGAGGTTCCAATCAATGGAAACAACTAATAACAACCCGTTTCGAAAAGAAGTCAGGAAGCTTTACCAACCAAAGACGTACCATACAACCATACATCCCACCAAATGCGAGGCATGCACAGGAGATCATCCAATATACAACTGCTCAGCGTTCGTGCAAAAAGGGGTACACCAGAGAAATAAGTTTGCCAGAGACAAGAAGCTATGCATAAATTGCTTGAAACCAGGACATTTCACCTCCAAGTGCCTGTCAACGAAACGTTGTCTAAAATGTCATAGGAAGCACCACACGTCTTTGCACCTTGAACAAATTTCTGAAATTCCAAGGCGTGCAATGGCTCTCGAAAAACCAACACAATCAGGTAGATTGCAGTCCCACAACTGCACAACCGACAATAATGTTCTCCTTGCAACAGCATTAATCAAAATAAGTGGACCTAACAACAAAGAAGAATGTGTCAGAGCATTGATCGACCAAGGTTCGCAGGCATCTTTTATCACCGAAGATGTGGCAAACAAACTACAGCTACCAAAAACAAAAGTTGATGCAACGGTATTCGGACTTGGCTCACACGAGGTATCAACAGTAAAGTACAAGGTGAACATCGCACTAAGCAGCAATCCAAACATTTGTACCACTGCATATGTTCTAAAAAAAAATGTCACAAAAACACTCCCATCCACACGTATAACAACCGAATGGGAGCACCTACAAAAATTAATACTAGCTGATCCTACATACAACGTCCCAGGTAAAAAAGACATGATTGTGGGGGCAGAAGTTATTGCAGAAATACTCCAGGAAGGAGTCATCAAGGGAAATCCAGGCTCACCTATAGCCCAACAGACAGTATTTGGATGGATTATATCTGGAAATACTGGCAACAACACTCATCAATTATCATTGTCATGTCATATCACACTGACTGATTTGGACAGTCAAGTACGCAAGTTCTGGGAATCTGAAGAACTTGGAACGGAAACACAAGAAGACAAAAACAGTGAATCAACATGCGAAGAATACTACAAGCAAACAGTAGCACGTAACAACGAAGGAAGGTATATTGTAAGGATACCTTTCGAAGTTCAACCCGAACACGAAATAGCAAATAATCAATCAAAGAAGAGAGCAATAGCAAGATTAGTACACATGGAAAGAAGCTTTGCAAAAAACCAGAAACTAGCAGAAGATTACCGAACGTTTATGAAAGAATATATCGAGTTAGGACACATGAGCAAATGCAGAACAAGCAATGAGCAAGGAGCATACTACTTACCACACCACGCTGTTAGCAATCCAAATAGCTCAACTACAAAATTAAGAGTAGTATTTGATGCCTCAGCGAAATCTTCCACAGAATAAAGTCTTAACCAACTAATGCATACAGGACCCAAAATACAAGAAGACCTCACTTCAATCCTCATACGATGGCGAAAACACCGAATTGTGTTCTCAGCTGACATACAAAAGATGTACCGACAAATCTTAATCGACCTGCCAGATCGTAAATACCAACGGATCTTATGGAGAAACTCCCCACAAGAAGAAATCATGGAATATGAACTAAACACTGTCACCTATGGAACAGCATCAGCACCATATCTGGCAATAAGAACACTGAAGCAACTAGCAGAAGACGAAGGAAAGAATTATCCACAAGCCGCTCAAATTCTAAAAACAGACTTCTATGTGGATGATGTCATGTCAGGTGGAGACTCGATTGAAGAAGTAAGAGAACAGAAAAAACAACTCACCAATCTCCTTAAAACTGGTGGATTCCATTTGCATAAGTGGAATAGCAATATCAATAGATTACTGGGAAAAGAGGTGTCCATTCCATGAAGAGTCTCGAATTAGACAAAGAAGAATACGTTAAAACACTTGGCATTCAGTGGCATCCATTGAAAGACTACTTTTCATTCGAAGTCAAGCCATATGAAGCAAAGTCCACCTGGACAAAGAGGAATGTATTATCAGAAATCGCCCGAATATTCGACCCATTAGGCTGGCTAGCACCAATCGTTCTACGAGCAAAATTGTTGATGCAAGATATTTGGATGGAAGAAAAACTTGACTGGGATGATCCACTCCCCACCACACTGAAAACAAAATGGGAAGAGTATAGAAGCGATCTCAACAGTATAACAAATATCCAAATAGAAAGATGGACGAAATACTCACGTACTGTAAAAAAGATTGAAATTCATGGATTTTGCGATGCATCTGAAAGAGCGTATGGAGCCACCGTATACATGCGAACAATAGATAAGAATGACAAGATTACAACAACCTTATTAACTTCCAAATCAAAAGTGGCACCAAACCAAAAGAAACAAAAGGGCAAGAAAACTATAACCATACCCAAACTAGAATTATGTGGAGCGGTTCTACTTGCAAACTTGCTGTGGGAAGTAAAAAAAGATCTGGATATCGAGAAGGTAGAGACATATGCATGGTGTGACTCAACAGTTGCATTAGCTTGGATAAGCGCAACTCCAAATAAATGGAAGGCTTTTGTTTCGCACAGAGTACAAGAAATACAGAGATTAAACACAGGATACTCATGGAGACACGTTAAATCAGAAGATAATCCTGCAGACCTAGCATCAAGAGGGACATCCCCAGGTTCCCCAAAAGAAGCATCAATTTGGTGGAAGGGACCAGTATGGCTGCACTCAAAACAACAATTGAAAATACAAACAATGTCAAACCTGAGAACAGAACTGGAACTAAAGATCACGTCACATCATACTACCAAGGAAGAATTATATCCACAACACGACATCATGGCCAGATTTTCATCACTCACCCGATCAATAAGGGTGATAGCACTATGCGCCAGATACATCCACGTCATAAAGGGAAAAATAGAAGCACGAAAAAATTCTAAAAGGTCTGACAGAGAAATACAAGAAGAAAAAAGAGCTTTACAAAAGAGAAATCTATTACCATTGGAGGTTAAAATAACACATCTTTCAAAACTTAGCACTGTTGAGCTAAGAAACGCCCATATCAACATCATAAAAATAGCACAAAAGGCATTACACGAAGAATACAAGGTTCTGGAAAAAGAAGGCTCACTTCTGATTAGAAGCAACATAACTAACCTAAATCCATTCATTCGAGAAGGTATACTACGGGTTGGTGGAAGACTACACAACTCACAACTGTCTTCAGATGCAAAACATCCGGTAATAATCCCACATAAATCACATTTGGCAAAGTTAATCATAGACTGGGCGCACAAGGCAACACTCCATGGTGGAAATGATCTAACCATGGCATGCATTTTAACTCGATATTGGATTGTAAAAGGAAGAGGTGATGTGAACAACTTCATTAAGAAATGTGTTAAATGCCAACGATTTAACATACGAAGCCAGACACAATTAATGGGAAATCTTCCTGGACCAAGAGTGTCTATATCAAGACCTTTCACACACACTGGAGTGGACTATGCAGGTCCGTTTATGATGAAGACTAGCAAACTTAGGAACGCAAAACTAACAAAGGGATATATCGCTGTTTTTGTATGTTTAGCAACAAAAGCATTTCACCTTGAAGCAGTATCTGATCTATCAACAGACACATTCTTAGCCGCATTCGATAGAATGAGTTCAAGACGAGGACTGGTAAGTCACCTGTACAGTGACAACGCCACAAACTTTGTAGGAGCCAGTACCAAAATCATAAAACAATATAAAAAACAAAACGAAGAGGTTACGGAGGCCATAGCAAACCAAGGAATAACATGGCACTTCATACCACCAGCATCTCCTCACTTCGGCGGACTCTGGGAAGCTGGAGTAAAATCAGTAAAGCTTCACCTAAAAAAGACAATTGGCGACACTCATCTTACGTTTGAAGAATTTTCAACCTTACTTACAAAAATAGAGGCCTGTCTCAACTCCAGACCATTATGTCCAATGAGTGGGACCCAAGAAGATTTAGAATCGCTAACCCCAGCACATTTCCTGATCGGCTCAAACATGTTTTGCAGAGATACAGACAATGTTCTTAATACAAAGGAAAACCGGCTGACACGATGGGAATATCTAAACAAACTAAATCAACAGTTCTGGAAGAAATGGTCATCAGAATATCTCACAAGGCTACAAAAACGACCCAAATGGACGAAAACATCAGATAACATTGCAGAAGGTGACCTGGTTCTCATACGAGAAGATAACGTTGCTCCCGCAAATTGGTGTATAGGAAGAGTTCAAACAGCATACCCTGGAAAAGATGGATATGTCCGAGTTGTTACAGTTAAAACGCCGTCTGGATATTTAACTCGTCCCATAGCTAAAATATCCAAATTAGCTACAGATGAACCAGTAAGAACTGAACCAAACAAAGATGCAATAGAGCAAAATCCAGTTACTAAAGGTATAATCGAGAGTCCAGAAATTAAATGTACAATCGAGAAGAATCCAGCCGCAAACCAAAAAACGCAAAAGCAATTAACGTGTCACCATCTCCAGTCAACATTATTAAAACCAAGAAAACCCATTAAAAAAGTTAAAATACGACCAACTTCAATCCCCGTCAGACCACCAATAGAAGAACTTATCGAAAGACATCAAGCCAGAAAACGAAGAAACGAAAAAAACACTCGGAACTGAAACAAAAAGGGCACGCACCACAATTCCCTCACTGATTGTGTCAATTGCACTCTCTTCAATCATATGGCCATTACCAACACATGCCCAAGTTTCTAATGTACCGTTCACAAGCCATCCAGGACTATACTTTGAAAATAATGGCAATGTAAATCTTATCTCATCTAAATGGCGAATGTTGACATATTACAATTTAGCTTCATACAAGAGTCAATTAGTAGGATTACATAATATGGTACACGAGATAGACCAAGGATGCAAGATTTTGAATTCTTCGGAGTGTTTCAACATACTATCAATCTTAACAACAAATGAAGTGATGTAGTTAAGAAAGAAATAAAATCCTTTATGAGAGAGGGGGAAGAGTCAAAAGATCACCTTTGGACATTGTTGGGAAACTATCAAATCAACTATTCGGAGTACTAGACCAGGACTATGCTCGTGACATTGAAGGCCAGATAGAGAAAACTAAACAAAATGATGAATATACCCGAAGACTCCAGAGAAATCAGACTTCAATAGTCGAAACTACTCTGAACGTCTTAAAAACTACAAATCAACAAACAACAAATCAATTTAGATTACTACAAGAAAGAGTTACTTATATTACTTCCGCAATGCAAAATACCATAGACAAGGTTCAACAAACGCAACTGTTAACAGTTCTAGGTCTCACCACCCATATGTATGTCACCAACATCGAAAACATTCAAGATTCATTGTTAGACGTCGTACTTAACACTCAGCATGGAACAACTCATCATCTGATAATAACTCCCGAACAATTGAGAAAACATTTAACTGATATTCGTCAACACATACCTGCAACTATGACTTTACCAGCCAGTGAACGCCCAGATCAATTACTTCAGATATACAAACTAATGAATGTTCACGGGAGAATAACTACGAGTTATATTATCTTCGAATGTAAAATTCCCATACTAGACTCGGAAAATTACCAAGTATATAGGATAATACCCGTTCCAACACCTTATCAAGAACAATTTACCTTTATTGCCCCATCATCAAACTATATTATAACCAACCTAGGCCGAGACAAATACTATCCAATGCAGCAAAGCGAATTTGATAAATGTATACCGGTAGATGAAGATCTACATTACTGTTCAAAACTTCACCCATTACACAACCTACAATCCGATACATCCCAATGCGAAATCAATCTACTAAATCACAACAAAGAAATTGAAGGAAAGTGTGAAGTAGTACGAATGAAACCCAGAAAAGTGTGGATATTACTGCGGGATCTAAACAGTTGGTTATATGTAATGGACAAAGAAACTACCTTCAACTTGGTTTGCAGGGGAGAGGCATCTTCCATTACCCTAATCAATGACGGAATACTAACGTTAGAACCAGGATGTCAACTAAGCTTGGATACTATGGTTATCACAGCTCAAGCATCATACACAACACGGTTAAATGCATCATTTACACCACAACTCAACTTAAGCACAATCATACCCAAACTCACTAGTGAACCAGTCGCCCATCATTCAAGCATACTAAATGTTTTTCATTATCCAGACGAGCAAGTAAGAAACCTAGAACACTCCATAAAACAATTAAAAGAAGCAGAAAACTCCAGACCAGATGTCTCCTACAGCACTCACCATATCGTTCACTACTCCAGTTATACCATACTCATAATAATATTAATCATTGTATTTGTAAGACGACACCAGCAAACTCATAAGCAAATTCAACTCCCGATTCCAGCACCAAGAACTTCGGTCTAGA
Organism: Dasysyrphus tricinctus; assembly: GCA_963921185.1. NCBI lineage: Eukaryota > Metazoa > Arthropoda > Insecta > Diptera > Syrphidae > Dasysyrphus > Dasysyrphus tricinctus. Next base: position 42,344,280 of record OY992534.1, read on the forward strand.
AGACAGGGGGGAAAATGTTGAAAGTACCTATCAACAGTAAACGACAACAACATTAAATATAATACCAAATTCCCACGGCAGCAACAGCAGGCGCAGTATGCTGACTCACAATAATATACCTTAACTGTATAACGTGTTGCATTAAAGCGCAGTGTCATCAATAATTGTATTTCTGTTTATTATTTATGTTTCGATTTGCTTTCCGCATATTCATAACTTAATCGTTTAATAGGTCAACCTAAATTATTAATTGTAAGCAATAATGTTGTAATAAACTAGGTTTCAAAATAGTTATAAGCAATGTATGTATTGGAGTTAAAATAAAGTAAAAGTAAGCATTAATTCTAGTATAAATAGACATAAGTTTCAGACAATAAATCAGAATAAGTTTTTAAAACCAAAAGGCGTGTTCTCACTCTTTGCTTCGATCCCCCACCCGCGGTAAGATCGATTCAAAGTAAACATATGTTGTCATAATGGGATCTGAAATTGAGCTCAGTATCACAAATAACACCTAAGTCCCCAATTGTTGTTACTCTGGAAACAAGATCTACACTAATATAGTAGTCCCGTGGTGGTGGGCGAGATCGTTTGCGGGAATATGTGATGGCTTGGCATTTACCGACATTAAGTTCTAAATTATTTTTTTGACACCAAACTAAAAATTTATTCAGGTCGTTCTGAAGAGGTATAGCATCGTTAGGTGAAGAGATTACCCTAAAGATTTTCATATCATCCGCGTAGGTAGAAAGTTCCGAATGCTCAATCACAGATTCCACGTCATTAATCGTTAGAATAAAAATTATTGGGCCCAGATGACTGCCTTGAGGGACTCCTGATTTCGCGATGAAAGGATCTGATACAGAAGATCTAAACAAGACCTGATATTTACGATCTGATAAGTAAGGTTCCATCCATTGAACGAAACCAGGAGGAAATCCAAGAGCTTTTAATTTAAACGATATAATTTTGTGTGAGATTTTATCAAATGCCTTACTAAAGTCTGTGGCAATAACGTCAACTTCATTTTTATTTTCCATTGCATTCAAAGTAAAAGAAACAAATTCTGTCAAGTTAGTGGTCGTAGATCTACCTTTAAGGAACCCATGCTGTTTAGGGGAAAAAAGTGGCTTGCAATGAAAGTATACACTGTCAAAGACAATGCTTTCGAAAAGTTTAGGAATGCAAGATAATTTGGCGATTGGTCTATAGTTTGCAATATCTGCTTTACAGCCCTTTTTGTGAATCGGAATGATAAAAGAATTCTTCCACAACGACGGAAAAATTCCAAAAGAAATAGATTTTTGAAAAAGAGCTGCCAGAGGCTGAGCCAGATTGGCTGCACATTTCTTTAAAACAATCGCTGGCAAACCGTCTGGACCTGATGAGAAATCATCCTTGAGATTGTTTATCTTGTTGACCACATCATCAGCATTAATATTAATTGATACTAAAGATGTTTTATTACAATTATTCATATAGTTAAAGTAACTTAAGTCTACCTCAAAATCATTTTCAGAAAAGGCAAGACCGAAAAAATTTGCAAATAGATTAGTTATAGTTTTTGAATCATTAGAAGAATGATTTAAATAGTTAAGAGTAGTTGGATAACCATCTGACTTTTTCTTTGAATTAATAAATTGCCAAAATCGTTTGGGATCAGTGATAATATCGAATTGCATCTGATGTATATAAGCATCATATAACAGTTTAGAAAGAGTTGAAAATTCATTATATGCAACTATGTAAAGGGAGAAGTCATTTTCTGTTCTAGATCTTAAATATTTTTGCCAAAGACAGTTTCGGGAATTGCGCAGCGTACGAAGCTCCTTTGAATACCACGGAGGTGATGACGATGTATTTTTCTGGGGCCCATAAGGTACAGATAGAAAAAAACAATCAAAAATTACTGAATAAAAATTAGTGGTAAGAGTATCGATACTACATATTACTTAAATTAGAATTGAAAATTGAATCAAAATTTATATTACTCAGGAGTTCATTGAGTTTGGTAAAGTCAGCTTTACGGAAATTGAAACGATATGTGTTATCAGCCTCAATATTCGTATTATCGTGTTCGAAAGCATAGACTAAGGATAACGGTGGATGGAAGGGATCAATAGTAGAAAGGGTTTGGCTGCATTCTTCAACAATGCAGTTGATAGCATCATTAACAAATATAAGATCTAGTTGTCTATGCAGGTTGTTCTTAAAATTGCTAATCTGAAGTAGACCAGAATCAGACAGATTGTCAGTAAACAATATTTCTTTTTGAGTTGTTGCATTCTCAGTAACGAAGTGAGAGTCATCCTCGGATCGTGACCATATCAGGTTGGGAAGATTGAAATCACCCAAGAGCAATAAACCGTCGTGTACTTCCATCGCCTCACACAAAAAATCTATTGCGTTGATTAAATTTTGATAACTTTCGATTGGACTACAAGGCCTCAGATAGCAGCACAAAACAAAAATACTTTTGTGTTTGACATTGATTTTTGCACAGATCAACTCGATATTATCAGTATTAGGGATGTCAAAAAAGGAACTATCATAACTAGAATGTACCGCTATGAGAACTCCTCTTCCAGCCCGTTCCATCAAGTCAAGAAGAGCATCCTTTCGGTAAACATTGAAATCTTGAGTAAAAAACTCATTTTTATTGAAATTACTATTTAAATTAGTCTCAGTTAAAGCAAAAACATCAAAAGGAAGTTCTTGTGACTTTAAGAATACATCGCGGGCTTTAGAACGAAGTCCCCTTACATTTTGATAGTAAAGGGACAAGCATTTCAGTTTTTTGGAGCTGTGATAACATTGCCGCTTGGGCCTTGAGAATTTCTATTGACAAATTCCTGAGTAAAAATATTGGCAGGCCATGATTCTGGAGACATCAACACGTTAAACATGGGCTCAGGAATCGTGATTTTAAAAGATGCAACTCTGCCATTTGATCTTGTAATGTTTTTACATTTTATTAGATTATGGTCATTGGAAATATTATGCTGATTCAGAATAGACTTAACGTGATTAAGAATATCCGTGTGAGAAGTTGAAACATCAAATTTAGAGACAAATATAGATTTAGGAGCAGGCACAACTCTGGGTTGAAAAATGCCAATGGATGGAGGGTTGTGAATAACTGATGGGTTGACACCAGAAGAAATTGGATTGGGGTTACTATTGCTACTAATGTTGATTGAAATTGAATTAAGTGAGGAGCTATTGCTCATGTTGTTAGTAGGACAAAGTAATTCGTCTTGAAGAGACATAGTGATAGGAGCATTATTAATATTAGTGTTATTAACATTGGGATTTGCAGAATGAGAAAAAGCAGAATTGATCAATTCAGTAAAGATGACTTTTGTACTTGTCAACTCTTTCTCAACAGATATAAAATTACTGTTAAATTCATCAAAATGTTTACTATTATTTGTTGATAATGTGTCAAAGTTTTTTGAAAGCTGGAGAACAGATTCCGAAATGTTATTATGATGTGAGTTATTGATTGCACAAAAGTTGTTAACATTATTACTAAGTAAAGACAGCTGCTCGTTATTTTTCTCAGAAAGAAGCGAGTTCTTTTCAATTTTGGAATTAATTAATTTTATTTTATCTTCCAATACTTCATTAAGGATGTTTTCCAAGTTATTAAATGATTTTGCGACCTTGGAATGGTTTTTATCATTGCTCAAAGTGTAAAGCGAGACAGCCCTAGTGTTAGAGTCAATAACTGTTTCGATTTTATCGACATTTCCAACTAGATCAACAAAATGGTCAAAAAGAAGTCCAACTTTCTTTTTCTACATTAAGACATCTTGCAGAGTTATTATCTACCGTAGCTTTCATCTCGTCTAAATTGCGAGTGATACTTTCGAGGGAAAGATTTAAGTTTTGTAGTTGCAAACAAATGTTTGAGCTTTTGCAGTTGTTGCACAAGAATGAAAGTTTCATTAAAGCAATAGTTTGCATTCGCGTGAATCTGTCTGAAACATCATCAATTGCAGAACAACAAAAATAGCATTGAATTACATCCATGATAGTTAAAAAACAAAAAGTAAAATAAAATTGAAAAGGAGAAAAAAAAGATGACAGATGGTCACCCTAAGATTTTGTATACAAATATATATGGTTATACACATATATATGCTCCGTCAAAGCAAGCAAGATCACACAAACACCAAACAACAAAGAAAATAAACAGAAAATCAATGAGTCAAATGGAAGTATAACTATAGGTATACTGTAAAGCATGTAGGTATTAATTGAAATTATTAATTGCTTACCGCAGGAATTATAACACACAACATAAGATTAATATGAAATAGGTAAATCACTAACACTAGGTAGCTAAAATGGTAAAGAAATTAAATTAAAACAAAAAAGAAAACACTGAGTAAGTTTACTTTTATAATAAGAAGAGTGCACCAACAATTTTAAACAATTTTAAATACAGGAGAACAGAGAGTTGCAAATTAAACACCGCAAGCAAACACCACACAAGACAATGTAAACGATATGATGATAAAATAAAGTATTGAATTAGGCTATTTTTTTTGTTTATGGATTGATTAATTGGAAATTAGCACAATTATGCACAGGGTTTTGTTATAAGAAAGTTGAATATTAACATGAAATTTAAATTTAAGAGTTGGTGATTTAAAAGTTAGTGATAAGGAATGCAAATAATAATTTTAATTTTAATTAAAACAAAGTATGTATGAAAAAAGACGACTACACAGAGAGAGAGAGAGAAACTGAAACTGATAATAAATATCTGTTTAAATCGTTGGACTGGTGGCTATTAAGGCTGGTGTCCAGAATATGCGCAAATTTAGCGCGAGACGTTTCGCGTTCTTCATTATCCGCTATTGTTTGGATACATTCTTCTCCGTCGGCAATTATTTTGAACAAAATGTTCGAAGTGGTTTTAATAGAGCTCGGAAGAGCAAATTTTGGGCCAAGCGATAAAAGATATTTTATATCGTCGGGGATGGTAACCCTGGTTTTGTTCACACACCATTTCTCATTGTAAATTATGTTATATTTCTCTCTCAACCTCTGCTTTTGAGAGGCAAGTTTTTTGTCATGTAGTAGTCTAAGTTTTTCAGTCATATTGTCGGAGTATGTGTTTTCATATGAACAGAAATATTGGTATTCCTCTTCTGTCAACCTCGATGCTAAAATGTGTTTGATTTTAATAATTTTATTTTCTGTTTTGGTTATGCTTTTATATTTAGTTGATATGCAGAGGTTTAGCATGCGGCAATGAAAATTGTATTTTGTTTTGCTAAGTGTGTTTTGTGTTAATATATCAGAATCTTTAAATATATTATCAATAGTCTTTGTTGTGTTCGCAATAAAGTTTGGAATTAATCCTAGCTTTCTGCATCTAAGCAAAAAATTCTTGCTTTGTGTTGTTTTTGTAGTATTGAGTGTTCTATAGCTTTTCATTTTATTGCAAAGATGAATGCCATAATTTTCTCTAATGTGTTGGTAAAAATACATTTTCTCAAAGGTGTTGTAGGAAAATTGTTTTTGTAAAATTATAAGTTAAGATGGAACCTCTTCCCCTGAAATACAAATCGTTTACTTACGTTAAGCACATAGCGGACAGATTTAAACAATCCGGCTTTATTGATAAGGAAAAATACAGCATTGCAATGAGTTCTACCAACAACCTAGGCCAGGTCTTCAGTAAATTAAAAACAAAGGTAGATGCTATGGAAGACTCAAACCTCATTTATAAAATAACATGCAATGGCAAAAAAGACGAAAAATGTGAACAGGTTACGTGGGAACTACAAAACAAAAACTTAAAAACAGAATATCAGGACATAAATCAGATTTAAAATCAAATTCAGCACAAAAAACAGCGTTGGCAACCCACTGTATTACAAACAACCATAAACCTAATTTTGATGGAGCGAAAATAATACAGAGAGAAAACCACAACAATAAAAGGATGATAATCGAAACACTACATATTATAAACACGACTAATACAATGAATAGGAAAACGGATCTTGACAATGTGAGTCCCCACTACAAGTACCTGATCGAAAGAACAAAGAAGAAAAGAAGTTCCAGATCCCCTTAGCACCCGCTTACCCCATGGATGATAAATCAATCATTATTTTTAACGTTTATGCTTTCTCCTTCTTCTCATTAGTCTTGTTCAAAATGTAAAGTATAGTATTGTGTGCAAGTAAAATGTATTTTTGTTTTTCTTCTTTTTTCTAACTTAAGTGCAATATATATGTAATACGCAATATGAATGTTTAAAATAAGTGCAATATCAATGTATAGTTATGTCAATCATTATATATGTACGCTTTAAATGTTCATTACATAAAAACACAATGTAAGTTAGCCATTTTATCTATAATATTTTTAACCCTAATATCAATTTTTATATTTTTTAATTTGCAATTTATACTAATAACCATTGTTTTCTTTAATGTGTGCATAGAAATAAAACCTGATGATGTTCATAATCATGAACGAAACGTCGTTTTAAACAACATTTTGTGTTTAATTTAATTTGAAAAAAACTGACCTATAGCCCATAAACCAACAACTAAACGTATTTTACTACAAAATGAAAGCACCTTCCCCAGAATTTTGTATCCTTGACTCTGTTGGAAAATATCTATGTCTATCTCTTCTTCTCTGTCGGTTTCGTTTTTGTTTCTGCAATGCTCGCTTTGCCCTTTAAGCAACGATCAAGACACAAGGCAGTGTTATTTTTTTTTTAATTTGCTTTGCCGGTTGTTGAGTAGGTATCTACGTTTTTTTGTCTGAGGCATGCAACGATGAACAAAAAGTATGAACTCATTTCCCCATTGTAATTGTATGCATGTATAGGATATCATTTGTGGCCTTGAGGATGGTTAGGTTAGGTTAGGAGGGGCGTGCACAGCGCAAAGGCTGTTGCGTACACGGGGGCCTATTGGTCCATTGTGATCCCCTTACGAAAAGAAAGCAGAGATGCTCCTAAACTAATTATTCAAGTAGACTGGCTCATTTGCAAACCAGCCTGTGCTCTCTATGAATTTCCTCATATTTGCCATTGAGACCTGCGCTAGATCGTCCAGTTCTCCAACAAACCTGTCTCCGAAGTAACGGAGGCGATTTGTTTGGAGGTTTGGACAATCGCAGAGCAGGTGTTTAATGGTTTCTATTTCTTCTACATCCTGACAGCTCCTACAGAAGTCCGGTGCGAATACACCCAGTCTGGTGGCCATTGTGCCAATGGCGCAATGACCCGTTAGTACACCTATCAAGATTCTAATGTTCTTTTTACTCAGCGATAGAATATACTGAGTTTCCTTTTCATTAATTCTAGGCCATAGACTTCTAGAGATAACGCAATCGTTCCTGGTAATCCAGGATTTATTGATTTGCTCTTTCGTTATTAGGTCTATTTTCGTTTTAACCACACCGATCGGGATGTCTAGTCCCATATCTAATTGGTTTCTACTGTTTCTTACTGATAATGACCCCTTCCTTGCCAGTTCATCTGCTATATCATTCCCTTCTATATTGCTATGTCCAGGAACCCAGCAGAGTTTGACTCGGTTAGTGTTGCAAATTTTATTCAGTATGCCTCGGCATTTTGTCACTGTTTTGGATCTTATAGTCTCACTGGCTATCGCTTTGATAGCGGCTTGGCTGTCCACGAAAAATGTGATCTCCGACGAGCTCAGTTTTTTCTTGTGCACCATTTCTGCCGCTTTTTCAATAGCATAAATCTCAGCCTGAAAGACGCTACATAAATCTGGGAGTTTATATGATTTTCTAATATTTAGTGCTTCACAGAACACCCCAGCTCCTGTTCCTTCTTCCATTTTTGACCCGTCAGTATAGAAGGGGATACCCTGTTCACTAATAAGTGAGTTGGGTTCCCAACCATGTCTTTCGGGTATTGAAATAGAGAAGTGTTTGTTAAAATCTATTATCGGTGGTATGTAATCAGTCGTCACATCAAGTCCGACCACTGTGTCATACCTTTTTAAGATAGACCCATGACCATAGGTGCTGTGCTTCCAAGAGCCCAGTTCTTTGAGTCGAAGTGCGCTTTTGGCTGCTGTGCATCTAATGTGCTCGTCTAGGGCTGGAAGATTTAAAATAATTTCCAACCCTGCTTGTGGCGTAGACCTCTGTGCCCCCGTTATTCCTATACAGGCTAGTCTCTGTACCTTGTTCAGGTTTTTGAGATAGCTTACTTTTTCCACAGCCTTCCACCACACGATAGAACCATAGGTAAGTATGGGGCGAATAATCGCCGTGTACATCCACTGGATAACCTGCGGTCGCATACCCCAACGTGTACCGAAGGTTTTTTTGCATGTGTAGAAAGCGCCGAGTGCCCTTTTCATTCTTTCCTCTGTGTTTCTTTTCCATGTTAGCTTGGAATCAAGGATTACTCCAAGATATTTAGCTTCTTTGGAGAGTTTCAGAGGAATATCATTAAGCATAGGAGGAGTAAAGTCCCCTAATTTCTTTTTATTCGTGAACAGAACTAGTTCAGTTTTTGTAGGATTAACCCCGAGACCGTTTTGTGCTGCCCAAGAAGATAGTTCTTTAAGTGCGGATTCCATAATATCTTTGATGGTGGTAAGATACTTACCCGATATCAAAATTACTATGTCGTCCGCATATGCCACAATTTTAATGCCCTGATTACTAAATCTTATGAGAATTTTATTAACAACTAGGATCCAAAGGAGAGGTGAAATTACCCCTCCTTGTGGTGTGCCTCTTGTAACAGTTTTCTCAACGAAAGCATCTCCCAGTCGGGAGTTTATGATTCTACCATTGAGCATGGTATAAATCCAGTCCACAATGGCAGTCTCAACTCCGACCTCTTCCAGAGCAGATTTAATGGACTCCGTTTTTACGTTGTTAAACGCTCCCTCAATGTCCAAAAATGCTGCCAGGGTGTGTTCTTTGTGCTCGAGACTTTTCTCAATCTGTGAAACGACTTCATGCAACGCAGTCTCCACTGACTTACCTTTAAGGTAAGCGTGTTGGTAGCTGCACAAAATGTTTGGGCTGAGAAGGTCTCTAACATGCAGATCAATAATTCTCTCCAGGGTCTTGAGGAGGAACGAAGAGAGACTTATTGGTCTGTAATCTTTTGCGGTCGAGTGTGTCGGTTCTCCAGCTTTTGGAATAAAGACAACTTTAACCTCTCTCCAGCTGATAGGGACGTATCTAAGTTTAACACAACTTTTGAAGATTACCCTAAGCCATGGGGTGATTATCTGTAGAGCATGCTGAAGAAATGCCGGAATAATCCCGTCTGGTCCAGCTGATTTAAAAGGTTTGAACGAGTTTATTGCCCACATAATCTTCTGCTCTGTGATAACCTGATCCAATTCTGGTGCTGATTGTAGAGCTTCTAAGGAGTCTGGTTGTTTATAGCCTGAGTCCTCAGGGCTCTTACAGTCAGGAAAATGTGTTTCCATAAAGAGTTCAAGTGTTTCTTGGCTCGAGTTCGACCACGATCCATCGGGATGCTTAATATAGCCCGGAGTCGTGGGGTTATGGGCAAGGACCTTTCGAAGTCTCGCTGCCTCACTTGTGTTCTCAATGGATTCACAGTGTCTAGCCCAACTAACATTTCAGCTTCGGTTCGGCCTAACTGAATAGGCTTTCTGATTTCTTTAAGACATTTGTAAAATTTCGTTAAGCATAAAAAGGAGAATATTAAAGAACTTCGAAAATAATTTCGGAAAATCTTCTTGGAGGCCCCGTACGCAGATCTCTTAAAAGCTTCAAATTCTTAACGATCCATAAGAAGTTTTAACGAGCGCTATTCGAAATCTTAGTGAAATTATGGTTTTGACAGATAGCTTCAGAAATGTTTCTATAAAAGTAAACACGCAAGTGTAATAGAATGTCTTATAATAGCTATTAGAAGCCGACAATACAGCTCTTACAGAGGTTGTAGGAAAATGGGGGAAAAAATATAATTCTTTTTACTTTCAATTTCTTTTGAGTGATTTTTACCGCATTTAATGTTTGTTAAACCTGAAACTATTATTTGTTTTCAATTATTTGTAAATTATTGAATTGGAAATAATTATAAAACACAAAGATTTTTCTTACCCGTCTAGGAATCGAACACGGAACTCCTGCGTAAGAGTCCATCACTCTACCCACTCAGCCATCTTAGATATAAAATGGAAGATGCAAAAACTTAATCAGTATTTTCCAGTCCTACAAGCTGGCTCCACTAGACATGAACGATGTCCAACATCCAAACCACAATCCAATCAGCAAACTGATTTGTATGGATATGTCACTGCACGGACATGGATTTTTGAGACTCCATTGTTTTTTTTTAAACATGTTCATAATCCAACCATGGCTCATACCCAGTGGAGCCACCATGTTAATAACAAATTTGTAACCCATTCACACAAAGAAACAAGATGTACAAGATTTTTTTTTTCAAATCGCTTGTTTATTATTGAAATTAAAATCTGAAGAGCTGAGTGGTTGTTTTTAAATTCAATCGCCCATTGCCTGAGGTTAAGTCTAAGCTTTTGATTTTTTCATCTTCGTCATCGCTTTCTTGAAAACATTAATCATTAAACTGGTGTGTTATCCCTCATAAAAGTTTCGCCTCTCATGCTGGTAGTGGGGTTCATATCTAAGTACAGAATGAATATTTATATTTAAAAGAAAATTATAAACAGAGAAACAATGAAACAATGAAACACACTTAAATCTTCTGGCTCTGGAGATATTTGATTTATCGATGAAAGACTTATTAGATCTGAACTTTCTTGCCGTCACGTCATTGTCTTTCATTTGCATTCTTTTGAAGATCTAAGTTACGAGCTCTCTGGAGTATTAAGAAACGTCTCACCGCAAGAGATCTATAATAATTTCCCGACTTATAAATTTTTTCCACGAAGTAAACATATTCACGCAAAAAAAATTTCACAAACAATTTATTCAATAAACGAAAATTTATCAATGACTTCATTAAAATGACTTTGACAGATTTGAGTCTCTTTAGCATAGACTGACATTTTCTATTATGGTTCGTTAATAAAGTCTGAGAAATCTCTGCGAAGTATTCGATAAGGCTTCCAGCAAATTGTAACCGAAACCTTTTAAAGACAAAGTGACAGGAGCTTCAATTAAATTACTCTATACAATCTTTATAAAGTGACAGCTTCATGTTTCTTCGTTAATGCTATTAACAGAGGTCTATCCGAAACAAAGACGCTAGTCTCGTTTAATTTTCTATATCAAGCTTTCAAACGACTTTAAAGAAGCAGTTATTGAAATCATGACTTCTATTAGAAATTTATTTTTGATGAAAGCTTAATAGAAGCTTTATACATATCCAGACTTGCAGCATATCGATATTTCTAAGCTAATAGAAACTGAAATGTTAGTTGGGAGCCCATGAATCCTTTTTGGCCCTTCTTAACTCTTTGGTGTATGAGTTAAGTTCGGCTCTATATGAATTCCAATTTACTTCTAATTTGCTCAGTTTGGCTTTATTGAAAAGTTTTCTGACCCCTGTTCTTCGTTTCTTAAGTTCACTGTTCCACCATGGTGGGTTAGTGGGTTTATTGTAACGAGATATAGGGCAGTGTTTTTCAAAGGCCGTTCTCATTTCACTAGTTAGGTTTTGAACAACAGTGTCAATGGTTGAGGTGATCGAAAGCGTTTCTTCCTCAGGTGGGTCGATACGCTCGTTCAACCATTTTGTGTACTCTGTCCAATTTGTTCTAGTTGGGTTCCTAAAAGGTTTAGTATCATTTTGATTCCTGTCTAAAGTAAAGAGTATCCTAAAGTGATCCGAAAAGGATTCTTCAGGTGAGACTCTCCAGTTTCCTACAGAAATCTTATCATTATTACTCATGAGAGTGAGATCAAGAATTTCTTCCCTGTTTTTGTTCCGAAACATGAGGTTAGAACAGAGAATGTATTCAAAAATTGACTCACCCCTTTTGTTGATGTCCTTACCACCCCATTGAGTGTGGTGTGCGTTGGCATCACAGCCCATCACCAAAGGTGTCCCTCGTGCTGTGGTGTAACCCACAAGGTCGCGGACCGTTTTTGATGGTGGGTCTTCTTCCTCGTACGGCATGTACGTTGATGCCAAGACGAAGTTGCCTTCCTTGGTCTCAACGCTGATTGCCACGTTGTCTCTGTTGCTGTACCTAGATAAAAAGAAAGCATTAATTGATTTTTTCACTAGAATACAACTTCTTATTTCACCTTCAGACGTGGAGTGGAACAGGTTATAGTTTTTTGACCTCAATCCTTGTACCTGATTCTTACAAATCCAAGGTTCTTGGATTAAGGCCACATCCACGGCCTCTTGAGACATGAAGAGCATCAGGTCGTGCGTTGCTGCTATTGCGTGATGCAAATTAATTTGCACCACCAGCAGCTTTTGACTCCCCTTTGCCATCATGCCTCCTTACCCTTACGGTTCCGGGACCGTATCTCAACACGTCCCCTTTCTCTTTGAGGAGAAGGTCAGATGTCTTGTCAATTATGAACAAGAGGTCCTTCCCTTCCCCGCTGAAACTTTTCCTGGAATGCAGGAGCTTCCATTCGAGTATGGAGAACTCCTTATTCTGTTTCGCCAGCAGTTTAATTATGGATGAGTCCTCGTGCGTTGCAGGAGGAGGAATCCATATATTAACCTGCTGTCGAAGCGGAATAGATGTGACGGGAAGAACTCCGAGAGAAGCCCCCTCCCACAGTTCGCCAATATTGGCGATTGCTTGAGTGAGAAACTCCCGGGATTTCTGGTCCCCACAGCAAACCACTTTTACTCCTTTCCGCCATCCAGCCCCATCAAAGGTGTAGTCGTCAGAACTATCATTCTCTGATGTCGCCATCATAGCTTTGAGGATTTCATTCTCCACAAGTAACCAATTTTTTGCCGTGATTTTCCCATCCGGGTCGTCTCGACTTATTATGGCCACCTGCAGATCGATCGGGGTGGTGTCAAAACTATTGGTTTTAAGCTTTTTAGAACCATCAGTCTTGGTTGCCTCCTCCGATCTTGCTCTCTTAGTTGAACCTGGCTTCGTGCCAGAAGAGTTGCCTACCTGTGCTATCTCATTCCTTTTCAGGTTTGATGTAGCGTTGGTCTGCTGTTTCTTACTGGAGGTCGCCAGATTCGAATTTGAGCCAGTACGAGCAGTAGAGTTGTTGCTAGCCTGTTCGCGGTTTATCTTTTTAGGGATAGACCTAGATGTGGCAGCAATTACTTTTCCGCTGTCTGGCTTTTTAGCGTTCAAGTGTGGTTGGGAGGAAACAGTGGGTGTAGTGGCGGTCGTTGCCAACTGACGTTCATAGTTCTTCACCAACTTTCTATGCTTTTTCAAAAGGGCCTTGTCTCTCGCACTGAGAGTGTTTGGATCCTTTTTCTCGGTAGCACTCACGAATCTTTTAGAGGATCTGTAGTTACTGCGTTGCCTCGAAACTCTGAGGGGTGCAGTAGGCTTCAGCGTTGTCTCTTCTTGACTCGAGTCTTGCAACAGCTCATCCTCGGTTTGACTTCCTATAGAGGGAGGTCTGTTCAAGGTCTCCCTACTGTCAATAGCTTAGCTATCTAGAGCAGGAAGAAGAGATGTTGCAAGGTTGAGCGCATTTGGTTGTCTAGTTAAGACTGGTTTGGTCGGTTCTTTGTATACATTTTTTGTCACTGGCGACTTGCGAAGCCAAGCCCTCGTCGACAACCGTGACCTCTGCCGACACTTGAGTGTATATCCCCGCTCGGATTTCTTTGCTTTGTATACTTTTCATAATTCCATTAATATTTGTTTGGATGAACATCCCAGTTTTTATTTGGTTTTTCTTAGTTGTATGCCCCTGCAGCTGGATTGCTGGAGGGTCATAACGTAAGCCCCCTCGCCAACGTCAAGGCGAAGACCACGAGGGGGGCCTTGAGGATAGGTAGAGAAAGATTTTTTTTGTGGCGGAGATATTTCTGATGATGGCAAAAATATGTGATGTTTGTTTTTGATAATGTCTGTAGGTATGTATGTATGCATGTAATTTTTTTGCAGCATCTTTATTCTAAAAGCAATATATGGTGCTAAAAGTTAATTTCTTGCGATTATAATAACATTAAACATTTTGAAGTTGAATTTGTTGATTAGAAAAAGGAAACAAATAGATGAATAGAATAGATATGTGTATATACACATATGGACTTAGGTACCTATAATGGAAACATAAAAAAGAACTACATACCTACGTTAGGTGGGTAGCTTTTAAGGACGTTTTTAAGGTGTTTTTATGATTAATTTTATACCGCTGGTGCTGGTGCTGTTAGCTTTAAATTTTACACCTCTTTTTTTTTGTATTGTTTAATATAGGATGATTCACTTAAGATAATGTAGGTACGACAAAAAAAATAGACTTTTTAATTAGAAGAAAATCTATTAGGAGGGTGGTTCTTTTCAACGGTTGAGGCGGAAGGGACAATTCGCTAGAAAAATGTATAGAGGATGGAAACAAAATCAATATTCATTAAGAAACAACGGCGGCAAATTACTTTAGTAGCTACGCTTTTTTAAGTCAGTCTTTTTTTAGTTATTTTCGATTAAAGTTCATTTAATGACTTTACCTACATATATATTTTGAAGAAATTGTTTTCAAAAAAAAATGTTTAGAAAAGTTTAACCAAAGAGATTACATTATGTACCTATATGATTGTTACTTTACGTTACGTTAATAAGTACCTTCTTATTTTGTTACAAATTCGTATCTATATGATAAAAATTCAGGATAAAAAATCAATATATTCTTATGAATTTAGTCAAGTAAATCTATGGTTTAGCCCCAAACAAATTATAACAAAAGAAAATATCGTGCGGATAGTCTCAGAACACTGGTGAGTGGTTCTTAAAACATATAAAATTAGTTTCTAGAATTCCCATTTAAAATTACTTTCAAATTAACTTCAAATTCATTTGCTTGGCAAGTTAAATTACCATGCTTCGAATGTAGGTAGGAAAGGTACCTATACAGAAATTTAATACCAAAACTAGATTTTCTGAAGTGAACATTTACATATACAGTAGACGCTCGATATAGTGAAGTAATAAAAACCAGGCCTGTTCACTGTTTCGAGATTGTTCACTTTTTCGATCGGGAGTTTTCTAAGGCTTTCTTAAGGCGAATTTGATCCAAAATGCACATTTCGTTCGATGTGAATGTTTTTAATTTTTATTAAACATTAAACAAGGCTTTAATTCAAGTCTAAACAAAAAACAGAAACAATTCCTCAGAGCTCTCAAGATATGTAAAATGCTTGCGTGAAATTTTTATATGTACAAAATACGTTTTTATATAAAATTTTGGGTGTTCACTATTCAATCATATCAAATGTCAAACTGTGAGTAGCACGCGCTTTTTTTCGCTCTCCAGTTTTTTTTTACACTATCAGATCTTTGCCGAAGAAAGCTTAGTACAAGCAACATCTTGCGACCAAAGAATTGCCAAACACAAATTAAGTGCTTATCAGGCTCATCACTTAGTGTAGTGTTAGTAGTTAGTAAGCAACAAACTACTTAAAGACATACACTTTACAAAATAAAATAAAATTAAAAATAATAATTATAAAATAACAAATAAAATGACATTGAAAAAATTAACAATTACAAACATTTAAGAGCGTGGTACACTGGTCTTCAATGAAGCTTTGAGTCTATTCTTACTTATATTAAAATCAAAACAATTAGAGTTCATATTCAGAATGTTGCACATGCGGGTAAAAGGCTCATGCATTCCATAATTGGTACGGTGTTGAGATATATGCATTAGTTCTAGACTACGAGTGTTGTGACCTCCACCACGGTAATTAAGGCTAGTACAAGATAATAAATCAGGTGCATCAATAACGCCCGTTAAAAGTTGATGAATAAATACAATATCATTATTAATTCTCCTTTGTGCCAAAGTTTGAATCTGAAGAAGCTTAATCCGGTGTTCGTAAGGAGGAAGATTATAAGGATCGGACCACGGTAGTCCTTTCAAGGCGAAACGTATAAAATTACACTGTACTGCTTCTAGTCTATTCTTATGGACATCGTAAAAAGGAGTCCATACCTGTGATGCGTATTCAAGATGAGGGCGAACAAGACTGTTGTAGAGAGCGAGGGTAACATAAGGATCCTGAAATTCCTTCGACCAACGTTTAACAAACCCTAACATAGAGTTTGCCTTGTTGACTATTAAATTGATATGCTTCGTAAAATCAAGATTAAAAGTAAAATGAACCCCTAGGTCTTTGAAACTATCAACACGACGCAATGTGTGCTGCGATATTTCATAATCAAATGAACTAGGAACTTTTTTTTTAGAAAAAATGATCGCCTGACATTTAATAGGGTTGAGATTTAAACCGTTTTCTCGAATTAAATTATTATATAACACAAAATAATAACTACTTGGTCACAAACAAGTCTTAAAGTTTAGTTTATTGTTTAAATTTATTGGTAAATCAATTAATTCATTTAATCTTACCTTCTTTTTAAAAATGAGTGTGAGCACAAGAAGCCAATCGTGCAACGAAGACGGAAAATTGTCACTTTCCGACTTGGCAAATCTCATTAAATGTACAGAAAAAAACTTAAGTAAATTGATTGATGACAAAGTAAATAATTTACATAAAAACTAACTGCAAAATACGATAACAAAATACGTGAACTGGAAAAAAAGTGCACAAACTTTGAGAAGCAGCTTGCTGATATTATTGAGAAATTTGACAAAAACTGCACTGACCTTGAACAACAACTTGTGTCTGTGAATGCTCAATTGGAGGTTAGCTGCTCTAAATCACTTATTTGCGAGCGCAAACAGATCTCTTGTGACCTAATCATGAAGAATGTTCCCCACAAACCTGGAGAAGACCTTGCCAAAACGTTTAACAACATCACAAAACTAATTCAGTGTGAACACATTATACCATCTACTGTGTTTAGATTACCAGACAGTTCCAGAACAATTAAAAATTCAGCTCCACCGATCATAATTAAGCTGACAAGCTCGCTTGAAAGGCAATCATTCCTAAAAAACCTTATTGCCTATACGAAAGAAGCCAAGCGTAGTTTGTTCTTACATGACATTGATGCTGATGGGAAATTTGCGAACGAGGTTGATCATCCTGTTTATGTTTCGGAAAGCCTTTGCGAATACGACCGAGTGATTTTAAATCTTGCTCTAAAATTACGGGGGGAGAAGAAGCTGGTTAAAGTTTATTCTTTCCAAGGTAAAGTCTGTGTTCAACCATCCAACGATAGTCCCAAAATATTCGTGAACTCGCCGAGCGAATTAGAAGACATCATACGCAGCAACGAATAAAATAATTATAATTGTAACTAAGTTAAAATATTGAAGAATTTATTTTATTTATATATATTTTCATTTTGAATTTATCATTTGGATTATCTTAATTATGTTTACATTCAAAATATTTATTTTCATACTATCTCATTTCCTTTATTTCTTTCTTCTTTATTTATCTTTCTTCCTTTCTATTTGGTTCCTTCTTTACTTTCTCTTTCTTATATTCTTTTCCTCTAGAAAAATGATTTTTTGTTGCTTTGCCAACTTATTGAAGTCTTGTAATACACAGGCTTACATGTCAACTTGGAACTGGTTCTTTGTGCGAGTTTTATACTCGTTTAGGTTATGGGAGTTCAGCACAGGGCTTTGCCTTGTACATGAAAGCTTCTACGCCTATCCCTAGCAATGTACATCCAAGAACCATATTCAACGTTATATGTAACCAATCAATTGGTTTGAAGATTTGTCATTTAAATATCGGTAGTTTGAGATCGAGTTTTGATGAGTTTGCTGATATGGTTTCTGATAATCGGTGTGACGTTTTGTGTATCTCAGAGACATGGTTGAATGAAGATATTTCTGATCAAAATATAAATTTAAATGGTTACACATTTCTTCGTAATGATAGGGTTGGAGTTCGAGGAGGCGGTGTTGGTATTTATTATAAATCCTACCTCAAATCAAAAATTGTTTTGAAATCTTTTGGGTCCAGTGTTGAGTATTTGTTTATTGAGTTAAGTGACTCGTCTCAAAAGTGTATAGTAGGCTGTGTCTATAATCCTCACCGGAGAGTCGATTTAAGTGAGTTTTTTAATGATTTCAACAGTATTTGCACTCAACATTCAGATATAATAATATGTGGAGACTTCAATAATAACTTACTAATAAATGATCATGTAAGCAAATCTTTTCGTAATCATGTTGCATCTATAGGCCATGAAATAGTCAACACAACTTATCCTACTCATTTCTCTATTCATAATCCTACGTTATTTGATAACTTTATAGTTTCTAATGCAAATAATGTACTAAAATTTGATCAATTATCAGTATCTGGAATTTCAGGTCACGACCTCATTTTCATTTCCTACAACGTTTTTTTCTTCCGCATCCTACCATAGAAGTATTTGAATTCAGAGACTATAGAGAAATTAATTTTGAAAGGCTTTATAGTGCGGCACAGTCTTCTAACTGGAATGGTTGTGAGTACTTAGCTAGTGTTGACGATAAATGTAACTATTTTCACAAATTATAAATACACTTTTCGAAGAGCATGTTCCTAGAAAGGAACTTACAATTTCAAACAATATAAGACCATGGTTCACTGCTCGTATCCGAAAACTTATAAATCTTCGTGAAAAAGCGTTTGCTAGATGGAAATCCAATCGCAATACTGTTTCTAGAGGGAACTATCTCCACCTTAGAAACATTGTAACTTCTGCTTTAAGAGAGGAAAAAACTAAAATTTTTTCTAAGAAGTTCGATATTAAACTCTCTCCGTCTGAGTTATGGAAAAACCTTAAAAAATTTAAAGTTACATCTAGAGTTAATCCTACATGCAATTCAAGCCCTGTTAATGTTAATCCATTAAATTTTAATCACGTTACTGAGCCAGATGTAATTTTTGCGGTGAAGGAAACTAAGTCCTCATCTAATGGTACGGATGGTATTCCTCTAAAGTTCTTAAAATATATGCTTCTTTTTGCCATAAAATCTCTTACTCATATTATTAATCACATTTTAACCACCTCTGTTTTCCCCGAAGCTTGGAAGCCTGCAATAGTTCATCCTATACCCAAAAAAATTCGATCTGATATGAAGTGTGAAGATTTTCGTCCTATTAGCATCCTCCCATGCCTTTCGAAGATAGCTGAAATCGTTATAAAGAAACAAATTATATCTCATATCGACCAGTATAATCTGCTCACGCCTTTTCAATCCGGATTTCGTAAACATCATAGCTGCAATACAGCGTTGTTAAAAGTCACTGACGACATTCGAGAACGTTTTGATAAAAATGAATTTACTTTTTTGTGTCTCTTAGACTTTTCAAAAGCTTTTAATTCAATCGATTTTAAGATTTTGTATAACAAACTTATCGCTCAATATAGATTCAGTTCATCTGCAGCAATACTTATACTTAATTTTGGGTCTGGTAGGACACAAATTGTCAAAACCAAAGATGGCTTTTCGGGGCTCCTCCATTTATCTTCCGGCATTCCCCAGGGATCTATACTGCGGCCATTGCTTTTCTCACTGTTTATCAATGACATTGTCCTTAATTGTAAAATCGTAAATATCCATATGTATGCTGACGATGTTCAGATCTATATTTCGCGTCCAGTTGGACTACTGTCGGAAGCAGTCAATAAGTTGAATGAGGACCTTGAAAACATTCTGAGTTGGTCCAGACGAAATCTATTATTATTATTACTTGCTAAGTCATCTTTTGATGTCAATGAGCTTCCAGGGATTATTTCAAACAATAGAATAATTCCATACTGCAAGAAGGCTCGTAATTTAGGTGTCGTCATCAATAGTGAGTTATCAGCCTCAGACCATATAAACTCTGTTGTAGCAGAAGCAAACTCACTGTTGAGACCGATCCTATTTTATGCCGAAAATATTTTCCCCAGTCCTGACGCACAGAGCTTTCGCAAATTGGAGCTAGATCACAATGCTATACTCAGATATATTTATCGACGACGTAAATTTGACCATATTTCTGACATTCGAACCAATCTGCTTGGCTGTTCCATCCATAAGTACATCGACATGCGAAACTGTATCTTCCTCAAAAAACTCTTACTATTTAAAACACCGCAGTATTTATACATCAAGATCCATGAATGTGTATATGATAGAACTTGCAGCTTATTAATTCCTCAATTCAATTATCTTAACAGTAAAAGAATGTTTTTTGTTTATGTTATTATTTTGTGGAACTTGATCCCGGTACAAATTAAGCCAATCCGAAACCTTAATGAGTTCATTCGTCGGATAAAAAATCATTTTTCTTCTATCTGATCTTTTTTTTTCCTAACTACTCCTATCTCTATTTCTTTCTTGATTTCTTTAGCTACTTATTCTTTAATTTTTATTTTTTTTTCATCTAAATGATAAATTTATTTTTATTTTCTTTCTTTTGCAATAGTATTTAATTTTGTTTGCTAAAAATTGAATTATAATTTATTCTATATGCTCTCAAATTTTGTCATTTGTAATATACATACATATATATATTTAGGAATTGTACGTTATAAGACTTATCTTACTGTACATTTTTATTTTAATAAACTGAACTGACCTGAACTGAACACTATTGTGGATAGTTCACTATTTCGAGATTGACTAAATTGAGCGTCTAATATATTATGTTTATTAAAAAATTATGTAAAAAATATACTCCAGTCAACTTAGACTTTTTTGTAACAATATATTCGGGAAGGAATTTTTTTCTTGACTTCGTTAAAGTACCATACAGAAAGCTTAAGTCCAAATTTTCGACCATCAGCGCCTTGGAGGGTTGCCGCTATATTGATTTAAAGAGTGAATTCGTTTTTAACGAATAATATCCGTAATTTTAATTTTATCGAAAAAATAAAAAATATACATATTCCTAACAAATGCAAATTTTTCAAATTTTGTGCATTTAACGAGTTATAACTCATAACCAATTATTATAAGCAATTAAAATGGAGTTCATGGTTTTTTAGTCAATTTTTTTTCTTTCAGTATTAGATAACCGAAAATTTCTTTCAAAAGTTCTAGTAATCAATATTTCCTACAAATTTGTTCTCAACATTATCTTTTTATACGCAATTGCTTACCAACTGTATTGCCTGAAAGGTATCCGCACATCATTATAATTATAAGTGTTTCAAAAGTGTGAGTGGGGTTTTTTTCAATATGGAAACGGGAAAGACATTTTTTGTTTTTGAGTTCATTGAAGAGCTAGCTCAAATCCAAACTTTCGACCATCAACTCCTTTCAGGGTTGCCGCTATCTTCAATTAAGGAGTGAACTTGTTTTTCAAAAATAATATCCGTATTTTTTTAATTTTATCGACAAAATACAAATGCAGTCCTGACAAGAAGAAAATAAGTTTAATGAATTTGTAAAAAATGCCGCATTTGTTCATATTTTGTGTATTTAAAGAGCTATAACCAATTATAAGCAAAAAATGGAGCTCAATTTTTATTCAATTTTTGTTCAGTGCTACGTACAAAATTTTAAGATTGAAAAATGGTCTCACATTTATTAAAAAAATTGATTTTTTTTACTTAAAAGTTGAACAATTAAAAGATAAGGCTATAAAATTAAATTTTAACAAAATCAAGCTCAATTAGTGCATTTTGTGTTCTGTGACCTTTCGATCACAATGAAATTTTTTGATGAAGAGTTTTTCTTTGTTTATTTTTTTTAAACACTGCTCATAGTTTCTGCTCTTAGCCTTCTTCTCTAACCTACACTTATGTATGTGCTATAACTGAGGAGTGGCTTTTAAAATTGGATATACATACATAAAGAATTTTAGTTTTAAAAAGGTACCTATCCAGCTTATCTTATCTTCATATAATAATTCCAAAGTTTTTCTGAAAGTTTTAAGATTAGATTATATATGAGAAATGGTTCAAAGTACCTATTAATACTCCCTTTTTAAAAGTGACTCCTCAATTACGAAGTATCAACAAGCTTAAATCACCTTTAATGAAGTAGTTTCCAGGGGACACGATCGTGGACGTGGCAGAAATTCGTCCCCCGCCCGCCCTCCTACCTCCTTTTTTATTTCCTCTATATTAAAACGGTGACGTGAAATAACACCAAACGAAATATAGCCAAATTTTGAATTTGGCCTTATTTCCATCTCGAAAACGAAATAACGCCAAATTGGTGTTATTTCTTATGCCCGATGGAAATAACACCAAAAAAATAATCGAAATAAAACCAAATCTATCGCAAGCAGTTTTTTGGCTTTATTGCAATGCAAAAACAGAATTAAGGCCAAATATTTCTTGAGAATCGTTATTTCGGCTATAGTATAGTAGTAGAATGTGTTTTTATTTTGCAATTAAAATGTTCTTATTGATTTACAATTTCACAATTTAAGCATTGGCTTCTGCCGTCAGCCGGAAAAAAGAGAGTATATCTGAACAAATAAAATTTGGATTGAATTTTACACATATTTAATAGAAAAAGGCTAATTTAAATTTGATAGTATTAATATTATACAGGTTACATATTCAACACATTCCACACAATCCCGTCCATCCATATTTTCCCAGTAATCAAATTTCTTTTGATTTCCGTTCCCACAGAAATCAAAAGTGCATTACTCTTTTATTTTTTGCATATAATATTTCCAAAGCACATTCCTTTTATTGTAACCCGAACCTTTAAAGAAAAACTGTAAACGATTGAATAATAATAAAAATACTTTTTCAAGTTTAGTTGTAAGTAACATCGCAACCAATAAAGTTTACGTCTCTATTAAAAGTCAAGTGTTTTCTTTTTTTAAAAAGTCATTCCGCGTACACAAACATTTATCTGGCGCAGTCGGTAGGATTTCTATAAACGGTAGAAATCCATACGAGAACGAACGAAACAAATGCATATTGTTTAACGCTTTCGAGAATATATTTAAACAAACGAATATTGTTTAACGCGAACTAAAAAAAATATCCGAAAAGTGAAGTTTTCGAGAATATATTTAAACAAACGAATATTGTTTAACGCGAACTCAAAAATATCCGAAAAGTGAAGTTTTCGAGAATATAATAAAAAAAAAAAAAAAAAAAGGAGATTTTTTTTATAATCGTCGATAAAGAGAAATCATATCGAGTATAACAAGTGAACATTAGGAAGTGAACTTTTAGTTAAAAGAAATCACAATTAAGAAAAGAGACAGAACTTTGAAATTTTGGCCAACTATACCAACAATGGACCAAGAAACCTTAAATAGTTTAGTGGAGGCTATCCAAGCCCTAGCAGTGCGTCCTCACGAACAGAGTCGTACCACAAATAATTATATACAGATGTCTCACGCTCATAGAAAAATCTGGGATATGAAACTGAAAATCTACAATTCAATGAGCTTTTAAGAAAGCTCTTTTCATGGAATTATTTAAAGATCTGGTCAAAGTGCTTTTTCTCTTTCAAATTTGCACCTTCTAAAATAACAACAAAAATATATTTTCTGCGATGCTCTCTCACTTTTATTTCTGTTTCTCGTTACTCTTTTTTCAATCTAACATCTCACCACAGTATTTTTTCCAGTATTCTCGTAGGGGATAGGTATACCTATGGTTATGTACCTAAATTTCTCATAGCGGGATCTTAATGAGAAAAAAGTGAGACGAGAAAAAAATGCAAGTGCAGGTGCGTTGTGTATTCCGATTGTAGGTAAGTATAACTTCTTGTGTATTCATTAAAGGAAACCAAAACAGAATTTTTGGTATTAGTTACATAGATGTAGATACATATGTTTGTATGTAGGTATTTTAATTTATTTGCCTTTTTAAAGATTTTCTCAATAAGTTAGGAAAAATAATATTTGTGAGTGATTCGGATTATGATGAATTTTTGTGTGATTTGATTTGATAAGATTTGTGTGTCTGCTAAAAAATGAAAGAAAGGCAATGTACCTACCTACCTAGGTATGGGAATTTTTTTAAAGGTACCCTATTCTTTTTATATAAATAAACTTTATTAAATTCCAAAGATGGGTTTACAGATGGATTTGTATATAATTTTTTGTTGTACTTATAGATTATAAAAAATGGTATCAAATATCTAGGCAGGTAGGATTATCTACTGTAGAAAAATAATGTTGAAGGAAAAAACTGCTATAATAACACTGTGTAACAAAATTTGAATTTGAAACCAGTAACATACCTACCTAGAATCCGTAGTTTGGTAGAAATATTATAACTGCTTTTAAAAATTTCCGTCTTTACGTCCACTTTACATCGACCTAGAGCTTAAACGGATGAACTGATTTCCTTCAAATTTGAAATATAATTTGTCAAAGATTGTGCTCATAAATATTCCAAAATTGAAGAAAATCGGTAGACTCGTTTGGGCTCCAGCATCTAGCTTAATGTTAAGTGGACTTAAAGACGCAAGTTTTAAAATGGAGTTACCTAGGTATCATGGTTCTACAAAACACTACAAATATGTCTATACTTTTCTGGTGGTTTTTGCTGAGCTTAATCCGAATCTGGTTTCAGAACTGCTCTAGTATGTTACGTTTTTGAAGTAGGTATTTCAGTATAAAATTTGAAAAATAGCTCGATTTTTCGGTAAATTTCGGGTTTTATTAGATATTTCCTAAGTGTTTTTTTTAAATAAATTTGTTATTTTGAGGCATAAACATTTTCTTTAAATTCTTTTTGATCTTTTAAATAGGTAGGTAGGTACTTGCATTCCGCTTCGAGAAATTGCTAATTAGTTGTTAGCTTTCATCTTAAATTACATATGTTATATAAAAACATGCTAATTTCATAAATTAGAAAAGAGGACTTCTAAGATATAAATAGAAATATCTTAAAAACCTGACGTTCTTGAGCCATAATTACCAAAAATTCGAATTCAGGACATTAAATACTTTTGAATAAAATAAATTTTGTGTATGTTACAGGAACAAACTAAAATTAAAGCATAAAAATCACTTTTCACTTTGAAACAGAAAAAAATATCTATGTCCCCCATTACACGATGATTCTTTGCGTCTGACTCTTTTCGAACATAAATGAGTGCGAAAGAGATAAAAGATGAGACGGAAAAACAGTTGCCTGTGAGTCGTGGGTCAAGGCTTCCGAGTCTCTTCTTGATACCTTTTTCTTTTTAGCATTTGCCGTATTTTTCCTATACAGACACTGTACAAACCGCTTTAAAAGTAGCACCGAATTTCACAATAAAAGAGAACTGTCAATTTTGCATCAAGCATCGAGAAGAACATTTTAATAGTGCGTGATGCCTCACAGCAAGGGCGGCCTAGACTTTTGGCTAGGGGGAGGGGGGGGGGGGGGGGGGGTACACGTTCTTTAAAACTCACGGTATTGTACTAAAAATTAGTTTATTCTTATTGCAAATATAGTTTAAGAGCCGTTATTTTTGGCCTTAAAATCTTAGCCCTTAAAAGACCAATTCTTCGCTTTTGTCTTGTAGCACAAAGCAACTTAGTGATTTACTACTTTTTTAATGACATCCTTTACACAAAACAGAGGTACGCATACAAAAAAAAACCTTGAATTCCAATAGTTTCTGCCAAATTCCCAGCTGGGCTAGTACAAGCAATCAAATTCTCCGGCAAAAATTAAAATAAATTAAAATTTACCTTCCTCTTTTTGAAAAAAAAGTCAATTTTTTCTTCAAAGTTAATTAAAGAAGGGCCCAACCTTCCTTAACCCCCTTCTATAAGACTAACGAACGAAATGGAAAAAATATGTTTTAATATTTAATAAATTTTTATTTGGGGTTACACAAAATAAAGTTGACAGAAAACAAATTCTTGTTCATAAAAATAGTTAGGTATTTATTTCCACTTGTTTTAACCTAAAAGCCCTAAGATTAGGATATAAAAAAAAATTGATTTAGAATAAAAACCGGTTAAAGGGAAAATTAAATGTTAAGTTTCCAAAATTCTAACAAACTCTTTGAGATTTTGTAAAATAAGTTTTTCTCAAATGGGAAGGCGAGTCCGATTAAACCCAGAAAAATAATTATTTTTAAAATGTTTACTACCTTACAAATAAATATTTAAAAAAGGTTTTAAATGTTTCTTTTTATAAAAAAAAAAAATCTAAACCTGGTTTCAGAAAAATTCTATCACGTCCAGTTTTTTTAAATTGATTTTTGAAAAATATGATTGATTTGTAAGAAAGAGCCCTCTTAGACTTGGTTGACCTGGTAAAAGAAACTATTGGGCGTATTCTGCTCAAATTTGGAGGACTTACTCCACATAATATAAGCTTTCACATGAAACCAGATTTGTCATCATCCATCAATGTTCACCTATATTTTTAATCGTTATTCAAAAAAAACAACAGAAATTTCGAAATGTCGTAGTTTTTATGATTTACGCTGTAAAAAACATATTTTTTTTGGGAAATAATAGAATTTCCCTATATTTGATATTCAAAAACTCAAGTATATTAAATAAATTTTAATCAAAGACTTTAAAAAAAGGAAACCACTAAGCGTTTTAAAATCCCAAATACTTTTTTCCCATTAATATATTTTTCACTGAGTCTTCTGTATAAAAAACTGGTAAAATATTTTACAATATAAAAAAACACACCCATTCTACCGAACGACACCAGTGCTGCCATATCGTTCACAATGAATTATCATACAATGCGCTGATTTCTATCATACCAGAGTAAAAATTATCATACGCAAAATAAAAAAAAATGTCCCTAAATATTTATGTAAGTACATATAAAGAACGCATTTTTTTATCTAAAATAAATATAAACCGAGTAGCAATTATGATGTTTGCTATGCTTTGATTGTTTAATGAACTCCACATAGCCTATTATGAGAGCACGATATGAGAGCAAACCTTTCATTTCGACCCGAGGGGTTGAGTCTTAGTACACTAATAGTTCATGAAGTGTGTGTCAATGCTTGGATATTAAAGAATACCCTTAAAACATGTGTCATATGCTTATATTATACCAAGATGAATATTTAAGTTTGTTAATCTTTCACATCCCCCCTCCCCAGCACTTTGAAAGTGGCCTTAGAAACAAACCAAAGTAGGTTTTTAATCAACTTCGGATGTAATGCAAATGTAGTAGATTGTGAAATTCTGCGTCGACACCGTCTTTAAATTTTATTAATTAGAATATTTTTCTTACTTTTCTTGGCTTTTCAAATTTTCTTTCCCGAAACGACTTTTTCTACCCCTTCGAATAAGGGAAGGGGTGGGAGAAAAACAATTGTGTGGTCCTATGGTTTCAAGAGTGCTTAAACCAAAGGGAGTTTTCGAGTCAACGCCCAACCCTTGGTTTTATAAGCAACATTTCGGGATTTAAACTGGTAAGTGGCAACCCTTCTATTGTCCTTCTGACAGTGTTGACACCCTCCCAACACTTCTTTAAAGTAAAGTTAGGACATGAACTCTTTGTATACTAAAGTTCAACCCGTAAGGTCAAAATGAAAGGTTTGTCTCCTTAACAGCCCCACTATATTGAATAGACCTTTTAAAATGGAACAAGACATTTGGCCTTTATTATTATTTGTGTAATGGTCACACTGGCCACTTTTCAATATTTGGCAATTTTACACTTAAAATGTTTTGTTCAAAATTAAATTTTCTATCGAAATGGATAGTTTGGAAAATTTCTTAAAAAATTTAAGCAGGAAAAGATTTTTAAATTTTTTTCTAAATTGCGCATAACTTTTTTCGAAGCGAAGATACGTTCAAGACATGTTTAACCAAAGTAAAATAGAGTTTTAAGGCCTTAATATGAAATGTTAAAGCAACATGTTATTTGAAAACTGACAGAGATATAGCCATTCAAAATTCAAACATACATCATAGAGGACCACAAATTATACTACATGTAGCATAATTATTATTCTAAGGTTCTCAGCACTGACAACGACACAGGCTGCGGCAAACGGAACATTTATTTAAACAATGCCATACAAAAAAAAACTCTTCTATTCTATTCCAAGGTAAATTAGTTTGGATTAAGAGAGTCAGCTATGTATATATTCTATGAGCAGAAAAAAAATGTAGCAAAAAATAATACCTCTGTTCGTGTACTATCCAAAACAGCCCATTTAAGTCCAAAGTTCTGTCAATATCATTTCTTTTATATGAACTTTGACAGAACTTTGGCTTAAAATGGGTAGAAACTGGCAGTTTTGGGTAGTACGCGAACAGAGGTAACAGGTTTGTTCCTTGCTGACTTTCAAACAGTTTGAAACCGCCAGATTTAGTCTGAAGTCGTTCCACACTTGAAAAATTGTACTGGTCCGTACAAAATCTGGCGGTCTGAAACTGTTTGAAACTGTTTGGGACTAAACCAAGGAACAGGGTTAATGTCTTGTTGAAAAGAGTTCAATAGCCGTTTTCCTTTGGAGGTGGCGAAGTACTTACGAGTAGATGAAAACCCTAATCTAGTACTATCAACTGCACATGCTCTCATGCGCGAGTAGATACATTTTACATGGGAAAGCAGTTTGATGTGTTCCATTGAAAAAAGCTGGCAAAGTACTTGCAAGTACTTCGCCACCTCCAAAGGAAAACGCCTAATGAACAACGAAAATGAAAGCGTCTACACGAATTAAGAAGTGCCGAAAATGTAGTAGAAGGCTGATGGCTGCATTCAGAAAAATTTTAAGAAAAAGGGTAGATTTATGTTTAGACTTGATGTCTTTTAAATATGGATAGCGAAATTTTGTATTTAAGTCAAATATCACAATTATCATACATTGTGCGTATGATAATGAATTTCAATCATACATCATACAGGACCACAAATTATGCTACATGTAGCATAATTATTCTACGGTTAGCAGCACTGAACGACACCTTAAAAAAGTAGTTTTAAAAATAAAATAAATTCAAAAATCCAATAAACAATTTACTATAACTTTTTTTTCCTCAAACACATTATTTTGTAGCTTTTTTTCTTTTCATATTTTCCATTGTCTGACGAAAAATTGACCAGCAAAAATCTGCCAGCGCTGCTTCTGACCATTCCCGTTATATCTTCGTTCTATGTGCATCATGTCTTGATGAAACCATTCACCATGTTCATCTGAAACTGCACCAAGGTAAACTGGGAAAAAATTTAAGTGGGAGTCCAAAAAATGAATTTTCAGCGACATGTTGCAACTAAGAGCTGTATAAGAGCTAAGTAGTTCTTGGATGATGTCCTTGAATTTACAATATCTTTGGAAGGAAAACGAGTTTTAAAAAGATTTTAAATGATTTAGAAAGATGAAATATAGTTCTTTCAGGTCCTGTTATTAATTTTAAAAAAAGTTTCTCTCAGTGAAGAAATTCAACGTCAAAAGTACCCAAAAAACGGGTTTTTGACATGTTTGAATTGGAATATCTCAAAAACGTGACGTGCTGGAGTAATTTTGACTTCAGATTCGGATTCAGCATGCCAAAATCCTTTGGAAAAGTACATTTTGGTTTAAAGGCGATTTTTGTTGCAGACCAGTGTAATTTGTTTAAGAAAATATCAGTTATCGACGCTCCAATATGAACACAGCATAAAAGCTGTGATTCGATCTTCGAGTTCATCGTTGCTCACATAGCTGCTCGGATTGTTTATCTCAGCCTTAGCATAAACGCACCCTAACTCCTTGAGGTGTATATTCAATAGCTTAGCCATTTTTTTATTTTTGTAAAAAGCGCTTCTAATGAGCTTAAGTAAATATTTTTTTTCACGTCATTTTCCATTTTCTTTTTCAAAAACAGTTTGACCAATTTTATTTAAATTTTGCTAGTACATTACTACATACATACATATAAAAAAGTTATTCCCTTTTCCGTGACCTTTTTAATTTTAATCGCCGCCCTTAGATCAGTTTTTGTTAATATTTGTAATAATTCCGAATTTGAATACATATTCCAATTGATTAAATAATTTTTGAATTGTCTTTTCAAATATTTTCAAAAAAATTATAAAATAGAAAAAAGCCAAATATACCAGTGATTTATGATTAAACTTTATACAAATTGTCTGATGAAGTAACCAATCCTTCAATGTCACAGTTTTATTGAAAAAAAAACAACAAAAACTTACGTATCGCCGATAGCGAAAGGTTTTTAAAGAACTAATATGAATGCATACCAATATTTTTTGATAGAACTGAAATAAAAAGTGTTTAAAATGTGCTACCTACTATCAATGTATTTCTATTTAATTTTTCTATCAATTACAAAACTGTTTCCATATTACTTGAACTACTAAAGAAGTAGGTACCCATTTACAAAAATGAAAAAAGAAACAGTAAGAAAATATATTTATCCATACAAAAAAATGACAATAACTTCTTTCAGGGAGGCCGACTTGGTTTTGATGTCATTTGATTCAGCATTAAAAACTACCTTAAAAACATGTGTTTCTTTTTTCAAAATCACAATGCCAGTGTCCACGATCTGCATCTGAATAGCAAAGTAATAAAAACCAACTCCGCAGAAGAAAAAACATCTGAAAATCTACATAGCTACCCACAAAGCTAAATTTTTTCTGTATCTTTAATTTTTTTTTTTTTGTGTGAGAGAAATTCTTCTGTCATTTGTTTTTGTGTTAATGAGAAAAGTATTCAAAGAGTTTTCCATGTTGATCTCTTTTCTTATTAGAAAAAGCTTTTTCTTCTTGGATATTTGTCGGCTTTAAATTCTCTTCTTCTCATGAAATCCACTTAAAAAGCATTTTGTCGGCTGATGATTTGTCGGCTGATAAAATTTTTGAAGACAGAATTTTCTATGGAGGTGAGACATCTGTATATAATTATTTGTGGTCGTACCGTTATGATACTGAAAGAAATCGCATACATACCAGAATTTGGAGGTCAAAGTGAGAAGCTGACTCAATTCATTAACGTAGTCGAGAACCATATTAGTGCAACCAGAATAGAGGAAAGATCAGAAATATGGCAGGCAATATACAACACGAAAGTGACAGGAAGAGCAAAGGAACTATTAATCCACAATACATCAACAACATGGGAAGCAGCAAGGAATCTTTTAAAGCAGCATTTCCGTCCAACCATAAGCTACAAAGAGATTGCGAATAAAATAACATATCTTAAAGTAAGTTCGATATTAGATCTAAGTAACAAAATAGAATTTCTGATTCAAGATATAAACACATTTGCGACATACGAAAATAATCCAAGAGAGGTCAAATCTAACTTGTACGTATTGATAAGCAATAAGGTTAAACAATTAACTATAGGAAATTTGTCAAGGGATATTAGGGACATTTATGACATTCACAAAATTAAAGAAATACTTTACTCATATGTAGGATATGACGAAGGGAACATACAGACAGACTTCAAAACGAACAGACAATACAGACAACTCGAACAGATAAATAACTACCCCAGACCACAGAATAGATCGAATGATTTTAGAAATACGTCAAAACATAATCAAAACTTTAATCCTTTCAGACAAAATAATTATAACTCAAATCAAAATTATAATAGGCAGAATAATAATAACTTTAACAATAATTATCCCAGGCAAAATGGCAATAGTTTCTTTAATCCGAATGATACCAGACAATATAATAATAATTTTAGACAGAATAATGCTAATTTCAACCCTAATTATAACAGACAAAATTATAATAGTAGAAATTCAGATCAATATAGGCAGAATGTCCAACCCGTTTTTAACCCCTCTGGACAAATACGAAATTCAGTACAAAACCCGGCGCCGATGTCGGTAAATCAAACTGAAAACCGAGAAGAAGAAATTCATAATCTAGAGTTTTTTCTAAACTAAGCCTTGGAAACAAAATATTTGTAGATTTAACAATAGATACAAATATATATAGAGCACTTATTGACACTGGGTCAACTATGAGTATAATTAATTCCAGTATAGTAGATTGTAGTAGGTTTCAAGTATACGACAAAATAAATATGCAACTGCAAACAATAAATAATATAACGAATGAAGTAGTGGAAAGAATTATTACTAATATTCCTAAAGAATTTAATTATGATTGTAAAACAGCAACTAGATGGTATAAGAGGAACTTAGGTCCAAAGCCTTACGATATATTAATAGGCATGGACTTACTAAGTAAAATTGTCAAAACTCTTGATTTCGACAATAAAACTCTCGTATTAAAAAATAACACAATAATCCCACTATACTCTGAAAAAGACATTGCAACTTTCGATTGTTTTGAACTTATCGGAGAAGGGAGAGAAATGGATCTTAATTATTTAAACGAAGAAGAAAGGAAAGAAATAGAAGTATTATTAAGTAAATTCAAAAACTTAGTTTATCGTGAAGGTGATCAACTGACGAATACAGATACGATCATGCACGAAATAAAAACTACCATAGATCAATCAATACATGCTAAACTCTATAGGCTTCCCCCACAACACGAAGAAGAAGTTAGACGACAAATTGAAGAAATGGAAAATCAGGGAATAATAAGAAAATCAAATAGCAGATACGCATCTCCTATTGTGGTGGTGGCAAAGAAAATAGATAACTCGGGACAACAAAAATTTCGCTTATGTGTCGATTATAGGAAGCTTAATGAAATAACTATCGATGATAAATATCCACTTCCAAACATCGATAGCATCCTTGATAAATTAGGTAGAGCACAATACTTTTCTTCAATTGACCTTGCAAAAGGTTACCATCAAATTAAAGTTCATCCCGCCGATATTCCAAAAACAGCATTTGTGACACCCAACGGCCTCTATGAATATCTTAGAATGCCATTTGGATTGAAAAATGCGCCGGCGACGTTCCAAAGACTCATGAACGAAATATTAAGAGACTATATTAACAAAATTTGTGTCGTCTACTTAGACGACATCCTAATTTTCTCAACGAGTCTTAAAGAGCACATTCAGTCCTTGACCCTTATTTTCAAAAAACTCTCTGAACATAATTTAAAAATTCAATTTGATAAATGTTCATTCATGAAAAGGAACACAGAATTCTTAGGACACATACTAACAGCGGAAGGAATGAAACCGAACCCAAATAAAATTAAATGCATTCAAGAATACCAATTACCCAAGACAGAGAAGCAGATCAAATCATTCCTAGGTACCACAGGGTACTATAGAAAATTTGTAAAGGATTATTCAAAGATTGCTTATCCCATGGTGAAATACTTGAAGAAGGGAACGAAAATAAACCTTAATGATCCTGAGTACATTCAAGCGTTTGAAACACTTAAATCAAATATTATCAAACACCCCATACTCAAATTTCCCAACTTTGAAAAACCCTTCACACTTTTCACTGACGCAAGCAATTATGCGATAGGAGCAGTACTTATGCAGGAAGGTCAACCTGTATGCTACGGATCAAGAACATTAAATGATCATGAAAAGAAGTACTCTGCAACTGATAAAGAGTTCCTAGCAATTGTTTGGGCAGTTACTTACTATAGACCTTATTTATGGGGCAAACGATTTAAAATCGTCACAGACCATTTACCAATAAAATACTTAAATAAAAAATATACGGGAAAAGAGTTTAGCCAGAGAACCCAAAGGTGGTTATTAAAATTACAGGAGTATCAATACGATATAGAATATTTAAAAGGTAAATTAAATAATATAGCAGATTTCCTAAGTAGGATGCCAGAAGAGAATAATAAAAAAGACGAGGTAGATGTAGAACAATCAGTAAATAATGTATCAGATAGTGCTACAATACATTCGGTAGAAGAAGAACAACTTAATCATATTCCTATAAAAGAAACCATAGTAAATATATATAAAACTCAATTAATACTAGCAAACAATGCAGATAAAGAAATAGAAATTTTACATGGAAGAAGAATTATTTATATCGATATGACGAAAGGAGAAGAATATTGGACAGACGTGTTACGAAGATTTATTAAGTCAGGCATCACAGGAATATACACAGAATTAACATATCACGAATACAATAAAATACAACAATTGTTAATACAGTTATTTGGTCATAATAATCAGATCAAATTTATAAAAGCAACATTGAGAGCACAAGAAATAAGTAGTTTAGAAGAAGCACAGAAACAAATATCATTGTATCACACCCAAGAAAGTCTCCATAGTGGAATTATTGAAACATATCATAGTTTAAAAAATAAAATATACTACCCCAAATTAGTAAAAGAAATAACCAAAATCATTAATAATTGTAAAACATGTTTACAAACAAAATATGAAAGAAAACCAATTAAAAAGAAATTTGAACTGAGTGAAACCCCTAATAGGCCAAATGAGATTTTGCACATAGATATTTATTACTTTATGAAACATCCATTTCTGACCCTAGTAGATAAATTAACAAAGAAAGCATATGCATATTATTTGCCGAATCGAAATTGGGTAAAGAAGATAGAAACTCTTGAGGAACATTTTTCTAAATTCGGAAAACCTAATAAAATAATTGCTGACAACGAATTTAAGTCTGAAAATTTAAAAGAATTTTTTTACGCACAAGAAGTGAACCTTCACCTAACAAAACCTAACACGCATACAGGTAACAGTGATGTTGAAAGATTTCATTCAACACTGCAGGAAAAATTAGTAACAATGAGAAATTTAGACCTTACAATAATCCAAAAAGTCCATAGAGCCGTGAACAACTATAATAACAGGTACCATTCAACTATTAAAATGTCTCCAGAGGAAGCAATGTTCGCTGACATAGCTACTCTGAGAAATCAAATTAAAACTGAAAAAGAAAAAAGAATAGAAAAACTCAACAGAAATAGGGAAGATTACACTGAAAATAGGCAGGTATTACCCGTTAAAAATTACAAACGAAATTACTATAAAAACGAACCAAGATATAGGATTAAAAAATTAGAAAGAGAACATCCAATAAATTTAAAACGACCTCGTCTCTTTGCAGATGACATTCATAGCCTACATACTAACGACACAAGTAACACCAGTACTATCAACTCTGACAATTAACAAATTGACTACGGAAAATGGATACTCCATTATAAATATGGGACAAACTGAAATTATTCACGACACACAAACCATACTTCATATTATAAATATCCAAGACCTTAATCAAACTCTTGATTCAATAAAAGACGGTGTTAAAAATTTACAAATAGGAGATGACATGACAATTAGAAAAACAATAGAAAACATTCAAGCTAAAATTTCGGCAGTAGAACCAGAAAAGACTAGACAAAAACGAGGACTTATTAATATCGTAGGAACAGCACAAAAATGGCTATTTGGAACGATGGACGACAACGACAGACAAGAAATTATAAAACATTTGAATACTATAGAGGAAAATGATAGTAATGCAATTTTTAACTTAAACAAACAAATTAAAATAAATTCCCATTTTAACGATTCGATATTTGATCTTAAGAATATTATAGAAACAGATAGAAAACAATTAGCTCAAACATACAAAGAATTATCTATTAACGAGAAACGCATTATTAAACAACAATTTAAAATCGATCAAATACTAAAATTACGACTTTTAGAAGATAAAGTTAACCAAATTATTGACACAATAGCACAGATAAAATTAGGAATGATTCACCCAAGCATATTAACAGCAATAGAAATAAAAGAAACAAGGTTAGATTTTTATAAATTAAAAAACGTGAGAGTAGGAGTTTTAAAATACGATAATAATAGACTCATAATAGCTATGAAAGTACCAAACACTTACAAGATAGTAAATTTTAAACTAATAACAGCCAGTCCTACAGAAGCTAAACTGGAAGTCATAATGGAAGATCAATATGTCATAGAAATTAACGAAACAATGTATGAATATGATACAAAAATCCTATATGAAAAAGAACTAATACCAATTAATAATTGTATTTTAAATCGTAATTGTAAACTAAAAGAAAATAACGCTATTGAAATAAAATCACTAGATGATTACACTATCCTTTGTAAAAATATGAACAATATAGAATTAATAAATAATTGTGATGATCGTAAAGTAAACCTAAACGGAAATTATCTAATGGTACTAAATAACTGTTCAATACAAATATTAAATCAAACTTTTAGTAATAAGAATTTTCAATTTGTTGATAGATTTTTGTATGAAGAAAATATGAAATATAATTTTACGAAAAGTTTAAATTTTGAAGAAATTATACTTAAAAACTTTGTAAATCTAGAAAACATACAAATACTCAAATTGCATAAAAATGTACACTATTCTGTAATTTCATTATTTTTTCTAATTGTTACATTTATTACCATTTATCTTATAAGAAAAAACAAAAATTTAAAAATTTCAATCAATAATATTAGTAAAGATGCCTCCAAAATTCAGGAGAATTTTAATGTAAAGGGGGGAGAGGTTACATATTCAACACATTCCACACAATTCCGTCCATCCATATTTTCCCAGTAATCAAATTTCTTTTGATTTCCGTTCCCACAGAAATCAAAAGTGCATTACTCTTTTATTTTTTGCATATAATATTTCCAAAGCACATTCCTTTTATTATAACCCGAACCTTTAAAGAAAAACTGTAAACGATTGAATAATAATAAAAATACTTTTTCAAGTTTAGTTGTAAGTAACATCGCAACCAATAAAGTTTACGTCTCTATTAAAAGTCAAGTGTTTTCTTTTTTTTAAAAAGTCATTCCGCGTACACAAACATTTATCTTACATATAAAAACAAAGTATTAAAAAAGTATTAAAAAGAGTTATTTCAAGAGAACATAACTAATTTAAAAAGCTTCGTTTACAATTTGATTTCTATATCTTAACGCTGTTTTAACAAAACTGTATAGAAGACTCCAATCTGGTCCATTTAGAACTTCTTTGGTTTCATCTAGAGTAAGAGATCTTCTTCCCCAATGTTCTTGACGAATTGAGGAAAGGATGGGACACGTTCCTAAGAAATGTAGAACATCTTCTGTCGTTCTGTGGTTACACATGGTACATTCAGTATTTTCGACGGGTACATATGGCCTATAGTTTAACTGAATAAGTTCACCTCTGGTTTTAAAAATAGTTGAGATCATTGATATGGGATGCCGATCGTGAAAATAATTATTGGCACCTAGGTTGTGGTGCAGAATTTTGTAGATGTTTCTGGTCATGCTGCTTTGAGCCATCTGCGAAAAGTCTGTAAAACATGTCTGTTCTATCCTGTCGAGCATCAACTGCAAGTTTTCTCCCCAAGTACTCCAGTCACTCTCCACTATCTGCACATTGTGTTGCACCTCCATGCGTGACCATTCTGCGAAAAATTGTAATTTTTCCTGACGTAGGTGCCTTGCAATGATGTTGGGCAGACGATTGTTTCCAAGGGCCATCACTTTACGGATGTAGTTGAAATGCAACTTCAGCGAAAAGATATAAAGAGGTGGAAGACCGGTTTCTAAGTGCAGCATATAAGTAGGGGTATTTTCAGGAAGCCAAAATATTTTTTTGATGAAGTACCTTAACAGTTTTTCTACTTCTTCATACTGGAGGAATCCCCAGACTTGACCTGCATAGCACATAATCGACCTCATCACCGCTTCAAACAGCTTGAACTTGGCACTCGGAGCTACATGTTTTTTTCCCAGCACTCCCTTCCAGTTACAATTAATGGCTTTTTTGGATTCTATTAGTTTTCCCTGGAGGTGTTTTTTAAAAGAAAGTTGAGGAGTGATGACAACTCCAAGGTACTTATACTCTTTTACCAACTCGAGGTTTGTATTTTCCCAGGTCCACTTCTCTTCTCTAGCATATCTACCTGTTCCATTTCGGAATATCATTACTTTTGATTTGCTGGTATTGACCTTTAGACTCCAACGGGCGCAATATAACTGTAGTTTATTTATCATCATTTGCAACATTTGCGAGGACTCCGCCAGAATAACGATGTCATCCGCGTACATCAATGTTTTTATGTTGACACCAGCAAATGTGATTCCTCCAGGAAGAGATGATGGAATGTCATCCAAAAAGAGTGAAAACAGAAGCGGGCTAAGTAGGCATCCTTGTTTGACTCCAGTTGTCGTTTGAAACCAGTTAGACAATACATTTCCGTCCCACACAGCTGTCCTATTATTTTCATAAAGGTGTTTTAGTATATCTAGCATTCTTGAAGAGATTCCTAAGCAGCTAAGTTTGTAGAAGAGCGCGTTCCTGTCGATTGAGTCGAATGCCGCTTTGAAATCGATGAAAAATGCGTACAACTTCTTTCCCTTGACGAGATATGATCTGGCAATACATGTCAATGAGAAAATGTTATCAACCGTTGAATATTCTTTCCTAAAACCTGATTGATACTCGCTAAGCAAATTGTTTTGCTGCACCCAGCTTGTCAATCTTTCTAGGATGACGCCGGAAAATATTTTCATAACTGCGTTGATAAAAGATATACCTCTGTAGTTATTTGGGTCATTAGCATCACCCTTTTTAAACAATGGGAAAATAATATTTTTACGGAAGCTTTCCGGCACCTCGGCCATTCTAAATATATAATTGTACGCAGTAGTTAGCTTTTCTATAAAGCTTTCGGTGGCATTGATGAAAAACTCATATGGCACCCTGTCTTCCCCAGGAGCCTTGTTGACTTTAGCTCGGTGTATAACCTTAGTTACTTCATCAGCTGCGATATCACGATCAAGAGCATCATTTTCTAAGTATGGCAAGGCGTAAAGGGTTTGGTTTGGGCCTGTCTGCGAGTTTAAAAGGCTTTCGAAGTGGTTTGCTAAAAGGCTTACATCAATTTTTATGTTTTTTTGCAAAAGGAACATCATTTAGAGTACGCGCAAGCTTCCAAAAAGAACTACTGTCTCTTACTTCCGATAGCTTTTGCATAATATATTGAGAGTAATTCGCTTGCTTTCTTCTGCATATCCTTTTGTAGTCTTTGTTTGCTTCTTGATACATTCTTTTTGCATAACTTGAGTTTGTCGTTCTCAGGAGTCTCAAGAATCCAAAAGATTTTGCCCTAGCTGTTTCACAGTCTGCGTCAAACCAAGGTTCTTTCCATTTCCTTTTGCGGGTTGGCTGAAAGGATTTTGCGGCCTCTGATATACAAGCCACTAAAATATCAGTTCCGGCACTCGAATTAAAAAGGTTGTTATTTACTGAATCCACTAAAATATCGAGGTTGCTTCTATATCTGTAAATGTGAGAGTTTTTCCATTGAAGTTTCGGTAGCAGTTTCATGGTACTGATATTTCTTTCTGGTGTATTATTAGTGTATTGGCATTTTACAGAGAGAGGTAGGTGATCCGAATAAACAAGTTCTTCCACTTTTAAGTCTTTCACGCACTCCAACCATTTCCCACGCACCAGGCAATAGTCTATCGTTGAACTAGAGGTTCCTCTTATGAATGTAAAGTGTCCATTCGAATCGCTCTTAGTACGACCATTCAACAAAGTGAATTTCGGCTATATTATTCAAAGTTTCATAAAATACAGATTCTTTAAATGCAAAAGAAATTTTGCATTCACCCAACCTCGCACCCACTCCAAATCCTATATCGAGCCCAAGCAGGGGGGTTGCAGGGGGCAGCATGCCCCCCCCATAGATACCTCACTGTTTATTCGTGAATTTTAAAATTTCACAAACCCAACGACTGAAGAATATCAACGAGAAATACGAAATAGTAGAAGTTTCTCATTTGTCAAAGACGGTTCTTGCGGCATCAATCTTGCCCGCGCTTCATAATTTGGCCGCAACTAAAACACCCATTGTCGGCTGTGTTTCGCTTAATAAAACAGTACCAGTAGTGACACAAAGTGTAATAGTAACTTCTGCGGTAGTGCTACAGCGGCTTAGTAATTCATCACCTATGAACAGCCCCCAAGGTTCAATGTCACCCTACAATAGCCCATCGCAATCACCCGTTGTGAGTGGCAGTATAGCTCCGAATGGAAGTAATGTAATGCCGTCGATTGATTCGGGGTTGGCTACGAAATCTCGCAAACCAAAATCTCGCATTCGAAATCTCGCATAACGAAATTTCGCAATTACAAAATCTCGCTTTTCATAATCCTGCAATTACAAAATCCCGCTGTTCATAATCTCGTAATAACGAAATCCCGCAAACTAAAATCTCGCATATCAAAATCTCGCAAAATTGAATTGCATTGCAACAAATAAATTTTTTTAATCAAAATCTCGCAAATTAAAATCTCGTGCGAGATTATTAGTTGGAAGGAAAATTATCCAAAGTGCTCTTGGGTAGGTATATTCTCAAAAAAAAAAAAAATTTATAAAAGTCGTGTGTGATTCGTTGCTGTGAAATTTGAAGTTGCGAGATTTTGATTTGCGAGATTTTGGTTGAAATTTGCGAGATTTTTAGGTTCAAACTGTAAATGCGAGATTGTGAAAAGCGAGATTTTGTAATTGCGAGATTATGAAAAACAAGATTTTTAATTTGCGAGATTTCGTTATTCGAGATTTTTAAAAAAATGCGAGATTTCGTTATTCGAGATTTTGGTTTGCGGGATATCGTAGCGCTCCCATTGATTCGAAGTCATCTCTTATAACGCCCCAGCCTGCTAAAGGATTGCAGTATCTATTTCCCAGCCACCCACCGTTGGTTAGCTCTGCTAGTGGTGCTTCGCCCAATTGTTCAGAGCACAGCAGTAGCAGCAAGCAGGACTCCACTGCAGCTCCACCACAACAATAAAAAACGAAAGAAAATTCTATAACAAAAAGCTTAAGTTTGCCTGGAGATAAGATGTCTTCCGTCCCAATGGCGACAGTACTAGCTACAGCGACGCTAGTCAATGCCCACGGTGACCCATACAGTAGCACAGCCCTCAAGGGTTCTTGTGAAATCCACCTCGATTCTAGGCAGCACAAACATTGGCACAATTAAAACAACTGGTAGCAGTTTCTCCCACTCGACTACGTCATCCATTCAAAAGCAGCATCAGCATCATAGCCCCACAGTTGATGGTGAGATGGTGACAGCAGCGGCAACACCAAAGGTCAAACATTCTACATCGACATATTCTAGTAGTAGCAGAAAAGGCTGTGAAAAAAGCGAAAGAAGCTACAAACATAACGACATAACGTTAGCAAAAGTCATCTGATGGGGCAGTTCTCGCGATATGGATCCGTTTCGAAGATGGTTATTTATCAAGTGAGCGAACTGGTGCTCGTCATGTTCGAACAGATTCAGTATGTGCAAACGGCTGTGAAAAAAAAAATGCACGGCACAACGATGCGAGGTCGCAAACTGAAGGTGGATTTTGCTTCACGAGAATACCAAGAGGCATTCTATGAGAAACTAGAGAAACCAACTGCAGGTGAGAAGGAGCACTATTAATAGGTATTTGGAAGAGGTTTTTTTAACCGTTTTTTTTTTTTTTAGCTGGAAGTCGATTCAATCGATACGATTCACAGTTGTCAAGATCGCGTGCATCTTCCTTTAGTTATATTTTTATTATATTTTTTTTACTAAGGCCAAGAATACACATGTAAGTTTTACTTCCCACTCATGTAAGCAACTTACAAGAGGCTTTACATTACAGATGAACTAACAGCAAGAAATACTTTTGTAAGTTTGAAAGCTTATTACTGCCGTTTGAGTAAGCTGTGAGAATTCCGTAAGTTGGAAAAAAACGTAGTTCTACTTGTAAGGTTTTCTTTCAACTTACAGCTTATGTAAGTTGATAAATTTATTTAAATGGATACATTTCTACTGTAACCAACAAGTGAAAAGAAAATAGGTATGCACTCGTATATAAAATAAAATGACAAACAAAAAGCAAACCAAAACAAATTAAATGTTAAACTGTTTACCTAGTAGTAAAATACTGTAAATACAAAATGAAAATAAAAAAAGGTAAATAATTAAGTGTAATTGTATATTTATGTATTTGCAAAATATAAAAACTTTAATGAACTGTTTTTACGATAAATCGTAATTTCTTACTCCGTCTTAGACTTCTTAGCGTCTGGTGCCTTAGAGAAGAATCGTTTCAACTGCATTTTGTTGTACGCCGCGCGCCGGTGCAACTTCGAAATCAGATTAAAAAATATACATATAGTATACATTACGTAAAAATTAGCTGCAAATTAATTGCTTATTATTTACGACAAAAGTAGAGGGAAATTAGTTCTGTACCTTTAGTCCAGTAAATAGAGGTAAAAATAGGGGGGTTACCCTACAAAAGGTCGGGTAGTTCTAAATTTTTGATATGTTATATGGTATGGTTGGTACATGAAAATTCCAAAATTCCACAACCACACCCCCTCCACCCCCTTCAAAATCCTGGAAAAACTACAAAAAATCGGCACTTTTTTCAGTTGTTTGCTTATAACTTCTTTCCGGTATATTTTTACGGAAAAAAATATGAAGCAAATTTGTAGACAATAAAATTTCCTACAAATATAACTTCAAAGTATTTATGTACAACCACTAAATTCAGCGCTATGATGCTCCCAAAAAAGGCTAAAATTTCGTATTCTGTAAGATTTTCAGTTTATTCCCTCTTTACAGCACAATAACTCCTTAACCGTCAAGTTTAGGGCGAAATTTGTCAAAATCAATCTTATAGATAA
The DNA here is from genome assembly GCA_963921185.1 of Dasysyrphus tricinctus. NCBI lineage: Eukaryota > Metazoa > Arthropoda > Insecta > Diptera > Syrphidae > Dasysyrphus > Dasysyrphus tricinctus. The sequence goes on from OY992534.1 coordinate 42,386,849, forward strand.
TTTAATTGGCTACCAATTTCATGTAGCTACAGTTAATGCCCTCTTAGTAGAACTCCGCATAAGTCGAATTTCCCTCTAACAAGAATTTTGTCACCATGTTTGTTGTATATATACTCCTCTCAAATTTCCAAACTAATTTATTTATCTCTAAATCGAATTTTTGCAAAACTCTCTCTAACTTGAAGATTTCGACTTAGAGGGAGTCGACTGTATTTTCATTTTGTGACCAATACAATCGGGAATCGGGTGAGTTTTGAGAAAGTGTTTTTTATTCAAACGTTTTACGAACTCACTTTCTTTTCTGTCTATTTTATACTGTACTGTAGTGTACTGGAGTCCCGTATAGAAATTTTATTACCGATTTGTCTAACCACCTAAATCGATTGAAGTATACTTGGGAGAGTCAGAAAATTTGGATAGACATCACGATATTCTGAACCCGGTGTTTTAGTCGCTATTTTTTGGAGGTAGTGCCCAAAATTCCATTAAAAACTAAACCACTATAGGTAATGGTTTTGATGAAATTTATAGACATGATAATTGACGAGATGAAAAACCAATACAATTAATTTCCACCCACTACCGCTCCCACTTTTTTAAAACATTATATGTTCGGAAAAAATTATAAAAATTCGGGTGTTGTTCAGATGGCCCATGAAGGGCCGAAACCACAAGTGCTCTGGGTGATGGCTTACCCTATGAACCAGAGGTTCGATCTTGTTTATTGCCTTCAACTTGGGATTCAGAAACTCAAAAGGATGGACCATTGTTTCCTATTCGTAGAATCTAGTTTAGTCAAGTCGACGTATTTCGACTTTTTGGACTACATTGTCTTTGAACAGCTCATTGAGTTCACGTTTGTGCCTTCTCCTCCAAAAATCCGTCGCATAATACGAGTATTACTTGCGAAAGGACCCGGTATCAGTTTTCATTTCTGATTTTCATCATCCGAGAGTACGAGTGTCTTGAGCGTAAGAAGAGTGTTGAACCTTTTTTGACACACATAGATTAATAGGAGTGGTTTCCAAAAGTATTTTTTCGTTGAATGTACACATAGGTGGCATCCGTGGAATAAATACGAGTATTGACTCCAAGGTAAATGAAATTCTAAACTACTTCGAAGCTGCTGCTAATAAAAGTGATGTTTTGGCCTAGATTGTAGGCAAATGCTTTTTCTTGACAGAAGTTAGTTGGACTTTTACTCGTTTACTTCAAAACCAATATATTTCACCTGTTCTTCAATGAGCATGAAGAACTCTATAAAGACCCAATGAAATACAAGATAGGGCATTCTGTGTTAACAGCTGCTGTATATAATCTGTTCCAGAAGAAGATTATAAAAGACAAAAATGATATCGCATTTCCTCGCCAAGTGCACTGTACATGCTTTGAACAGTTCGGAGAAGCTATTCTCTAGTTCACATTGCATTTGGCATATTACACCTTGTGTTTTATAATAGCCGTTTTCCTTTGGAGGTGGCGAAGTACTTACGAGTAGATGAAAACCCTAATCTAGTACTACCAACTGCACATGCTCTCATGCGCGAGTAGATACATTTTACATGGGAAAGCAGTTTGATGTGTTCCATTGAAAAAAACTGGCAAAGTACTTGCAAGTACTTCGCCACCTCCAAAGGAAAACGCCTAATAATGTCACGAGATACTGCTCTTTTTTTCTCGAGCTCAGTTATCGCCATATAGCGCTACTGACGATGAATATTCTTCCATAAGCGGCCTTGAAGCCAATGCAGAAACTGTGTGTCTCGACTAGAAGTTCATTGGTCATTTCCAGAATTTTCCTCATATAGTTAAGATTTTTGATCTTTTACTTGCATTCTTTTTAATGTCCTTCATCATAACTACCTACAATTTGTATTCCATTGAGTAAGATGGATGACAAGACTTGCTCCGTATAAAAACAACGTGGACAAAATTTGCATAAATTTACCAATTTTATTAGGTTTTGTTAGGCGCCAGTTATAGCGATCAGAAAAAACCATCCGAAAAAAAAATTATTGATGTTTTTATTACTTTTCACTTTTCACAAGAGTTTTTTATATTTTAAATGGATTTAATTATTTTTCGGATGAAATTTCATTTTTCGTATTAACTGATTACTTTTTGACAGAAAAAGGAACAAATTATTCCACTGATTTGTGTTCCAATTTTTTTCTGTTCCACTGAAAGAACTCCATCCGAAAAAGTTTTTCTGATATTTCAATCAGAAAAAATCTTGGCGGCTGTTTGTTTGTTTTGCGAAGAATCTAGTTTTTCTGACACATTTTTTCTGATTGCTATAAACAACCATCAGAAAAAAAATCAATTTCATACTGTTTCAAGTTTTTCGGATGGGTTTTTCTGATCGCTATAACTGGCGCCTTAGGTAGAGCTGGCTGTCAGTGATCAATACTGACACACTTAGACCAAAGTTGGCCCGTTGTGAAACCACATGAATCTTGAAAATCTTCCTCACTCGTGAAACCATTTCCTGACGAAGCGTGCAAGACTGTAAATGTCTTTGTTTTCCGATCACTAGGATCGTTATAGTAGTAATCTCATAAATGGAGCCAACGTCTGTGGGAAAGATCAGGGCAAGTAAAGGGAAGGTGAGGAATCGATTCTTCCTCCTCCTCGTCCATACAGCTTCTGCAAAAATCATTTAAAAATACGCCAAGCCACGTTGCGTGGCTGCCTATTAAACAGTGCCCCGTTATGACAATGCTGATGTGCAGTCAAGGCTTGGCCAAATTTGTTTTGTCACCAAACAAGTAGTGATGTTGTTATTGTGCTGTAAAGAGGGAATAAACTGAAAATCTTACAAAATACTAAATTTTAGCCCTTTTTGGGAGCTCCATAGCGCCGATAGTAGTGGTTGTACAAAAATACTTCCCAGGTCATATTTGTAGGAAATTTTATTGTCTACAAATTTGCCTCATACTTTTTTCCATAAAAATATACTGGAAAGAAGTTATAAGCAAAAAACTGAAAGAAGTGCCGATTTTTTGTAGTTTTTCCAGGATTTTGAAGGGGGCGGAGGGGGCGTGGTTGTGGAATTTTGGATTTTTTATGTACCAACCATACCATATAACATATCAAAAATTTAGAACTACCCGACCTTTTGTAGGGTAAAACCTCTCTATTTACTGGACTACTTGAACCTTATATTGACTATAAGTACACTATTTGCCTCAGCTGAAGATGACGAATGTAATAAGGGCCAATGTGCTCCAATTGTTTCTTCACAAGATGCCGATGTTTATAGGAAATTTAATTTAAAAAATATAAGCATTTAAAGCAATTAAGAGGCAAAATGTTCGATTTTGTATAAATTATCAATTTGGACACTGGTCCTTTTATAACCAAGGTACAGGGTTATTGATAAAAAAGATTTTAGTTCCTAAATCCATTTCACCCAAAAAATTTGGTAGCAATACATTATTAATAGTTATTAAGAAAAACCTCATTAATAAAAGTCAAGAAGTTTGATTGGTCAAAGCGATAAGTACATGTAAAAAAAAAGTGTGTTGTTGTTGCTGGACCAATTGTAGGAGATGTAACTGCTGCACCAGCAACCTCGACCACATCTTCACCGTCCTTGCGTTTTTACCATGCATTTTGCATGGAACAAAGGGTGTAGATCATACTCGCACTTCATAAGGATACCTTAAGAAAAGGAATAGGAAATTGAAAGTTAGATTATGCGTTTTTTGACTTTATAAAAAATTAATAATTCTAGAACTGTCTGACACTCAAAACTCAACGCTACACTCACTTGTCGAAGACTTGCACAGCACCAATACGATGTTTCTCCTTCTGTCCTTCGGCACTTTCAAATTCCACATGAAATTGCTCATCGTCCAGTTGTCGTCTATCACGATTCGATGGTTTCAACGAAGCCACTTGTACTGTACCATGCAGCCTTGCATATTGTGCAAATCTGTCTGAGCATGTGCACAAAAATCCAGACAATCTGTCACACCCGAAAATGGTTTTCTCGGTTTTAAACCGAGTTGACGATCAGGGGCTTCTTTCTCGTAATTTGTTTGATTGTCATATGAGCGTGTGCTGCTATTTGCTTGAAAAGTGGTGCCAACATCGTGACCAGGAGGTTCATTGTGATCTTCTATGGCAATCTCTTCGATTATCACCGAAAGTGTTACGAATTGTGGAAGGCCCAGGCTCGCCGTAGTTATGATCAATTTGTACCTGGTGCGAAATGTTGGCAGTAGAAGGCAAAAGGTTTGATAATGAGGATGGTATTGCATCCTGGCTTTTAATGTGAGAACGGGTGTTGTGGAGGGTTGTTGCAGTTTGTAGTCTCTTATTCCTGGTGAAAGGCCTGTCATGAATATCATCTTCAAAAGAAATTATATTTCAAATATAAGAAAGTGTTGTACGAACATGATTTAAAAAAAAATCTTACCTAACCGTTGTCGTTGACTACTTTGGCTTGATGCAAGTGGTTCGTTATCACTCATCGTCATCTTCCGAAACAACATTTGTGTTGCGATTTGTTCTTAACTGGCAAGTAGTTGTCGGAGCTGCTGCGTGGCTTGTTGAGGGTAAATTTAAAGTACCTCCATTTGTGATAATACTATACTCGCATCCTGGCTAGAGTCTAAAATTTTCTTAATGACTCGTGGATTTACACGTGGTCGTGTAGGAATATTCATATAGAAAAAATAAATGGGTATATTAAGAAACAGCTAAATATTAAATCTTAGAGATTAACCTCTCCTCCTTGTTCGACATTGATTTCTTCATCTTCTTCAGCACTGCCACATGCCCATTCCATAAGTGCTCTTCTTGCGCTCTGGCTTGTAGGCCGTGCCACTTCTTGATCAGTCTCCGAATCTACAACTACATTGCGCAAATTTCGAACTGGTAGGTGATAGCTGTGATCCGTTTCAGCCACCGAGCGAACGGCTACTAACTTATTCGAGTAGCTCTTGAAGGACTTTCATTTTCAACTGGAACAGAAACCGCAGCTATATCTGCTACCAATTTTGATGGTTGCTGTAATATTCCAATAAGTCAACCTGTTTTTTTCTTTGGTGTTTGCTGCTGGTGTGTGACTCAGATAGCTCTTAGGAATCGGCAGAATTCTGATCATAATTTTCTTCCGAGCTATTGACCTTTCAACGATAACTTCTTTTGCTTGGACTTGTACCAGTTGATTCTGTTTATTTTGGAGTTGTTTGGTTGTTTTTCGTCCTTGGTGGATGAAGATTCCCATCGACATGAACTAAGAATGGCTGCAGCATAAGATGAGTCTCGTAAAAGAAGTTATTTTTAACAAGTATGTATGAAGTTACAATTGAATTAGATTAGATTAGATTTATTGTTTGTTTTCTTGTTTATGTACAAAAATAATATTTACAAAAATCGATAAGCATGGCTTTGCCGTCTGCCTGATTGACATGAAATTAAACATTTTATAACAAGTTTGTTTTTTTTTTTTAAATATTTATAAAAATTTGGTATACAATATCTACAATTCTCTGTTTTCGGTTTTTAGAAAAGTTAAAAATCTTCATTAATAATTTGGCTTCTATACTTTATAGCAGATTTATAAAAATGGAACAATCGCTTTATATCATTTTCGCAGTTGAGATGTGCTAAGACTTCTTCTTCCGGTATTATGTTGCTTCCAAGGAAATATCTTCGGAGTTCTTTTAGAATTGGACACCTGGCAATGAAATGGATGACATCTTCCCTCTCCGATAGGTTGCAAAGACTACAGTAGATTGGTAAATCAGTACGGTGCGGGATGTAATTAAGTCGAATGAGTTCTCCTCTCATTTTAAAGATAGCCGATATCACTTCATTACTGTTCTCATTACGAAAATAATTCTTTTCATTTAAATTATGCCTCAAAATGCTATATGTAGCTCTATGTAATGATGAAGTAGCTAAATTTAAACAGTCAGCTCTGTATTGCTCATCTACCTTTGAAATAAGGTTGTTGATTACAACTTTACAGTACCTATCATTCCCATTTAAGGTATTGAACTCCATTCCGCAGTACGTTGCAAGCTCCTCTAGCTTTTTGTACCATAGTATTCTTTTCTCAATTACTTTTCTTGCAATAATTTTCGGAAATCTCTCATCAGGTAATTGCAGGACTTTAATAACATATTCTGCATGCAGTTTTAAAGTTTTAATAAAAAGTGGTGATAATCCTGTTTCAATGTTTATCATATAGTTGGGCGTTGTGCTTGGCAGATTGAAACATCTTTTGATGAAGTACCTGAGCAGTTTCTCTACTGTTTCATACTGGCAGTATCCCCAAGATTGTGCTGCGTACAACATCACAGATTCAGATACGGATTGAAAAACTTTATATTTGACACAATGGTCAACTAAATTATTTGAAAAACACCTCTTCCAGGTAGCAGATATGGCACTTTTAGCTTTTACTAGTTTTTCTTTTAAGTGAGATTCCATACTCAGATTACTAGTTATTGTTACTCCAAGATACTTATACGCTTTCACGATTTCAATGGGCTGCCCATTGAGATACCATTTTTCATTGTTACAATTTCTACCTGCTCCTTTTTTAAAAATCATGATTTTTGACTTTGTCAGATTAACTTCAAGATTCCATAATTGGCAGTAAGAATCAAGACGGTTAATCATAAGTTGTAAGGATTCTGGTGAATATGCAAATAAAACCACATCATCTGCAAATAAAAGAGCTTTTATCAAAATTCCGTCTATCTCTATGCCTCCTGGTAGAAAGTCGGTAAGGTCGTTAATGTACATGGCAAATAGATATGGGCTTAGGGTGCATCCTTGTCTAACTCCCATTGTTGTCTCAAACCATTCCGAAATCTCCATTCCGTTCCACACCGCCGATTGATTGTTTTGATATAAGTTTTCGAGAACCCGTCCAAATTTTTGGCTCATTCCAGTGTTGTATAGCTTATATATTAAAGCTTTTCGGTCGATATTGTCAAAGGCTGCCTTGAAATCTACAAAGAAGGTGAATAATTTTTTTCCTTGGTCTATAAATGTACCCGCGATGTTTTGCAGTATGAATATATTGTCTACTGTTGAGTAGCCGTTCCGAAACCCAGCTTGACATTCTTTTATAAGATTATTGTTTTCAATCCAAACTGACAATCGGCAGTTTAGAAGTTTTGTGAATACCTTATATGCAGAATTCAGAAAAGATATTCCTCGATAATTTGTCGGATCAGCTACATTGCCTTTTTTATGAATCGGAAATATGATTGCTTGTTTGAACTGTGTCGGTATTTCACCTGTTTCCAACATTTTGTTAAAAATCGCAGCTAGCTTATAGATAAAGTTGTCCGTCGCATATTTGAGACATTCTATCGGGATTCTATCCGCACCCGGTGCCTTTCCGTCTTTCAGATTTTTCAAAGCTTCACAGACTTCATTTTGAGTAATGGGTGCATCCAATATTTCATTTGCATAGTAAGGTCTAGCATAGTGAAGAAATGGTATATTAGTGCTTGAGTTCAATAACGTTTGAAAATGGATCATAAGTGTTCTAGCGTCTAATTGAATGCTAATTTGGGGTGCTTTACCGTTAAACTTATTCACTGCAGTCCAGAATTGCTTTGTATCTTTGCAGCATGTGAGTTTGAGAGCTTCGTTTTCTAAATGTAGTTTCTTCTTTTCCTTGCAAATTCGTTTAAAGGTTGTGTTTGTTTGAATGTACAATGTTTTGAAATATTGACCACCAAATCGTCGAAAAACCTTTAGCCAATCGAACGATTTTCGCCTTGCGTTTTCACATTCAGAGTCAAACCATTTTTCTTTATAGCCACATTTTTTTTTGTGTTGCAGTCTGCTGACTGGGAAAGATATATTTATAAGATTTTCAATGTCAGTTATGTACATACAATTGAATTATAAATGGATTTTTTTTTCTAAAAATGGAAAAGAATTCAACCACAAAATTTATAAATGGCATTTAACAAAAACAACCGCGAACTATCATTTTGACATTACAAAATGGAAAAAAACCAAAACGTCACCTTTTGAGCTACTGACGCCATTTTGTAATTTCACACGTATTAACGGACAGGGAATTTAAGAGAGTTTTCTTTTTTACTAGCTCAAATAAAATTTGCGGGTGTTTCAGGCAAGAAGGGTACGATTCGCGACTCTAGATAATATAGGTACCAGAGAATATCAAATAAAGAAGCCAATCCATCGTACGTTTCACCCTCCAAAACCCATTTGTTAACAGTGTTGTATTTGTAATTTCATTTCGTGTCGGAGAATAGATGTGAATTGCAACAACAAAAAGACCTGTGCTGAATGATGTGCTGAATGACTAGTTGATTCTTTGTGTGCGTTTTGCACTGCTTTTCACTAATACTTTGCAAATCTAATCATCACAGCTGTTCGTGTCAGCTTGTAGGAAAATCAAATTGACAGCTTTATTTGATATTCTCTGATAGGTACTCTATGGTTTGGCTTCTGTCAGTAGGAAGAAAAGAGATGGGTACCTGAATATGGACTATTTTAGTTTGTTCATTTTTTCTTTTCTACAGACAGATCGAAAGAAAAATGTGTCGAGAGAATTAATTGCCTGTGTTTTGTTTTTATTTGTTTTTTTCTTCGAGAGATTAAGATTATTTTTTTGGTTGGGTTCTTCGTCCTTGTGTATTATGGTTGTATCTTGTGCTTGGCAAGTGCATTAAGAAAAAAAAGATACCTAATGAATGAGAATGAAATATAC
>OY992534.1:42405567-42408067 GCA_963921185.1 Dasysyrphus tricinctus
TATAAGAGGCACCCTGTCGCTTACACGCCATATTTATTGATTTCAATTTCTAAAACTATTTTGTATAAAATATAATAAATGACAATTTGGGCTTAAATAATCGCTGATTCGTTTCATAATTTTGTGTAGACCTCTTAAAATAACATAATAACCCAACAAAATGCAATTAACATTTTTTTACTTCAGTAACAAGTTTTTTGTCTAGAAAGAAAATGAAAAAAAATGTAAATATCTTTATTTTTGTAAGCGCGTGAATTTTTATGGGGGTAGCATCTATGACTTTAAAGTAAATATGATCGCGCATGTCGAAAACACATTCTAGATATGCTTCACAAAATATGTTAAGACTGTCATATTAAAATAACTAACTTGGCCGAGCTTCTTATAAATGAAATTAAAACAATTCCTTATGTTTTCACCACTCATCTTAAGTTTCATTCCACTTCATTAAAATGCAACTCAATGTTTACATGCGTGAAAGAGAAAATATTATTTATTGCCATGATGCATGCGTAAAAGAGAAAAAGTAATTTTTTTTTCTCGCTTCCGCGTTTACTTTTAAAGAGATTTTAAAGACCTTTTTAAGAGGATATTTTAGATCTATTGAAAACCTCTTTAAAATATCTTGAATACGTCGTCAATACATCAACAAAAGAAGTCCTCTTTATAAGCACTTACAAAGACATTAATTAGAACTCTTCACTTCATGCAATTGCTCAGCCCCTCTGGGCCTTTTTAGGTCTTAGAGACATCTTAAGTTATCTTGCAGTGTTGAATGCTCTTTATTTAAGAATTCTGAAAGATATCTGTAAGAGGAGAATGTTTGCTTGGTGATGATGATGAGATGATGATGATGATGATGATGATGATGATGATGATGATGATGATGATGATGATGATGATGATGATGATGATGATGATGATGATGATGATGATGATGATGATGATGATGATGATGATGAATGATGATGATGATGATGATGATGATGATGATGATGATGATGATGATGATGATGATGATGATTGATGATTGATGATGATGATGATGATGATGATGATGATGATGATGATGATGATGATGATGATTATGATGATGATGATGATGATGATGATGATGATGATGATGATGATGATGATTATGATGATGATGATGATGATGATGATGATGATGATGATGATGATGATGATGATGATGATGATGATGATGATGATGATGATGATGATGATGATGATGATGATGAATTATGATGATGATGATGATGATGATGATGATGATGATGATGATGATGATGATGATGATGATGATGATGATGATGATGATGATGATGATGATGATGATGATGATGATGATGATGATGATGATGATGATGATGATGATGATGATGATGATGATGATGATGATGATGATGATGATGATGATGATGATGATGATGATGATGATGATGATGATGATGATGATGATGATGATGATGATGATGATGATGATGATGATGATGATGATGATGATGATGATGATGATATGATGATGATGATGATGATGATGATGATTGATGATGATGATGATGATGATGATGATGATGATGATGATTGATGATGATGATGATGATGATGATGATGATGATGATGATGATGATGATGATGATGATGATGATGATGATGATGATGATGATGATGATGATGATGATGATGATGATGATGATGAGATGATGATGATGATGATGATGATGATGATGATGATGATGATGATGATGATGATGATGATGATGATGATGATGATGATGATGATGATGATGATGATGATGATGATGATGATGATGATGATGATGATGATGATGATGATGATGATGATGATGATGATGAATGATGATGATGATGATGATGATGATGATGATGATGATGATGATGATGATGATGATGATGATGATGATGATGATGATGATGATGATGATGATGATGATGATGATGATGATGATGATGATGATGATGATGATGATGATGATGATGATGATGATGATGATGATGATGATGATGATGATGATGATGATGATGATGATGATGATGATGATGATGATGATGATGATGATGATGATGATGATGATGATGATGATGATGATGATGATGATGATGATGATGATGATGATGATGATGATGATGATGATGATGATGATGATGATGATGATGATGATGATGATGATGATATGATGATGATGATGATGATGATGATGATGATGATGATGATGATGATGATGATGATGATGATGATGATGATGATGATGATGATGATGATGATGATGATGATGATGATGATGATGATGATGATGATGATGATGATGATGATGATGATGATGATGATGATGATGATGATGATGATGATGATGATGATGATGATGATGATATGATGATGATGATGATGATGATGATGATGATGATGATGATGATGATGATGATGATGATGATGATGATGATGATGATGATGATGATGATGATGATGATGATGATG
>OY992534.1:42413067-42414145 GCA_963921185.1 Dasysyrphus tricinctus
AGATGATGATGATGATGATGATGATGATGATGATGATGATGATGATGATGATGATGATGATGATGATGATGATGATGAGGATGATGATGATGATGATGATGATGATGATGATGATGATGATGATGATGATGATGATGATGATGATGATGATGATGATGATGATGATGATGATGATGATGATGATGATGATGATGATGATGATGATGATGATGATGATGATGATGATGATGATGATGATGATGATGATGATGATGATGATGATGATGATGATGATGATGATGATGATGATGATGATGATGATGATGATGATGATGATGATGATGATGATGATGATGATGATGGATGATGATGATGATGATGATGATGATGATGATGATGATGATGATGATGATGATGATGATGATGATGATGATGATGATGATGATGATGATGATGATGATGATGATGATGATGTGATGATGATGATGATGATGATGATGATGATGATGATGATGATGATGATGATGATGATGATGATGATGAGATGATGATGATGATGATGATGATGATGATGATGATGATGATGATGATGATGATGATGATGATGATGATGATGATGATGATGATGATGATGTGATGATGATGATGATGATGATGATGATGATGATGATGATGATGATGATGATGATGATGATGATGATGATGATGATGGTAATAATAATAATGATAATAAAAGCTTATAACTTCAGATCAGCTCAGGAGGAATTAGAAAAATATAGACCCTCAACGAAGACCAGGCTTGCCAAGAGTAAGAAATACTCAAGAAGTAAGCCAACTACTCTCTTTTTTAAATGAACCAAATTCTGCCAACATATCTTGAACCGGGTATAGACTTAAACAAAATCAACGACCTCGTCTACATTTCCGCTGTTTCAGTCATAAGAACAATCGGTTTGAGAACAATACCCCAAGAAAATCTAGCAAGGGTAGCACCGCGTCCAAAACTAGACCACCACCATGGGAAAAGCGACTTGTTTATAAAATACACTAGTCAACAATATTAAAGGAACAAATTTTGTTTCAATTTTTGTTAGCGTTT